>CM029445.1:18063496-18619740 GCA_017140255.1 Eucalyptus paniculata subsp. matutina | reverse complement strand
GCGGCGAGGGCTCAACCCTCAGCCGCCCCTTCGACCTCCTCCCTTTTTTTTTTTTTTTTTAAATTTTCTTAATTTTTTGAATAATTTAAATAAAATTAAGTTTAAATATAATTTAATTAATTTTTATATTATTATTTATACATCATACATGAAACGGCGCTCGTTTTTGCATTTTCTCGCCATGCCGTCGTGCAAAACGACGCCGTTCTAGACCAAAATCGTCGAAAATTGCCACGTCACCCATTTGGTCGATTTTCGCCGGAGTGGCACTTAAGTGTTCCATTTTACTCCGATATTGGCACTTAAGTGTACAATTTCAAAGTTATGGCACTTAAGTGTCCCTCCATGCCAAGTTATGGCACTCTGTGTCCCAACCTCGAGAATATTATCTCTCCAATATAATAAGCAATTGAAGAAGCTTCCAAATACCATTTGTGAGTTGCAAAGTTTGCTATACTTATCTCTCATTGGTTGCTCAGAGCTAGGCCACTTGCCCAAAAATATGAAAAGGCTCATCAATCTTAGATATCTATACATAACAACAAAGCAAAAGAGTCTGCAAGAAAGTAGAATACAATACCTTGAAAATCTACACCTTTTAGGACTTGAAGGGTGCAAAAATCTCGAAGTTTTGTTTGAAGGTACTTGTCGACTAACTCACCTTCAAAAGTTGGAAATTTTAGATTGTGGGAGACCAATATATGTGCCTTTTGGGGAATTAATTGCCTTAGAGTGCTTGACAATTACTAAATGCCAACTCATGTTGACCCACGAGAGAAGGTCCAATTTTTCATTGAATCTTCATACACTAGTAATTCAAAAGTTCGAACAAGTAATGGCGCTACTCCAATGTCTCGAAGGATTGGCTTGCACTTTGGAGACCTTTTTTGTCTATGATTGCCCAAGCTTGACGGCTATACCTGAATGGCTGCCAAATCATACACATCTCAGATTAATTTGCTTGATCCGATGTCCCAACGTATCGTAGCAAGGAATCCAAGGCCTTATTGCCCTAAAAGAATCGCACATTGTACATTGTGGTGAATTGAGCAAAAGATGTGAGCCTCAAATTAGCAAGGATTGGCACAAAATCGCTCATGTTCCTCGAATCAAAGTTGATCGGAAACAAGTACAATGGACGGACAACTAGGTACACATCTATTCGCACCTCCCTTCATTTCTCCTTCGTTCTTAAATGTAAGAATAGCCATAAGAGAATAGTGCAGTATGCTCATTCATAATATTGACGACTTTGACTGTATATTTGAACGACTTTGACAAATCCCTATTTCACATTGAAAATAAAACTTGATTCCCTTCTATGGAAACTCGTATTCTTCTTTTACTTGGAAAGTGATTATTATTGAAGAAGGCTGAATCTATGATAATACTATCAGCAGTCGTTCAAATTTCAATTGAACTAACTTAACGATCACCTATTTTCATTTCCCAATGCATAAAAAAGCTGCTCTAGCTAAAGTTGACAGTTTGAATATAATTTATCAAATGAATCTGTTGCAAGTGTCCTAAAAGTACTAGTTTAGTTCACTGACCATATCGAAAAGAAATCATGAAATACTTGGAAATTTATTGAAGAAGATGCACTCGAGCACATACTTATGTTCCACCAAAATTGTAAAATGGGTGGTCCTCAAAAAACTCCATCCTTCATTTGGAATGAAAGCACGGAGAATACCTAAAAGGTTATTTTGAGTCTATATGTTTAATTCGAAAACAGTTTCCTTCATTTTAATTTGACGATTGTTTTTTAAAAATCAAATGCATGTTGTAATTTTTCATTCTTAAATGGAAACGCAAACAAAGAAAATTTTGGAAACTTTGGTAAAAATCAAATGCATTTTATAATTTTTCATTCTTAAATGGAAACGCAAAACAAAGAAAATTTTGTAAACTTTGAGTCACCAGATAAGGCCTTAAGTTATCGAAACGCAATCATCAAAGCTCTGCAAGTACTAAGGGGCACTTTTCAGTATCTTTTTCCTAATAAATAAACAATGTCATATGGACCCAATATTATTAATATATAGTAAATTACCAGTCATCGTTCAAGCATTGCATGCTCAACTTTTAGGATTTGTTGGTTTCCCGTTAAGCAAAAAGTAAAAAAGTAAGCTTTTACTTTTTCAAATTTAAAATACTATTCAAATTTCAGAAAATTATGAGAATATTATATGCGAATTTATTTGCTGACATTTTATAATTTACGAAATTTTCAGGTGTTTTATATTAACAAAAGCCTTACTGTCTCTGTCTGTGTCGTAGGTTTTTAGATTAGGGCTGTATGTGGACTCTCCTTTTTTATGTAACCTAAAAATAGTAAATTAAGATTCGTTATTCAAGTACCATTATCACACTGTTCAGATAGAATGTGAACCATCTAACAGGTTAGCGCTTATTTACAGTGTATACACAACATAAAAAAAGTATGGTGTCCCCATGTTATTTTGGGTACCTCCCTTTAAGTAATGATATTATATTTATAAAAAAAAAAAGAATTTCAGAGCAAAACAATAACTTCTAGATCAGTTTCAGTGAAAGCAATTGTACACACATATAAAAATTTGATTTTGCTGAACAAATGAAAGGTATCTTGATAAATAGAATATCTAAGAATGACAAATTCACATGGCACCACAATAAATGCCATGATACTATGTCGTATATACTCCAAGCTCATTTTATTTTTTTCTTCTTGTGAGCGTAAGGGAACTCCCATGATCTATCTGCCATGTCACGTGGATCTCTATAGAGAATTGGAAGTGCATTCAACTAATCATTCATCAATCTCTTTCATTTTCAGGGATGAAACCATAGTCGTTGCTATTATACTCTTTTCTTTCCTTGAATTTTGTGTTGTTACTTATGATTTGCTTGTGTTTGTATTATAAATTTCTCTATGGAGAAAATACCATATTCGTATTGTATATGACCAATTGGAGCATTATCAATATTTGAATTTCCTTAGAACCATTATTTATCTTTCATCCATGGATTGTGTATGAGATTATGAGGCATCACCGATTCTTATCTTTGGTAAACTAGAGTCAGTTAATCTTTTAATAAATTTCCTCTAGACTATTAAAAAGTTTCTTGAAACAATGCAACTGAAAAACCACATTGATCTTCCCGTTTTTATTTGTTTTACTTCACTTCTAAATAGGAGGATTATTTTTCCCTTTTTGCTGTTGAGACTGGATCTTATGAAAAATTAATGCACAAATTGCATGAACAATAATAAGTTTATGTTATTTGCTCCGAGCCTTTGGCAGTTTTAGTCTCCCAAGTACATTCGTTTGAAATCAATGTTATATATGCTATAGTTCCTCATAAGTTCAACACCTTCTCAATCGATCTGAGAAATACACCAGAGCACACAGAATTACTTGAATTGGACATGATGAAGAAGAGAATGAGGTTGAGGGGTTCAGTCTGTAATTTTAGCCCAAGTTAGGATCATTCGAAGATGAAATCATCTTTCAGACTGAGAGTGGGAACAATAAGATAACAGAAGAACTACAGGTCGACTTGCACAATATTAAAACCTTAATGTTCTGTTAATTGCTTATCAAATAGATCAATCCTCTAGTTGGAATGGTTTTTAGTATAGCCATTATGATTGCCTGCCAAAGGCAAGACTACGTTGGTATTCGTTGTCACAGTTCATGATGTTCTCTTGATAACCCCTACTGTTTTTTCAATGGCAAGAAAAGAAGAATGACCAAATCAATCTCGTCGGCATCAAATTCAGTATGTAGGCGTGAGATGCTGTGATATATAGAAAGTCTAATTCCATCTCTCAAGAGCCCTATTTCAGTTGCAAAAGCACTAGCTCTCCCTACATTTTTGGACATACCGGGTATCCAATTTCCACGATGATCTCTCAGGGCTCGTCCGCCCCCGACATATCAATTTTCCTAACGTCTGCAAAAAAAACACTTCTGCTTTAGACAGACGAAGAGACGTTAGTTTCGGAATTCTAACCGGATTTTCCAAAAGCAAAGTTATTTCTGCTTGGCTAAATGACTCAAAAGTCCCATACGACATGTCACTTAGGTCTATAAAACCGGACCCTGCTTAGGATATTGTCGCGAATCCACCTCCTAGTGTCTTTGCTGAAGGGACTGCTTAGGATATTGGGGACCGCCGAATCATGCCAGAATGTCCGTCGCTGCAATGGAGCAAACTACACACAAGTGGCAGCAACATTCAAACCTGTCGAACTGCTTTGCTATCATGCAAACATTCCCGCAGCAAATGCATAAGCTGAGTGTAAAAGAAAATGGATTTTTCATTTTCAGGGTGGACTTCTAAAGGTCCCGATTTTTATAATTTTTAGCATTATTGAAAGGAAGCCAACGATTGGAAGACCCATAAAGCAATTTTTTGGGTCATAATTAATCTAATTCAATTGGGCGGACTTATCATTTGAACACTTGGGGACAAATTTAAATATACGCATACCTTTTGAGTTGGGCCAAGGCGAGAAGCGTTTCGGTGAGGAACCTGATGCCGAGCGTCGCGATTGTTGAGGCGGCCTTGCAGCCAGCATATATGGGAGATCATTAATGAAAGGAATCTTTAACGGCATTAATGGGAGATCATTAATAAAACCATATATATTTTTAATGATTGGAAAATCGTGAGCATTAGAATCTTTATAATTCTTTAAGGGGAAATTTCTAAATTAAGGAATCTTAGATCGTCATAACTTTTTCGCAACAGACATACGCTTTTTCATAGTATTGACTTTAAAAAAGATAATTGCTATAAAAATGGGAGAAACGAAAAGATATGATTTCTCTCTCTTAACCCACTTTAATCTTAATGTATTTTTTCTGATGGATAATTGAATGCGACTTTTTGTTCTACGGTACAAAGAGGACTAGATGCTTTATATAAGCTATTAATAGATGTATTCAATAGATGCATTTCATCAAAGTACATTTTTTTTACAAAAGTTGCACCTTCTCATAATAAATATGTTTTATTAGCATTTAGATAATTATTAAACTATAATTTAATAATATCATGTGGGCCATAATTATTTTTAGGTCCTCCTCATGCGCAACATGGCATGATACCAAATACATAAATTATTGCCGTAGACTGAGGCATTGACTGGACGAGTTCCGCTAGGATCAAAACATAATGCAGTGATTGGACTTGTGTGGGCTTTGAATTGTGACATAACAACTCGAGAAACAAAATCCTTGATTACAACCTGCAATTGCCAATAGTTTTTTGGCATGGATGAATCTCAAAATCTGCATTTGTAATGATCACCAAATATCTAAAAACAAGTGATTTGTAACTGATTAGGAAAATATTCTACAGCAATAATATATCAAATCATCCTTAACAAAATCTATTCACTTCAACCTAACTTTCCCACCGGAGAAAAATTATTTTCTCAATCATATTATAAGAATGTCAAAACATCTTCAATTAATTTGTTAAATCAAACTAGCTACACATATCTATATGTTCATGATTGTTGAAGGTGACTTTGACTTCTTGTGACTAATTCGAACATGTTTTTCAGCATAACCACTCTTTCTTAATAAATAATTTTTTGCCTTCCACAATCAAATAATATGCATAACTCTCACAATGTAATACATGAAAGTGAAAAGTTATCAACAATACTCTTTATAAATGTACTAGCATAATGGCTCAAAAGAAGCGTGTGGATGAAGCGAGGACCATAAAAATTCTTTTCAAGCTGCAAAGCACAAAGCACTCTAGAATGATTACTTCTTCGCTATGAAGTTTTTTAAAAGAAAAGGAGATTAAGGTATAATATTGTTATATGCTGTAATTGCTTACCCAGTATGTGCACAACATATAAATTATACGGCTCCCACTTATTATGATTCTTTAAAAAAAAAAAAAAAATTGGAAAAACTTATAAGAACCAAAATCTTTACATCTTTTGTTATACAAAAAAAAAAAAGTACATCAGTTTTTATTGAAAGAAATCTTACATCCATAAATAATAATAATAAATAATAATAATAATAATAATAATAATAATAATAATAATAATAATAATAATAATTTAGTTAATTAATGAAAAATAACTCAGTAAATAGAATATCAAGAAAAGACAAATTCGTAGGACGCAACAAAAAAAAAACCATAATACCATAGCATAGATGCTCTTAAACTCATTTCCTTCTCTCTTTTTTCCTTTTGCACTGATGAATTCCCATGATCTATTTGTCATTCTCTATGGATCTCCGCAAAGATTTGATCGTGAACTCTGCTAATCCCTTCTTCAATCTCTTTCTTTTTCAATGATGAAGATGATGGCCATTGATATTGTAATTTTTTTCCTTTTTTTCTTGAATGGGCGTTGTTCGTTACTATCTGCTTGTGTTAGTATTGCAAATTTCTCTACGAAGAATGTCATACTTGCGCATTATATGAGTTTGAAGTCTTTTTGAACGAAGTTTATCTTTTATTTATGGACAATGTATGAAATCATGATGCACCATCAAATCTTACTTTGGTAAATTAATGTCAATCACTTGATCATTATATAATTATTTCACTAGACTATTTAAAGGATTTAATCAAAATAATGTAAGAACCACATTAATTTTTTCCATTTGTAATTTGTTTTACTTCATTTCTACATAGGAAGATTATGTCAATCCCCCTACTGCTCTTAAGACTAGATCTTATGAATATGAATGCACAAGGGCTAATTGCATGAACAATATAATATTTTGTTATCTGCTCAAAGCCTTCTCAACTTTAGTCTCCCAACTACATTAGTTCGGATTCGTGGTTATGAAAAGTTTGGCAATGACCAATCATGTAGCTCTCTCTCTCTATTACTCCAAAATTGGTGCATTCATTCCAAGAATAGTTTGCAACGAGTTTATAAGGATGATGACAAGTACTTTTGTCTCCTTCAATTGCTGTCCAACGCTAATTTTATAAAAGACCAAACGAAATAAATCCTGATCTTTAGCGACCTTTTGTATTGACAAATTTTTTGTTGCAAGTCTTTACATTATGAGATTTAAAGATTCAACGTTTTTTATGTCCCCATTATTTTTCTATTGCTCTACCGAAGGAAAATTTTCTACCCATTGTTAATGTATGTATTTCTTATTTCCAAAGGATTATTTATTACAAATTGAATAGATAGGAACAAAATGATGTGCCCACAAGTTAATATCGATATTCTTTTTTTCATTTATATGAAAAGTCGTCCATTGAAATCGTGACTCAATCAATCCATGTGCAATGCATATGTTACAAATACTATATAACTTGAAAGCTGCTAAATTATCAACAGGTTACTTGAAAATCAAATTACTTTTCATGCTATTTTTACCAATGGTATCAGAAATTTTCCAATAACTTCATAAATCAATCAACTAAAGAAAGTTTTCTAGATTTTCCCTTGAGAGGACCCTAGACTCGTTGGTTTCCCAAACATTGGCACCCCAGCAGTCCTTTGAGTAATCTTTGGAGCGCATGTGGACTAATACGTCCGGCGAATGAAGACCAAGCCCTCGTATAAGTTGGCAGAAATTATGTCAAAGATTAATCGTCGAGATCCTTCTTCCAAGAAGCTGAGGAGTTCGGCGAGGTTTTGCTATTCGAAGATGCATGCGTAAGATCTAGCTTCATCTGACTGGAATTTTGAGCGCTAACAGAATTCCGTAACGCAGCAGATATATTTCATTCTCAGAGACCTTGATACAAAAAGCATTTGATTGACGATGAGATGTCGAGATCCACGAAAAACCTAAACTGAGGCAGGTCGTGCACGATGCATGCAAGGTTTGCCAATCTATAATTTAAGGGAAAATTTGCTAGTACGTGCCTCTCAAAGTGTAAGTATCAAATGGTTCTCGACCTGCACCATTCAAGCTTTGAGGAGTTGCCTAGTTCCATAGGCGACATAATGCAGCTGCGATATCTTGACTCGCGAGAAAATTGCCAAATGAAGAAACTACCACGTTCTGTTTGTAAGCTTCGGAGTTCGCAGTTCTTTGATGTCTCAGGATGCACGGAACTCAGGAAATCGCCCGGAGAGATCTATGGGATGATTATCACAGGTAGCTGTCCTTAAACGATGAAACAGAAGAGACTAGGAGAGAGTGGCATCCCATTCTCGGGTTCTCTTAAGAGTTGGACATCGGAGACAATGGGAAATCTGGAAACTTTGATCGACGGTAGTGCTGCAGCAACTGCTGCTGCTGCTTATCTCGCCCTACACATTTAGCGGCTTTTGTTATAATAGGCTAACTTCATTGCCGTAGGGGGACTTAGCGATGTCACGGACCTCGGCAATTGCAGCTCGTGATAGCATTACATTCACCACAAACGAGAGTCAGGTATGGTAGGATATGGAGAATTGAGTCGGCAATGTCAGCCTGAAGCTGGCGAAGATTGGCCCAAGACCGCTCAATACTAGTAATTGAACTAAATGGTGAAATACTTCTCTTGAATCGAAAACTCGGAACGAAAACAACATTTTTGCATATTAAATCCAATGCCTCCCATGAAAAGCGCTCGGAGTTCAACTCAGAATAAGCTAATAACCCTCTTCAAGGTCAGAAAACTCCCATTGAAGTGTTGATATGATTTGTCTAATAGCAAAGAACTCAACACAGTTCCAACTAGAGAACATCAAAATTACATTTGGAGGGCCACTATAAAATAAGAAGCTCAGTAAAACTGATGCCTTCTAGGCAATTTTTTTTTCCCACTACTGGTGAATGTTATCAACATGAGCTCCAAACCTGATCAAATCTCGTCGATGGATGATGAGCATTGCAGTGAACTTGCCATGTCCCTCAAAGAATGACATTTTCCAGCAGATGCATTGTGCGTCCACCGGTTACAATCTTCTAGGCCCTGAAGACTACCAATTCTGGACCGTAGATCCAATGGCATTAAAAGTATGAGATGATCAGTTCTGCTTTACCTCTTGAAGCATTTCCACAACCTTCTTCATTTTTGGGCGTTTCGCTGGGATGCCGTTGGTGCAGAGCAATGCAATCTTCAAAGCAGCAAGCATCTCCTTTCTCCACGTAAAACTGACCGTGCTGAGCCTCGCATCGAGAATTTGCTCCGGGGTCTCCCCTCTTGCCGGAGCACTGTGAACCCACTTCACCAAATCCACCCCTTCATCAAAGACCTCATCCACTGGCATCCTTGTCGTAAGGATCTCGAGCAAAATTACACCAAAACTATATACATTTCCTGGTGCAGTGACTTGCATCGTATATGCATACTCTGAGCATTGTAGTGAACAGTCAGCAGATAAAACATGGAGATAGTTCTAAAAAGGGGGCTAAACAACACATGCCTCACGGGCTAGAAATATATATTCAGAAGGAAAAAGCAAACATCACTAGTGTTTTCAGAGAAACATACCTGGAGGAATATACCCGAAGGATCCTGCCACTGCACTAATACTTGCAGTGCCTCGAGATGGATCTAAGAGCTTAGATATCTCAACCTCCCCAACCACGGCATTGAAATTTGCATCTAAGAATACATTTCCGGAAGATATATCGAGGAGAATCACTGCAGCATGATGAAGGAAAGCCAAACCCTCAGCTACCCGTATAGCAATCGATAGTCTTTGAGGCCAGTCGGGTTCATACTCGGGTTTCTTGGTATATTCATGCAGTAACTGCCCTAAAGTCCTTTACCAAAAAAAAAAACTGCCCTAAAGTCCCATTTGGTAAGTAGTGATGCAGCAAAAGGGCAACATCTTCGTAAATCACAAACCCAATAGGCTGCATTAGGTTATCATGACAGAGTCTGTTAAGCCTTTCTAGCTCTCTAATCATCTTGTTTTGATGATGAATTATGGATCGATCAACAGATTTCAGTCTCTTCACCAACAAGAATCAGCCCCGAAGGCATAATTGCCTTATAAACTGTGCTGAAAGTACCGCAACTGAGCTTATTGGCATCTTTCATTGTGGCTTTGACGACGGCATCAAGATCTATGGCCTGTTTGAGGTTATCGACAAAGACATTCCCTGCCACTATTGTTGGGAGATCACTGGTTTCATTCTCTGGAACCCCTGCAGCTTTAGCCACCTTTTCTTGCCTCTCCCTCATCATAAATAAAAGAACAACTATAGTAACGGACACGAAAACTGCCAAACAGAGCCTATTTTTGACTTTTGGGGTTTACGCTTCTTTAGGCTTGCGGGCGGCACTGATGGAGAAGACGACGACCGTCGGCCGGGCCGGAGCAACTCGACCTTAAAAATAGGCACACCATATGTTATATTTCGGGAAACATACGAATTTGTCTCTTATTTTGCTTTTATTCCAGATTTATCCTTGACATGATAGGAAATTTGACTTATCTAAAAATTTACACGATTTTCTTTTATTATCCCGTTACTTTCTTCTCCATCTTTCGAGTGTATAAAGATTTGAAAATATGGTTATGAGGAAAATGAACATTAAAGGGTTTGATTACACTGACAATACTAACATATAATCTTTTGGAATTAAACTAAAGAAGCACAAATTATTAAGCATTTGGGACAAAAATGGCTTACTTTTCCAATGCGTTTTTATCTGTATAGAAAATAATAACGAAAACAATGAAAAGAACATAAAAGAACACCTTGATATATAGCACTTTTTCGATGCGTTCAAGAAAGATCGTAGAGTTTATTAACTAAATTATATGAGTTCAAGAACTTGATTGAATAATTTGAAAAAAGCACAAGAACCCGTGGTATCTTTATACCTTAAGAAAACGTCATTATGTCTCCCTTAAATGTTGACATAGTATCTTACATGGCTTTAAAAATGGACTTAAAAATGAGGAATATTAAAAAAGTAGATATTAGGAAAAAGAAAATTGAACTTTAAGAAGAAGAAAAAAGAAGAAGGACCATGCCATGGTTATGTGACCCAAGGCCAAATCTGACCAGGGTTTGGTGACCCCATCGATGCCTGGCCAAGCACGGCCCAGCACAGCCCCTATGATCAACGACTTGGTTTTCGGTTGAACAAAAAGGCATGATTTGAGGATCCAATTGCACAAAAAAATAGTTCAAAAACCTGATTGAACAATTCGAAAAAGAAAATTTAACAACCAGCAATGTCTTTTTGCCAAAAATAAATCATATTAGTCACTATTTTCTTGAACATGATGGTTATTTTAGTTGTCGTGCAAAGTGCGAGCGTGTGCAAGGGTTTGTGCTTACTATTAACCCTAACATGTTGGATTAATTAAATCCGTTGCAATTTCCACTACTTCCTTGAATAATCGCTCAAAAACATCTCCACTTATTTTCAATATTCAAACCCATGTTTCTTTCTCTTAAGGTAACTCCCTTCTTGCTTCATTATTCCATTGAAGTTGTTTATTCCGTCATCTTCTAAATCAAAGATTCAGCTATATGGTGTGAGCTCTAAGGAAACAGCACATAATTTTGATGACATCGATGAAGCTAACATCTAAATCTTTTAAAATTAAATTAAAAGACCCCAACTTATTAAATCATTTGGGACAAGTGTCGCTTGTCTATTTGTATTAAAAAAGGGAAAAGACAAAAACAAAGAGAATATAGAAAACGCCCTATTCTATAACAATTTTCAGTGTAATTAAAAGAATAAATCACAAAAAGGTAACTTTTTTAGAGTACGAGAATGATCATTGTTTTACTTTTGGTGCAAAAACAATAGCGCATTGCACGCGCATATCACGAATTGGAGGTCTTCAAGGCTCAATAGGCCAAGGAGATGGCTATGGGATTTCGTTGGATCAACTAGCAATCGATGGTTATAATTAGATAACTTATGTATAAATAGAGTGTTCTCCCCTCGTTTTACCATTCAATAATTAAGCAATATTGTACCTTCTCCCTTAAAACATCTCTCTAAACACTTGCCTAAGTACTGCATGGTCTAATCTTAAGTGTTGGCCCTTGACAAGTGGTATCAAAGATTTTAAAGGCCTAGATATGAATGTTTCTATTTCTCTTAATTTTTATTCTTTTGTTATTTAGAACAAAAAAAGAATAGAAATTCATTTGGTAATGTCAACTAATTTGTTTATTCCCCATAATAGAAAAGTAGTTGGCGGTTGGCAAGCGGTGGTAGTGATGAGTGAGTAAGAAGAAAAAACGAAAAAAAATACAAAAAATTTATGGATCGTATCAAACGCATTCCTATTCTTTTTTATTTTTTTTTATTTCAAGAATAGAAATCTTGTATAGTTACCAAATGCATTGTTTTACTTAAAAATTGTTCTAGGGAATATAAATAGAATAACTATTTTTGAAAAGAAATTATTTCATAGAATAGAAACATTACCATATGCCCCAAGCAATTGGCTTTCATTCCTAAGTCCTAGATGTGAAACCTTAGATATTTCAAATTCCAAAATTAGTAGCTTAGGCATTTCAACGTTTGAGACGAGAAATCTTAGGTTTCTTAAGTTAAGATTGGGCATTCCGAATTCTTAGACAAGGAATCTTAAACCTTTTGAATCCTAGGTGCGGAACTTAAGCATTCCAAGAACTAAGCGGGCAACTTAATTTTGACACTTGAAATGCCGTTTATCTAAACGCCCATTTTTTGTAAAAATATGAAAGATAGAAAGCAAAAGTACAAAAATAACACAACAATAAGGAGCATGAGCATATAAATAAATTCCAACCAAAAAAAAAAATATATAGATAGATGGGGGCACGGACATAAAAAATAAAAATAACTTTTCGAGAAAACTTATATGAAGGACTTTCCATAGTCAAGCATTCTCAAAAGGCATATCTCAACACCATACCATGTAAAACAAGTCAACATGGATTTTTAGGAAGTGAACTGAGTCGTGGCCGATGAGGAGGAACTGCGACGATGAATCGCCAGAGGTGACGGTGACCGAAGAGTGAGCAGCCGTGGAACTAGAGAGCTCGTGATTATTCTGGAGCTTCTGTGATGTTCTTCGTTTCAACCAGAGCGCACGAGAGAGACGGGCTAGGCCTTTTGGGCTTGTTCTTACAAAACTGGCTTCAAAAACTTATTCAAAAGTGAAGTCTTCTCCTGCTTCTGACGCACAGGTTGTCATGCGGCGAATCAGAGCTGACGGTCGAAGAATTAGTAGCAAGTTGAAATCTAGTTCTTTCGCACGAGCAATAATGTAAATCAGAAACCCACCCATGGGCAGATTAGATGGTGTGTGTGCTCTCCCTCATCGCCGAGATCGAGGATTCGAACCCTCTCGTTGCATTTCATGACTTAAGTGAGAGTAGGGATAGATTACTAGACCAGCCCTTCTGAGATTTTATGTCTAAATAGTGGGTTGCGACAACGTCCGATGGTGCCATCGGGCATCGAAGAGCGGTGTGATCCCATAAGAGAGTCTTCGGCGGTTCCTCGATCATAAAAAAATAAATAAATAATGTAAATCAGAACAAACCCTAACCCCTAAACACCCTGCCCCTAAACCAAAAAATGGAATTGAGAAGCAGCAATGCTAGACATGCACTCTTTTCCTATAATGGGGAGTAAAAGCAAGATTGACACAAATTGCAGGCTTCTACTTTCCCGGAAATGGAAGCAAAAAAATGTAAGTCCTTAGAATATTATGGTGCACATCGAATAGCAAGGTTATGGACAAGAGAAATTAGGTCAATATAATCGCAATGATTTGGGCAATTGTATGACAACTAATGAGATTTACAATTACAAAAGAGGAAAGTTATTGATACCTAAATTTTGACTATCATATTTAGTCCATAATTGCATTGAAAATTAGAGGTCGGTCCAACCTATAAACAATCATATCATTCACATGATCCACATTTGCATTACATTTAGGATTCATATCGCGGATGAGCATACGTTGGATTACTTTCCCGTATTGTTGGCCATGATAAGTGCTAAAAATTGAGTTTGTAGACTAGAGTTTCGAACAAGAGTGATGTATCGACCGAAATTTAAGATGAGGGGTAAGGATTCTTCGTTCAAACTTCTAGAAATTGGTTTGGTTATAAATAATTAGCAGATTTGAGGGACCCAGGCAAAAATCGGATTTCGAAGCTCTCTCACTCATTCGTTGACGGATTCAAAAGATATTTCAAAAAAGAAATTTGGTCGCGGAGTTCAAATATAAAACAGAAAACAACGTTTAAAAATAATAACTTCTTATCAATATGCTCTATAAATAGAGAGAGAATTCATCAACAGAAGGAAGGAGAGTTCGGCCATACGGAGGGACAAGGAGAGCGTTCAGAGCAAAAGTGAGCGCTCGTCCTCTCTGACAACTTGATAAGAAGTCAAGAGAGGGGACATCTCTTACAGAAGGGAGGAAGGAGGATATCGACTGGAAAAGATAAGAAAAAGTGTAAAAGTGGCCTCCTTCTCCCTTTGATGTCTCGTTTGCTTCGGCCTGCATCGAGCTGCCACCAAGCTTTTCCCAGCGGCCTCGCTTTGACTCGCCCATACTCCGACTCATTTTCAGCCGCCACCCAGGGCAGACGCTGGACTTGCAAGCGTTCGGGCCTGCTGCACTTCGTTGCTCTACCCCGTCTATTTACGTTCGCTGAACCACCGTTGTCGCACCAAGCCCCGAGCTCCCGACGACGTGGCCATACCAGGCGGTATACCAAATCAGCGATCTTCGACACGAGCCTGCAACCGTTCGGACCGAGTCCCACCCAAGGCCGAGCGCCCATCACGATCTGCACTCCTTGGCCGTGAGCCCCTCTGAGGCGGCCAGCTGATTTGCCGTCGAACGTGCCGCTGCTTTCGACGACGCTGCTGAGTTCCTCACCTGAGATAGATGGTGCCGTTCCCTGGCCATGCGACGCCTGTTCCGTCCGACGCCTGCCTGCCCACCCTCTTGCATGACTGAGCTGCTGTTGTCCCGTGATTCATCATCGCGGCTGTTCTCATCGCGACGAGGCCACCGTTCTGCTTAACCAGCTATTTCTGTTTTTGCTGGTCTGAAGAATTTTTTGCCAACGTTCAGTCGAGTTTCTGCCTCTACCGGTGACCTCACTTCCAGTCTCTGGCTCTCTTGGTTGCTGCGTTCTCACTGAGCTGAAGCATATCCCATCGAATTCACGCCTTGCCCAGCCGTGAGTCCACCGTCAAGCGACGAACCGCACCGGCCACCTGTGGTCATCCGTTGTTAGTCGAATTTATTTGCGTAATAATAAAAATCCTTATCCGAATCAATTTGAATGTTTCATTACCTATTATGTCTTATCGATAAGCAACGTTTAGATTTTTGAGATTGATGAACATTATCAATTAGGTTACGTTTAGTCATCTAGATTTTAATTAGATAGGATTCGATAAAATAATATATGAAATCTAGAGAATTTTGATATATCCTATGAATACATTTTGGTGAATATAGTAATAAATCTTTCGGATATATATTTTATTTATTTACATTATTTTTGATATAAATGACGGATATCAGTAAAAATGAAAAAAAAATTTTATAAATAGATATGATAAAAATATTTCTTGACATTCTTACTTACTTTATTTTATTTAAATCTTTTATTTTATTTTCCTCTCTTTTATTAATTAATTTATTTTTTACTTTTTCCCCTCCCATCATTCTCTAATGAAATTTTATTAAATAGTAGACTATACTAATATAACCAAAATACTAAAATACCTAAAATATATAATAAACATATATATTTATTATATATATTGAAATTATTTTATAAAAATAATTAAATTCAAGTATATAAAAAGAAAAATAAGATTAAATTAAAATAACTAAATTGTTATTTTTTATTTTGAATTTTTATATTAGAATTCAAATATTATTTATATTGAGATATAATTTTAATTTTGTTAATTTTCCTTCAAGAAAAAAATAACTATCTTTCTCATCACTTTATTTTACTTTATTTTATTTGCTTTTAATTAATTTTTTTTTTTTCCCTTCCCACCATTGTCTAATAAAATTTTATTAAATAGTAAATGTAATAATATACCTAAAATACTAAAATACCTATAATATATAATAAATATAAATATATATTTAAATTTACATGATGAAATTATTTTATAAGATATAATTAAATTTGAATATATAAATAAAAATAAGATTAAATTAAAATAGATAATTTTTTTTGTTATTTTGAATTTCTTATATTAGAATTAAAATATTATTTATAATGAGATATAATTATAATTTTGTTAATTTAAAAAAAGTCTTTCATTTGAGAAAAATATTTTTTTTATTATGAATGCTAGAAATTTTAATACTTTTATCCCACATCTCACACCGGATAATTTTATCATATTTATATCCCTCTTATATCCTCATCATTTATTATCTTGAGTAAGACAAAATACAGATAAATGATAAATTTTATATTATCTCGAATTTTATCCTAACAAGTCTTAGGATTTTTTTTTTTTAACCGCAAAGTGACAAAAATATTAATTTGTGATTCATTCAAATTCCAAGGGTGAGTTTCACAATCTTATTGAATCGATGAATATATGAGCAAAATTCATTTTTCATGATGAATTCGTATTATTTATTTATTTTATGGTGGCCGGCAACGATCTTACCTAATATAAACTAAGTTTATGGCAGATCCAATGTACGTTATGAAAAAAGATATCATTTTTTAAACTAGTCAAATCATTCTTTTTAGATTTAACATGGATAAAACTTTTTTAATAGGATTAGTGGAGAGGATAATATTGAGAGGAATATCACTAATCATTTTAAAGATTTGTTCCAAACTGATTAGATTGCTTGCGATTTTGCTAATAATGCTTTTGAGGGTTGGAATAATGGTCTCGAAGCCCAAAACCATGTGATTTTTCATGTGAGTTATATATTATTATGCTTAGTGCTTTTAAGTGACAAAGATGTGACGTGCATGTTTGTGACTAAGAAGTGATAATATGAAATTGTATATAACCATGAATTATTTGTATAGCTTAGGTGATAAGGTGATCCAAAAGTTGAAAATATTCATAGATTTTAATGCATTTATATTTATTTAATTCATACAGAGAAGTTGATTAATAAATTGAGTGAGTTTGCCACACCTAGAGATAGAATGATAAATAGATTAGGAAATTCAGTTATTACATATTTGATATCGTTCTTGTACACATAACAATATAAAATTCATATCTAGTGGTTATGATGAAATCAAATTCTCTAATATATTTATTTGATTGATTTCTTGCATTTAGTTTTCAAATTTTGCTTTTAAGATTTTTAATTTTAATTTATTCTTAATTCTATTTTGATATGTTAGATAAATTTTATAATTAATCTATTTTTAATATTTAATTGGTTTGTTATTTATCAATCTCTATGGGATGATATTCTTTTCTTATCATTATATTTGTTCAACATTCCCTTGCGTTTAAAATTTTACGACAACAATTAATATTGTACTTTTATTTTTTTTTTTATTTCCTTGAGCAAGTGTTGTACTTTATTATTCGCTTATGTTTATATAGCAAATTTCTCTAATGGAGACAATGCCTTATTTGTATTGTATAAGACCAACCGTAGCACTATCAGAGTTTGAAATCCTTTAGAACAATATTTATCTTTCATTCAAGCATAGTGAATGAAATCATGATGCACTATTCAATCTTACTTTTAGTAAATTAGTGTCAATTACTTTTATTCCACTAGACTATTTAAAAAGTTTTCTCGAAACAATGTACTTAAAGAATCACATTGTTTTACTTCACCTTCTACCCATGAAGATTAGGGGGTGACCTCTTCCCCGCACACCCCCCCTCTCTTCCCCCCGGCCCCCGCGGGCCGTTTTTCTCCCAAATCAGATCTTATGAATATGCATTCACAAAGGCTAATTGCATGAATGATATAAGATTTTGTTTAGCTCAAAGCCTTTGTCAGTTCTAGTCCCCAAGTACATTTGTTTGAACTCATGATTACGTATGCTACAGTAGAATTAAGTTCAGCATCTCCTCCATCGATTTGATGACTGCATTAGCGCGCCCAGAACCGGCAAAATTGGACATTCCAAACAAGAGAATAAGGTCGAGGCGGCTCTGTCCATAGATTTAGCCAAATTGATATCATTCGAAGCTGGAACGTGTGGTCAGTCTGAAGGTTGGAAAACAAAAGGATAACTACTAACCAATATATCCTAGAAGAACCAATGGTCCACACGCACCATCTTAAAACCTTAATGTTCGGAATGGACATGCATTTCCAATGATTTGATCTAAAGAGAACTCTTGAGAAAGTCTTTGAGAGACTATCAGTGAAGGCTCGATCAAATTCTAGCCAGTGAATTAGGTACCTCGGGCATTGAACGACATTTATGATTTTTGGTGAAAGGTAAGAAAATTTTCCTCGCACCAAACGATGTATTACTGGACGATGCTCATGCTCTTAGCATGTGGAAAGAGACGAGAGACTTGTCCATGCAAGGCGCTAAGGGAAATTGCATAGCTGCGACAACCTGATATGGATCTACATTAGTATTTTTATTTATTTTGTAACTAAGCCAGATGCGCTTTTCCGATTTTGAGGGGGAGATCCTATAGGATATGGATCTTGCATTGGCATACCAATGGAAAGGGCCCATCTTCCGAGAACAATTAGCCGCACCGAGATTCTCTCGCTATTTGTCAAATGGGGCATTCGATCGCAAGCGAAAATTGCACCTTCGATCGTCTCGAGATCACAATCAAAATCGTCGAGGAACGCAAAGGAGTTCCTCCTCGGGGGCTTCATTCATTCTAAAAGTGACCAACAATACTCGGGCACTAATTAAAAAAAAAACAACCGACGTTGGTTGCAATTCGTACAAAGACCAAATGACATCCTTCTTGCAATTAAACTTAAGCTCAGTTTGTTTTGCAAAAATGAGTGATGCGGAAAATATTTTTTAAAATGATTGCTTATATTGCTTATAAAAAATGAATAAACAAAAAATTACAATACTTTCATCGTCCAAGAAATATTAATGAAATATTTTTCACTGGATATTTTTACTAGTAATATAAGCGATCATTCTTAAGAAAAAAGTTTTTAAATAACTTATTTTTCATGAAACAAATGGAATTTTATTTGCAATGATTGGCCGCACCAAGTGGAATGTTGTTCAGCATTTTGGTCCACGTTTCCCAAACAAAGTTCTAATGACTCGTTGGCTTAACATCTCAAAACTTTCCCTCGTGGTAAGTTTATGAAGCTGCTAGTAATACTTCAATATTGTCGATAAGAAAGTTCAACCGATAACTTGCTTATCAAGTAAACCGTTAGCAAGTTTCCGATATTATAAGGATTTTATCAACGTCCAAACAAATTAGTAAGTTATTACTTCCTCAAAAAATTTACAAGTGTATTAGTAATTTATGGACACTATAATAAATTTGCCAACATCCACTAAATTAATAACTTTCTCCAATTTGGGAATTTTTCCAGTGGAATTAGCAAAAAACCAATCTATAAAGAATTTATCGATCTCCCAATAAATCAATAAGTTACCATATTCCTTCAAATTTTATAAGCGCGGTTCAATAACTACCCACACCATATAGAATTTAGTAATTTGTCGAGATGTGTCGGTAAATCCCTTAATAGCGGTGATAGTTTCTGAGCAAACTTGTATAACTACTATTTCGATGGAATATCAGTGACTTTTATAGACGGTTGGTACTTTACTGAAATTTCGAAGAAGGGAATTCACTAATTTACAAAGACACTGATTAATGAGGTCACGTGAGTATCGTATTATGGGCGAGACAGTGATGTTGGTTTTGATTGGCATGGAAGAAAAGTGACAGTGATTCTAGGAGTTTCCAATTGCTTGCTTTATATGAAGTGGTAGAAACTGAGATTGCTCGTTGGTTATGATGGTTGAGGCAGCATGATTCACCTATGTTTTGCATTTTAGGCCACATTTGCATTGGATGCCTTGGATTATGATGGCCTACTCTTGAACGAAAATGCTTACCATCAACATAAATAATTCCGGGTGAACATTGTCTGCCATTTGATGCTGGGAAGATACAGTTTCATCTCGTTCCTTCCTGTCCGGTTGCTAAAAGGGAAATGATCAAATAGTCCAAGAACCTGCAAAAAATTGCTTCAGATGCGGACTTGCCGTTTTCTTTCCGTTTAATTGGTATTTCTTCTCAGTCTCCTCATGTTTTGTCGTTAAGTTTACAAATTACTTACTTTGTGATTTTCCAGGATTACTTTGAAATGCCAATAGCTTACAGGCCTTCTCATGCGTATACAACTTACTAAATGAAATATTGTGTGAGGTCAACTTCTGTTCTAATCTGACCTTTTCGACTTTAACACGCACTGATGCCTACCGTGGTAAAGACAGATTTGTTGAAGAAGCGTGGCTAAAAACTATGACCTCTAGTCCAATTCAAGACGACCAGACAACAGGTAAGTTTTTCTTGCAGAGTAATTTGAAACAGAGCTCGTTCATGGTGTTGACTGCGGCCTGTGCTTGTGTGAATGATAAATCTCGGAAATGTTGAGAGAAGGGGTCTCCATTTGACTTAAATATCGCAATTCAATCCCGTTATTGCAGGAGCTTCCCGCTAGATTTCTGATGGAAAAAGTGGAGCTGCTACTTTTTATATATGTGAATATTTGAGCTAAACAAATTGGCACATCTTCTCCTTGATTTATAGCATAAACGCAGTCGAGTTATTTATATGCTTGTGATTTGTTGCCCTAACTAGCTACAACCTGTCATATCCATGGGCAGATCCTGCATATGCAGAGAAGATGATCGCTGCAATTGATGCTGTTCGAGTGAGGAGCCGGTTCTGTTGGTGGTGACGTTGCATAAAGAACTTCTCCCGACACCAAACCAAAATCAAGACTAATGAATTTATAGTTAGGCCCATTGATCTGGACTTAAAATGGTTGGCTCTCCGCTAATCAAATATCCTAAACTTTTTCTTTTTCGTCTTCTTTTTCTTTTTGCCGTTGTGTCAAAAGGTTGGACTAATTGCACGACCGGTCCCTTTACAAGTCGGTATTCGTGCGTAAATGAATGTATGGGCTACAACCAAATTCGGTAATATAGCGTTACATATATGTTCCTTTTGTTCGTATATTCATTTGGCCATGTAACATATTCTCCTTACTTAAAAGATTCATCAGATTGATGCTGGTTTTGTCCGGTTGTTTAGGCATTTCTATGGATACGTGTGAAGGCAAAGACCAATAACGTCATCGTGGTGCAACCCCGCCAAGATCCACTTGAGGCCCGATTTTTCAAACTTAGGGAGTACAACAATAGTCAGTTCTGAGTCGAACATCTAAATATTCTCTCCAGTGTGATCAAATCGAGAAGGGATTATTTTAGGCAGATGTGATGCCCAAGGGTATACACGAGACTCCTAGGGTTCCCCATCAAGACCTGAAGATGAGAAAGTTTAATAATCAATGGCTGATAAAGACCGGAGTCAGTCAATACAGCTGTATCACGTGATCTTCGCTGCATATTCTTTAATCTTCTTCTTGTACCAAGAGAAGCAAAACTATATCATATTGACCAAACTAACCAAGGGAAGCTACATATTGGGCGTATACACTATGTTCCATGTAAACCGTCAAATTTGACGGTACTTGTGTTAAGTACGAGAATAGCTATAGCCGATAGTGTTGATTCCAACTCTTAATCGTGCTATGATGTTGTGCAAGATAGATGGCTGTTTTCCATAAGTTTAAGCCATCGGAAAAAATTATGGGTCAATCATGTATTTATGCATATGCACTTTTTTAGCAATAGACCCATCAAACAGGGATCAATACGAGAATGGCCCCGCCAAAATTGACCAATTTAACCTGTATTGACCAATTTTCATGTAATACAAATATAGCGACCCGTATCCAACCAAATACATACCCGGTCTAATTTATATTGCTAAAATACTTCCATATTTAATTCAATTTAGCAAAAATTCATACTCAAATTAAGATAATAGAGTGTAGCTAGCAAGAGAGAGCGAAGAAAGAATATAAATTTGAGTTAGGTATAAGTAAGTCGTGATTCCATTTAACACTCATATTATTTTGAACTCTGTCATTATAAACTTATCTATGATCTATTTACTGAATTAATTAATTCCTACAACATCTGGACTCAGCAAAAATCAAATAAGAAATGGATTTGTAATCCATTTTGACAGGTCTAGTAATAAGCTACAGCAAGTAGAACAAAATTCATAATCAAGTGGATTATCCTTTTCCGACATCTTCTTTTTTTTCCTGTCAATCATGTAATCCATCATTCTCGATTTCTGTATGTTCATCATAACAACTCACTCACGAAAGGAAGACACTACGTATCCCCTTTCGTTTCGAACAAAATGGCCAGAATCCATTTCCTCTTCACTCAGCATGGCCAAGTCACTCTTTTTCGTCATCGCACAGGATGTGCTAGGGAAGTAACATAGCATCCCAAAATATGTTGATTGCCATTACAGCAGTGTTGCTAGATGCTGAGGAGGAGCAACAGGCGAAGAACCGCCGCTGCAACTGTGGCTAGGTTTGGCTTCAGGGCATGTTGCACATACGGAGAATGTTAGTGGAGGCGAAGAATGGACATTCTCCCAGTATCTAAACTTAGGATGGCATAAAGGAAGCCAAACTTAAGTATACACCACCAATTGGCAACGTTATAATTATTGAAGAAGGAATTTCCAGCATGTGCTCATCGATACAAAGACACAAGATCCAGTGATGTACCGTCGATTTTGTTTGACAAATTTATTCATGTGAAACGAGTTTGTGCTTAACTTTGCAAATGTTCTATCGATGATCCTTATGTTCTGAATTTGGCTTTATTTTTCAGTATGCATGCTCCGTTTTGATTTGCTTTCTCACGAGTACTCTGTCCTTCTACATCCTTTTGAATAATGAATACAATTTTTTTTGCCATAAATTAAAAAAAAAAAAAAAAATACCTAGCTAGAGCACTTCCCATTCCACTTAAGAACATAGTTTTCTCTAAGTGTGTATTTTTTGTATTATTGCAATGTTGAATGCAATCTCTGTTGATTTTGAATAGGGTTATTTGCTTTTGTATTTACATGTGAAACGAGTTTGTGCTTAACTTTACAAATACTTCATCAAGCTTCCTTGTGTTCTAGATTTGGCGTCATCTTTTAGTATTCATGATCTGTTTCGATTTACTTTGTCATAAGTACTATGTACTCTTGCATCCTTTTGAGTAATCAATATAATTTTCTTTTTACTAAAAAAAAAAACTTAGCTATGATCACTTCTCATTCCACTTAGAACATAGTTTTCTTTGAGTGTGTATTTTTTGTCTGATTCCAACGTTGAATGCAATCTCTGTTGATTCTGAGCAGGGTTATTTACTTTTGTACTTACAAACAATTATTCTTTTGCCGCATCATTTAGTTCACTAATTCAACCCAAGAGTAAGTTCGATCAAGGGATGCGAGGTTCGCGTTCTTAGCGTGCATTTTTCATCTAATTCCGATGTCGAATGAAATCTCTGAATTCCAAGTTGATTATTAGGAGAAATCCCCTTAATTACGGAGCCATAAGGATCGTTACTAACACCATTGGCCAACGAATGTGATGCCAGCTTGCCCTTCATATAAAGTTACATTGATTTGAAATGAACTATCAAATGAGTGCTAAGAACCTAAAAGACGGTAATATCTTCTCTTCAGCATATAATCAACAACACAACGTATTTATTATTCTAAACCACATTAAGCTAAATTAATGTAACTTTAAACCCCATATGCTAAACCATCATAAATATGCGTAGTACTTTATATAAATATTGTGGCGTCCATCCTGCTGCCATGGGGAATGCGCCATGTGCAGCTGCTGTCAAAAATGACAGAATTAGCTGTATTTGCAGCCTCGACAAGCGAGTCTAAATCACATCCTGTTCGCACGATTGATTTGTTCATGTGGTCTCGCCCATCATAGCGCAGAACGGAACAAATTTCTCCTTAATTTTCAGGTCAGTAACCGAAGAGATAAATCGTAATTTGAGTCCTTGTTTCTTGTTAATCTAATCAGATGTCTATAATAAAATCAACAGCATCGCCAAATTCCTAAAAGCATTAAAGACAATTAAACGGAATATGAAATCTCAATCACGATAATTATCGGATAATATCGTGTTGGCCATAGGTCCAAGCGAATGAACTTCCCGAAAAAAGTCAATTATAGAATAACGGTGAAATCACTTTTCTTCGTGAATTCATTTGACCGTATCATATCTTCTCCTTGCTAGAAAAGATTGTCTGGTGCTCTTAAAAATCATCCGTGGGATAGTTTAGGCATTTCCACCCTACGGGTACATGTGAAGGCAACAATTAGTAACGTGATTGTGGTGTAATCCAAGGTCCAATTTAAGTCAAACTTTTCAAACTTAGGGAGCACAAAAATGGTCGGTTTTGAATCCATTATCTAACGCAGATCTGGATGCACAAGGAAATAGACAAGAGACTCCTAGAATTGCCCATCGACAATTGGAGCCAAGACAGGAGTCAATCGAAACAGGGGTATCACATGATCTTCCCTATTTATTCTTAATTGATCTTCTCCTTATACCAAGAGAGAAGCTAGCCCTTTAAATTCTTACAAAACCAAGTGAGGGAAACTGTGTCATCTCGTACAAAAAAAAAAAAAAAAAAGCATTGGATAGATTGGCTTTGCATCTAAACCATTAATTTGATGGCCCGATGTTAGGCATGAGAGTAACCGTACGAAACCAACAATATCGACGCCTACTCTTAATCATCCTATGGTGCCATGCAAGATAATGGTTGTTTAAACTACTAGTGGCGTTTAGTGTCGACTTTAGTCTGGCATCAAAGATCATAATCATTTTGGCCTCTGGTGACTTAGCCGAACAAAGTACTTGGAAAGATTCTAGGAACAGAAGTGTTATTAGCTGATAACCCCGGTTGAAAAAATTCGAGGTGCTACAAAGTCGCGCCATTCAAATAATAATTTTTGGATATTTACATGTTGCTTTGATAAGTCTTTTTAGAGTTTTTTTCTTTTTTTTTTGCTAGAAGTCTTTTTAGAGTATTAGGACATGTTTTATGTAAATTGTTACAATATCGACCTTACGATTCAATTTGGTTTATTTTTTTTTGTCTAATTCCAATGGCAAATGTGATCTCCGAATCTCTTATTGATTTTCATTAGGGCTGTTTATCCTTTAATATTCACAAGAATTATTTTTTCCAGATCATTTTTTTTAATTTATTTAGTTCACTATTTGCATGGGAATAGTAAGTCCATTGAAAAAACAAGATTTGTTTTCTCTGAGTGTCCAATTTTTGTGTTATTTTAATGTGTAATGCAATTTTTGAATTCTCTAATTGATTTTGACGAGGGTCATTTACTGTTGTTCTTTATAAATTTTATTTTTCCCACATCATTTTGCTTACTTTATTAGTGCATCAATTCTATGGAAGGAAGTTAATCGACGGATTCGACTTGTGTGTCCTTTAGCGTGTATTTTTGGTCTACTTCCAATCTTGAATGCAATCACTGAATTTCTAGCTACGGAGCCATAAGGATCGTTATTGACAATAGTGGCCAACCAAATATGATGACAGCTTGGCTTCATGTAAAGTTAAATTGTTTCAAATGAATCATCCAACGAGTGTTAAGAACTTAAAAGTGATAATTCTTCTCTACTGCATATAAACAACAAAATAATATATATAGTTCTCAAAACACATCGAAGCTCCGTTTATTTTGCGAAAAATAAATAATTTTAAAAATATTTTTTTAAATACCATTTATATTGCTTGATATAATTAGTCAGTGAAAAATATTTTTATTATCCATAATAATTTATGTTTAAATATTTAAGTGGACTATAAAAATGTTTTTCGTTCATTCCATTTTTATGAGCGAAATATCGATCATTTTTCTAAAAGATATTTTTAGGATTATTTATTTTTTACAAAACAAAGGTACCCTAAGTTAAACACTACTCATTATATGTATTTCTAAGCAATCTAAAAATATGATTTTGTCATTCATATATAGGAGAAATTCTAAATAAGGACATAAAGTGTCATCATTTTCTTGAATAAATGTTTGAGGTGAATATTATTTCAAATAAGGGTTCAAAGTGCCTTCATTTTCTCTAATAAAGGTTTAAAGTGAATTTTGTTTTAAATAAGGTCTGAAGTGCTTATATAGTCTCAAAGAAAGACATAAACTCACCTGCTGTGAAGGGCAATTTTGTCTTTTAAAATTTTAAAAATTTTCCTTTTTTTTTTTCTTTCTTTCTTTTTTCTTATCATAAAAACAATAAAAAACCTAAAAAAGGAAAGCAAGGGCCACCCCATCGTCGGTGGGGCGGTGGCGAAGGCCGACAAGGTCACCAATGTCTAGGCAAGGGCCTAGTCCTCACTGAAAGAGGGAGAGGGCTCGCCCAACCCTCCCCCCCCTCGATCTCTTACTTTCGACAAGGTTGCTGGTCCTCACCTTAGCGCCGGTAACCCCACTCGGCCTTCGTTGCCACCTCACCGGTGATAGGGTAGCAGCCATGTTTTTTTTTTCCCTTTTTCTAGGTTTTATTTTTAAATTTTTAATCTAATTTAATTTAAATTTAACTTATGTTTGGACAAAAATATCTTTGATAGGCAGGAATAATTTGTTGGCCGGCGAGGTTAGGCTCTTATTTAAATTAGTCATAACCACTTTATACCCTTATATATGACTGATATGTCCATTTCAGATCATTACTTGAAATAAAGTTTACTTCAGGCCCTTATTTAAAAAAATTAAAACATTTCGAGCTCTTATTTGGAATTTCCTTCATATACCTTGTAGCTTGTGATGATGCCTTGCCTAATAGTTTGTTTTTTTTTTTTTTTTTTGGCTTTTTTAATCTACGAGGTGAATTCTTGGATTGTGGAGCTCTCCTATGAGAAGCTTTGGCGGGACTTTAGAGAAACCCCATAAGCCCCTCTTATCTGAACGAGGAATTTCGAATTCTTCACCTCCTCCTGTTCTCGCGTGGGAACTTAAGAGTTAAAGTATTGTAGTCCATCCTAGTGCCGTGGGGCCGTGCCATGTGCAGCTGCTATCAAAATCACAGAATAAGCTTAATATAGAGTTTGACACACGAATCAAGATCACATCCTGTTCACAATTTAAGTTTCACGTGATCACGCCCATCAAAGCACAAGAACGTAATTTAATGTCAATATTCAAAGTGATAAATCATAAGTGATTCCTGATTTCTTGATTAATCTAATCAGATGTCTATATAAAACTCAACAGCATCGCTAAATTCCCATAGCATTAGAGACAACTAAACAGAATATAAAATCTCAATCACGTGTAACCTGCTTTATTTGACTGTTGTTTTGCTAAATCTTTGCTAGATTGCTGTCCTTGCATGCTAATCTAGATTCACATGTCCTAAAATGTAAAATTGGAAAGATCACTTGAATAACCGTTTTCATTCAATAGAGAAAGCAACCAATTACACAGTAGACAATTCTAATATAATTAAATCTCCGAATTTATGGTTCATAAAAGTAAGGTGGGCTCCTGCGTCTTACTCGACTTCCTATCAGCCTACTGTTGATCAACCTTGATTTCATGTTTATATAAGTCACTGGTGTAGATATCAATTGGCTAATTATAATTAGAAAATCAAGTTGAGTTTAGTAGGATTTGAGAAGTTCATACCAAAAGTAAATGTCATCTCGCGATTCGCCTTTACTTGGTGATCCATCAAACTCCCTCAGGGATTGCACCTCGACAGGATCGCGAGTTGTGACGATGCCAAGGGATACTAGGGGTGTCAAGACCCGAACCGAAAACCGAACCGAACCGCGAACCGAACCGAACCGAACCGAAAAATTTGGTTTTTTCTGTTCGGTTCGGTTTTCGGTTCGGTTTTCATCAAAATCCGAAATTTTTTTTATCGGTTCGGTTTTTATCGGTTAACCGAACCGAAAACCGAACCACAAACCGAAAACCGAAATTTTTTTTATCGGTTCTCTTCTCTCCCGACTCCCGTCTCTGACTCTGAGTCCTCTCGTGTCTCCTCTTGGTTTTATCGGTTCCCGTCTGAGTACTCTGAGAAGGAAGCAGCGCTCGCCAGTCGCCACCGTCCCCTCCGATTCTCCCACCATGTAAGTCCTCCCTCCTCTCTCTCTCTCTCTCTCTCTTTCTCTATGCTTCGCCGGATCTCCACTTCCGTCCGACATTTCCGTCTCCCGTGCCACGTCGAATTTTGAGCGTCGATTGCTGTTTCCATCGGATGAGGAGTCGTTCGATTGTCGATTCAATAGTTTGTAGGGTGTGTATTTGTGACTAGATGCGAGGTCTTTCAGTCGCGAATCGTGGGTGACTGGCCGATCGAGCTCGAGGGTAAGTGAGAATCGGTGTTGGGGGCTTGCGTAGTGAATTGATGGGTGGTGGAAGACTCGCCTGAGAAGTAGCATGCTCGGAATTTTACTTTTCTTCGTTTGATAGTGCACGGACTTCGGGCTCTAGTCTGCAGGGTTCTATTAGTTGAAAAATACAAACGGACGTTGTCGAGAATTACTTTGGGTACTCGCTGATTCAGTTGTTGTATGTGCGATTTCTGATGGAAGTTCCGGGCCGATGCAAAGGGGCTGTTTTCTGGTTTTCTTGGTGGGAATTTTTAGGTCCTCTTTCATGTTCAGTGTAGTTCATCCTTGTTTAACATTGTAGCGATGATGAGCTACAATGTTAACATTGTAGGGGAGATTTGCTGGTATGAGCATTAACTTTATGGTGTCTGTTGATGGTTGTTCAGTGTAAAATTATTTGCGTATGATCTTTATTTCTTTGGCCTTTCAGGGACTTGGTTTTGATGCACCTGATGTTCTTCCATTGAGGAAAAGAATGCTTTAGCCTTGGCAATAGTTCCCTAACCTGGTAAGCATTTTGTGTATGACTCATGTCTACATTTTTGTTGTTATGCTTGCTTGAGAGAAGTTTGGTGGGTTGACAGGTGCTGCTTCTTCAGCATTTGGTTCTGATTCACATACTCCTCTTCAATCTTGCATAAAAGGATCTATTGGTTAACCAGTATTTTTCCTCTGTTTTAAAGATGATCCGAAGCAATAATACGTTCCCAAGCTCCTTCCAAAACGAAAAAGAAGAAGAAAACTTCAAAGAACCTTGACTTTCTAGATAGATTTTAAAGACTATGATGCTTGATTCACAAATGCAGGGAGGTTGTACTTATTTTGTGTATGACTCATGTCTACTTTTTTGTTGTTATGCTTGCTTGAGAGAAGTTTGGTGGGTTGACAGGTGCTGCTTCTTCAGCATTTGGTTCTGGTGCTACTCAATCTAAAGACTTCAATCCCACTGGATGGGAGCTTGCTCTGGTCTCTACCCCAAGTACTAACATCTCTGCGGCTAATGAGAGGCAACTGGTAATCTCTGTCTTTATCTTTTATGATTCTGTTGCAAATGAATTCTGTGAGCATTAACATCACGAACTGTTTGTTTGCTGCTGTTGCTTGACTTTTATTATATGGTTAGGAATTCAAAGGGCAATTTCAATGTCTTTTCTTCTGGCCTCGGTAGTCCAAAAAACTCTGAATTAGTAATAGCAGTTCTTTTTGTCATTCATAACGCTGTTATGTTGTTATATTAGTTGTGTTTTGGGTGCTCTGGTCTTTTAGTTAATGACTATGCCTCCATAGATTCAATGGGAACTAATAGTTTAGTTTGAGGCTTTAAGACTTCCAAAAAAATGTCTTTTAGCACATGCATACTCACATCTGCTTACACTTGGACAATACATAATTATGTAAATGGTAAGTAGCCATGAGCTTTGATACTAGGTTACATTTTTCTTTTCAGCTTTCTGTTTTTGAACATTCTGAAAATGGCTTGCAATGCTCAAACTCTGCTGATTGCACTTTTCAGAAAATGAAGCCGGTGCTGTCCCGCGCTTGAATCTCAAGGTATAAGGGAAATCTAAGCTCGGCTTCAAGTAATTATTCAGACTAGCCTAATAATTGCAATCCCTAATTTGTGCTTTTTGCATTGTTGCAGGGTTACATTCTTGGATGCCCACGAGTTGATGCAGACATTAACGAGAACTAGAAAATTATATTTTCTCATCGGATTGGCCTTATAAATGATGAGCTCTATGAGGTATTTTGCTTTGTGAAATAGCCAACTTGATGTATTGAATTCTTGGGAAAATCGTATTTCAAGCAATAAATAGAATTACAGTTGGCCAACTCCTCTTGCGCTGAATGTCTTGATTTGAACCCACAAGCATGCTGCTAGGGTCACATGTTTTCTTAATGGATCATCTTTTATGTCAACATTATATGAGACCATCATTGGCTACGATCCGCACCACTTTCACAATCGATCGAGGAGAACTTAGAAGAACTTGAAAATTTTGAGTCAGGTGAGAAAAAAATAATCATGGAATATTTATATTTTTCAATATTACAATTGATATTTCAATTCTTATTTTCATTGTGAATTTAATGCAGAGTTGTCATTTACGACCATGGACCTGAATTCAATAGCAATTTCTCTTGATGATTGAATGTCATCTTTAAGCTCGAAGAAAGCTCGAAGAGGTAATTTCTCTTGATGTTTTGATGTCCAAATTGGGTTAAAACCATAATGATTTGATTGAACTTGAGAATCTAGTCTGGGGTTTGAGCAATTTGGATTTTATTCTGTTCCTATGGTGATGTACCCCTTTCTTCACCTTTGAGGTGGAACTACTTATTTCCCTCTCTTCTTAGATATGTTGAGCTTAAAACAATCTTGCATGTTCATAGAGAGTGACTTTCTTCCTTTTCAAGCAATGATGCAAATAGAAAACATAGAAGCGGAAAGTAAATATTGTGACATCAGATTCCTAAGTTGAGATCACTAATTTTCTTTCAATTGTTTTGGTCAGGGTATACAAAAGAAAGGAGCAGCATTGTGGTTATTGGGCTTAGCGTGCACACAACTCCTGTGGAGATGCGTGAGAAACTTGCCATTCCCGAGGCAGAATGGCCTTGAGCCATTGGAGAACTCTGTAGTTTGAATCATATAGAAGAAGCGGTTGTAATATAATGGAGATATATGTTGTCGCTTTGTCTCAGCATCGTGGGGTTAAAGAAGTGACTGAATGGATGTCTAATGTGATTTACTTTTACTCGTTGCCATGACTATAATTTGGATTCTTGCAATAATTAATTGCCCTATGATACTTGTTTTATGGATGAAAAGCACTAGTTTCCTTTGAGTTATTGTTAAATTACTTAGTAGGACGCATGTAACGAGTTCGGGGTATATCGATTTGGAGTTTTAATTTATGTTTGTTATAGGTGTATTAATTTGAAATTTTCTTGGTATTAATATAATTTAACGTAAATTAACGACGGCAAACTTGTCGTGAATAAAAATTAATTTTGGATAAGTTTATCACAAATATATTAATTTGAGATATTTTACGATACAAAAATTAGTTTGAAGTAAATTTATTGCAAACATATCAATTTAATCTGTAAGATTTTGTAACTATGCTTATCTTTTTGGTTCCCGATTATATATATTTTCAATCGAATTTTCTACTTACTTTTATCGTACAAAAATATATGAAAGAGAATAAATAATTAAATAAATGAACTGACCTTTATAGACAAGGAAAAAGAAAATTAAAGAAAAGGCCCAAATGGTGGTGGCCGCTTGGCCCGCTCCTACTCCAGGCAACCACGTTCGTTAACTTTGGAACATGTCTCATTTACATTTTTTTTATTTGCAATCTTACTTACATTGAGCTTATTTCCATTTCTTCTTTTTGATATAAATAAAGTAGTTATCACACACACTAAAAATAAAATAAAAGATAAGTGATGGCTAGCGGTGTTTCATCTCAGCAAGTGATAAAAAAAAAAAAAAAAAAAAAAAAACCGAAAACCGAAAACCGAAACCCAAAATTTGAAAACCGAAAAATCGAACCGAACCGAACAGTTCAGTTCTGTTCGGTTCGGGACTTATTCGGTTCGGTTCGGAAATTTTCTCAAACGGTTCGGTTCGGTTCGGTTTTTCAAAAAAACCGAACCGAACCGAACCGTTTACACCCCTAAGGGATACTAGTCCGTTCCATGCATAATTGAATCAATGGACCTAAGATCTCTTTTTTCCGTACATTAGTTTCCCTCGTACGTCCATTTTGATTAGTCGACTCTCCCATCACAGCTCGAGCTTTTAGGTATCCAATCAACTTAGATTTTTAAACTTTTGGGGGGGGGGGGCGCTCTATTATGATGTCAAACCATCCAAATCAAAACCATTCTAATCGTAGCCTTTTGGATATTTACAAGTCCATTATAAAAATAAAATGATAAATCCTTTTGATAGTATTAGCATATATTAAGCTAAATGGTAAAATCATATTTTTTTACGATTTGATCTTACGATCCGCATTTGTGTACCTTTTGTCTGATTCCAATGTTAAATACGATTTTCTTATATCTAGTTGATTTTGATTTTAGTATTTTACTTTCAAAATAATTATTTTGTTCCACATCATGTTTTTCTTGTTTCATTAGTTCGTTATTTCAATGCAATAGTAAGTTCATCGAAGGATTTGAGATTTTTTTTTTTCCAATGTGTACTTCTCTTATTCCAATGTTGAATGCAATCTCTGAATCTTTAATTGATTTTGAGTAGTGTTATTTGTTGTTGTACTTACATAAAGACTTCTCTTTTCCGCATTATCTTTTCTTATTTCATTAGCTCAATAATTCGATAGAATAACAAGTTCAATTGAGGGATTCGAGATAAGTGCTTTTTTCGTTGTTCGTCTAGTTTCAAATTTTGACTGCAAGCTCTGAATCTGCAGTTAATTATATGAGAAATCCCGTCGATTACGGAGCCATAAGCATCGTCATTGACAATATCGGCCAGAGAAATGTCGTGCCAGCTTTGCCTCCATGTGAAGTTACAGCTGCCCACGCTCATTTCACGTGGTCACGCCCATCAAAGCGCAGAAAGGAGCAAATTTCTTCTTAATTTTCATGTCAGTAAGCAAAGAGATAAATCATAATTGATTCCTGGTCTCTTATTAATCTAATCAGATGTCTATTATAAAATCAACGGTATCGCTAAATTCCCAATAGCATTAGAGACAATTAAACGGAATATAAAATCTCAATTGTCATTATTAATTTTCCAACAATATTGTGCTGGCGAGAGGCTCCTAAAGAGTCAATCATTGTATAACGGGAAAATCATTTGGCCATATGATACCTTCTTCTTATTCGAAAGATTCATCAGATCTTGTGCTCTTAAAAATAATCAGTGAGCCATCTAATTAATCTCCCTTACAGAATAGCAAAAAGGAATCAATGGGGCACTTCTACGGGTACATGTGAAGGCAAAGGCCAGTGTGTACTCCAAGGTCCACTTCAAGTTCAAATTTTCAAAACTTGGGGAGTGCAAAAGCAGTCAATCCTGAATAAATTATTTAACGCAGGTCTCGATGCACGAGAAAATATACAAGAAACTCCTAGGATTCCCCATCAAGGCTTGGAGATGACAAACTCGTCAGTCAGAACAGCTGTATCACATGATCTTCCCTATTTATTCTTAATTGATCTTTTTCTTGTACCTAGAGGGAAGCGAGCTCTTTTAACTTCTCACAAAACCAAGGGAAACTGTGTCGTCTTGTACACAACGAAAAGAAATTAAGGGGCTGCATGGTAATGTTTTTGTTTTTTTTTTTTGTTTCAGGGAACAGAAATAAAAAAAAGTGTTTCTGTTCCAGGGAACAATTTTTGATCGAAAAATGAGTTTGGTAAATTTGTTCGGGAATAAAAAATGAATAGAAACACGTTTGGTAAATTTTATTATTTTTCCGTTTCTTTTAATTTTTTAATATTTTTATTTTATTTTTCATTTTTTCCTTTCTTTTTTATTTTTCTTCTTTCGGCCGGTCACCGGCCGGCGGGCGGCGGCCTCGACCAGCCACGGCGAGGCTCGCTGGGGGCTGGCGACGCTCGGCCTCGCCGGATCTGGGCGAGGCCGAGCTCGCCCAGCCAAGGCGAGGCTCGACCTCGCCGGCGCGGGCGAGGCTCGGCCTGGCTGGGGGCTGGCGACGCTCCGGCGAGGTCGCCGACCCTCGATGGCATCGCCGGCCCTCGACGGCCGGTCGCCGGTCATGGCCGAGGTCGGCGACCGGCCAAAGAAAAAAGAAGAAAAAAAGAAGAAGAAAAGAGAAGAGAGAGAAGAAGAAGCATTTCTTCAAAATCGTTTCTAGAACAAGAAGTAAGTTTTTTTTGTTTCTTTTTTTTGTTCCAATTTTGTTCTGGGAACAAAAAAACAAAAAAAGAACAGAAACGCAACCAAACGCGTTTCTGTTCTTTTTTTGTTCCCAGGAACAAAAAAACAAAAAAATTGTTCAGAAACAGAAACAAAGAATGTTTCCATGTAAGCCCTAATTGTACAGCTTGGTGTTCCATGTCAACCGTTAAATTTGAGAGCCCCTGAGTTAAGCATGAAAGTAACCATAACCAAGATTGTTGATGCCTACTCTTAGTCATCTTATGATGCCATGTAAAATAAGTCGATGTTTAAGTTATTAGTGGCGATTAGTGATGACTCTAATATGATATTTAGGACAGAAAGAAAAGTCCATCTTATCCTCCTTGCAATGGCCAATTCAACAATATAGATGTGATCGATTTTCATGTGAACTGGTTTTCGACTTGAAACCGGAAGCCCACCTCATGCGGGGCCCATCCGAACTCCACAAATAATTATTGGACCTGTGCCCTAAGTCCGAAGTTTTCAACCAGTGTTTCCTAATTTTAACATTTCATTAATGATAACAATACTTCTTATTTTGTTTATTTTGGTATCGTGTTAATGACTAATACTTGAAAAATCAATCAAGACTTTACTTGAAAAGTCCAATAAAAATGGTAATAGATGGGGTGAGAATCACGCAGCTATGTAACAAATTTTTGGCTCGCATGCTTAGACCAACATCGGGCAATATCTACTGCTCGCACTCCTCGTGGTGGGCCCCCATCATTGACGTGGAGTCGTCCATTATTATATGTGAAAGGAGGACATTCGTGTTTTTTTTTTTTTTTTTTATCGAAAATTCCTCATTACATTTTAAGTAGTAAAATTAGAGGAATAACCCAAATGAGCTTCAGAACAAAGAACATCCAAAAGAGATTGAGGGGGACTAAAGATCCAATTTCAAGGTAGAGATTGACAGAGCTTGGCTTTGGCAACCCAATCGACGGTTTTATGTAGATCTCTAGGTACGTGGATCAATTTTAATCCATGAAATGGAGCTAGAGCAGCCGGGCCCGTCTGGACTATTTCGTTGACTTCTTACCCCAAATCGTCTGAACTGCTGTGCTGTGTAGCAGTCAGACTCAACAGCAGCCCCCGTGACCCTTTTTCCTTTCCCCATTTCACAGCGTTCCAAGCCTTCGCATATCACTAGGGTTTCTAGATTCAAGGGAGATTGTGCCTTCACCGTGCGAGAAAAACTGCCGAGCAGCACCCCATTCTCGTCCCTGCGCACCCCTGCTACTGATCCGTCGTTAGTTCCTGGTGTGAAGGCTCCGTCGACGTCAATTTTCACCCATCCCGGCTCCGGCGGTCTCCATCTTACAGGTACTTCGGTAGCTTTGCTGATGTTTTTCTGCTGTGATGAAGCTGGATCTTTGAATTTTTGTTTTGACGCGAGCAGATCAGCCACCACGCCCTGCAGATCTGGCATCCTTGCTTGAAAAACTGCTGCATTCCTCTGTTTCCAGATGAGCCAGAGAGCTTCGGCTACTATTTCGGGTTCGGGAACTTGAGGAAGGTGGCTTTTATACTCCATAAACCAGCGGTCTATACTCGTCAGTTAAACAGCCAAGAATCAATTTCCTCCACCGTTTTAGCCCATTCCCTCCCTCGGAATGATATGGCAGAATCACTCCTTTCCGGCATCGCGGAAGGGGTGCTTGGGAAGATTGCCTCCCTGACCGTCCAAGAAGCCGTCGCGATTTATGGTCTTGAGAACCAGCTTAGCGAGCTTAAAGAGACGGTGACTGCCATCAAGGCAGTCTTGTTAGATGCGGAGGAGCAGCAGGCGAAGAACCACCGTCTGCAAGTATGGTTAGATCGGCTTCAAGATGTATTGTAAGATGTGGAGGACGTGCTTGATGAATTCGAGTGTGAAGCCTTAAGGAAGCAGGTGATAAGTCGTTATGGGGGCATCGAAGAGAAGGAACGCCGCTTCTTTTCTGTCTCTAATCCACTGATATTCCGTGCAAAACTCAGTGATAAGATCAAGGAGATACGGGAGAGATTATCCATAATTTCCGTTGAGAAAGATCAATTCGATCTTAATGCACGGAGTGCTAACAATGATGCGGCACATACTGGATCACGAGAGACGACTTACTCGTACGTAAACAAGTTGGAGGTCGTTGGAAGAGATATTTATAAAGAAAAGATAATCGAGAGTTGATACAGCCAGTAGATGACGAAAAGATCTCGGTGATTCCCATTGTTGGAATAGGAGGTATGGGCAAGACAACACTAGCGAAATTGGTTTACAACGATGACAGTATGAAAGAGCAATTCGAATTGAGAATATGGGTATGTGTACCTTGGGACTTTGATTTAAGGAAAATTTTCGAAGGAATCATCAGAGATGCAACCTGTCAAAGCTTGGGTAACTCTGATCTTTAGCAATTGCAAAGGCTTTTGCGAGAAACCATCAAAGACAAAAAATATCTACTTGTCTTGGATGACATATGGACCAATGACCGCAAGAGATGGAATGAATTGAGAAATTTGCTAAGCCAAGGAGCTAGTGAAAGTAAGATAATTGTGACAACGCGCGATTCAGAAATCGCTTTCATAATGGGCACCCATCCAACGCATAATCTAAAAGGTCTTTCTCATGAAGACTCAATGGTTTTGTTCAAAAAATGTGCATTTGATGAGAAGGAAAGGGAGCCTTGTCCTAAACTCCTTGAGATTGGAAATCATATAGTTGAAAAATCACATGGAGTGCCTCTCCTTCTGAAAACTTTGGGGTGTCTACTTTACACAAAGCACGAAGAACAGTATTGGGCACATATAAGAGATAGTGAAAATTGGATTTTAGCAGAAGCAGAAAAGGACATTGTGCCTGTACTTAAGCTTAGCTATGATCATTTACCATCCAACTTAAAACGTTGCTTCGCCGCATTGTCACTTTTTAGAAATGATGATAAATTTAACAGCTTTGATTTTGCTTGGTTGTGGATGGCTTTAGGACTCATTAGTTCAACAAGGGAAAAACAAGCATTGGAAGATGTGATTGTTGAGTATATCAAAGAGTTGGGGAAGAGATCTTTGATCCAAGAAATTAAGCAGTTTGGATCAGTGTTGCATTTTAAAATGCATGATTTGGTCCATTATCTTGCATCGATTGTGGCAAGAAATGATTATTCTATGGTTGACTTAGATATTGCAGAGATTTCAAAAGGAGCACGGCATGTTTTGTTCTCTAGCATTCTGTCAGAGGGAATCTTGAATTTTGATGGAGTACCCCCTTTTCTGAGAAAGCCAACTTCAAAGAGGTTGCGTGCAATTATATTTCGTTACAAAGTTGATGAAATTATTACTAGAGAGTTTGTTAAAACGTGCCTCTCCAAGTGTAAACATTTGCGGATTCTACAATTGGCAAATGGTAGTTTTGAGGAGCTGCCAAGTTCCATTGGCAACTTGAAGCAATTGAGATCACTTTGTCTAAGTGATAACAAGTGATTGAAGGAGCTTCTAGATTCCATTTGTGAGCTGCAAAGTTTACTAATATTATTTCTTGGTGGTTGCTCAAAGCTAGATAAGTTACCCAAAAATATGAATAGGCTTGTTAGTCTAAGATATCTGGAGGTAACAACAAAGCAAAAGAGTATGCAAGAAAGTGATATACAATACCTAGAAAATCTGCAACTTTTAAATATCAACCACTGCAAAAATCTCCAAGTTTTATTTGAAGGCACTTGCAAGTTGACTCACCTTGAGCACTTATTGATTGAAAATTGTGGGAGACCAATTTCTGTGCATTTTGAGAAATTAATCGCCCTTCAAACCTTGCAAATTGAAGATTGCAAGCTCATGTTGACCCAAGAGAATAAGTCCAACTTTCCGTTAAATCTTAAAATTCTTAATATAACAAAGTTCGAACAAGTGATGGAGTTGCTCCAATGTCTTGATGGATCTTGCACTTTGGAACGCTTATACATTGATGATTGCCCAAACTTCATAGATGTACCTGAATGGCTACCAAATCATACACATCTCAAATGTATAATTACTTGCTGAAATCACTATTGAAGAAGTTAATGAAGCTGCATTTCAGCTAGGAGCTACTAAAGCCCCCGGTCCAGACGGTCTCAATGGTCTCTTCTATCATCATCATTGGGAAGATATAAAATGGGATATATTCAAGGAGGTGGAGGAATTTATGGCCACTACATATTTTTCACCAGCACTAAATCAAACAAACATCTCCCTTATCCCAAAAGTCCAGCACCCGGAGAGATTAGATCAGTATCGTCCCATCAGTTTATGCAATTTTTCCTATAAGATTATTTCTAAGGTGCTAGCTAATCGCCTCAAACATCTTCTACCAGAAATTATAGCCCCAGAACAGAGTGCTTTTGTTGGAGGGAGGCAAATCCAAGATAATATTTTTATTGTCCAGGAAGTATTGCATCAAATTAGAATCAGGAGCAGAAAAAAGAAGTTCCAAGCAGTTCTGAAACTGGATATGAAGAAGGCATATGATCGAGTGGAATGGGATTTTTTGGAGGCGTGCCTTTTAAAAACTGGTTTCGATGAAAAATGGGTGAAATTGGTGATGCAATGTGTTACTACGGTGACATTTAGTGTCATATTTAATGGCGAATCCCTACAATACTTTCAACCTACAAGAGGACTCAGGCAAGGCGATCCCTTATCTCCATATCTTTTTATTATTGTAGCAAATGTTTTATCCTCTCGATGAAGCAAGCTGTAGAAAATGGCAGCATTATAGGAATCAAGCTGAACGAGACATTGCCCTACACTTTCTCACTTATTATTTGCCGATGATTCGATCTTTTTTATGAATGGTACCATCCTGGAATGTCAAAACCTGGCTATGATTTTGAATCAATATTGTCTAGCTTTGGACAAGAGATTAATTTGAACAAATCAGGCATATACTTGTAAGGGCTGCCCTCAAACGTTGAAAGATAATATGGCAAGGGAATTGAGGGTTCCTATTATGGATAAAACAGGCAAATATCTGGGTATGCCCTCGGACCGGGAGAGTCGAAAAAACAAATGTTCGCATGGGTACTTGGAAGAGTATGTTCAAAATTAGCAAGCTGGAAGGAGAAGTTATTATCTAAAGCTGGAAAAGAAGTCCTGCTGAAAACAGTTATTCAAGCACTTCCTCAATACGACATGTCGTATTTAAAATCCCCGTATCTATTTGCAAGACTATTGAACAGAAAATCGCTTCATTTTGGTGGAAAACTAATGAGAAAAAAGAAGGCATTCATTGGAAGCAATGGGAACTATTGAAAACAAGGAAAGATAGAGGTGGTATGGGATTTAGAGATCTTCTCTCCTTTAATAAGGCAATGTTAGGGAAGCAGAGACATGGCGACCGGCACAACAACCGATTCTCTTTTGGGGAGATTATTTCAGGGGTTATACTATCCAACTACGGATATATGGCATGCAGCAAATGGCACCCGACCTTCATGGGGATGGAGAAGCCTGGTCCTGGGAAGAGAGACTATAGCACCTAAAATAATGTGAAAGGTAGGGGATGGATCTAAGATCAAAATCAGAGAAGATAAATGGCTGCACAGAGGTATTATTGAGGGTCCAGTGCATGTAAATGAACCTGCCCTAGTCTCAGAACTCAGAGATAAAGAGCAAGGGAGGTGGGATGATGTTAAAATAGCAGCACACTTCGATGAACAGTTAGCTGAAGAAATTCTGACCATTCCTATCAAGCCCCAAACAGAAAAGGCTCATCTTGTATGGACTGGCACGCAGGCAGGAAAATATACAGTGAAAAGTGCGTATAACTACATCAAGGAGGACAAAACACACATTCAGGAGAATCATGCTACAACTTCTTTTCAACCTCCCCCCTCAATTTGGAGAGATATATGGAATTTGCACACCCCACCAAAAATAAAAAAATTTATGTGGAACCTATGCAACAATGCTCTCCCAACAAAAGATAACCTTTATAGAAGGAAAATATCACCTGACCCTATGTGCCCATTGTGCAACTTGGAGAGGGAAACGGTTGAACATTTGTTTTTGCTATGTCCTTGGACAAGAAACATTTGGGACACTGAACTGCAAATCAAAATTTCACGTCAGGGCTTGACAAGAATCGAAACATGGTTTTGTCAACTTAAAGAGGAGACTACGAACCCTTCACTTATGCAGATAGTGGCTGTAATGATGTGGAATATGTGGAAGGCCAGAAATCAGGCAGTCTTTCGAGGTAGAAAACCAGAGGCGTCGGCTATTATTGATGCAGCACAAGCGCTACTTAAAAGCTATCATAGATGGAATCCAAAAACGAGCAGGTCGAGAGATGCAGGAGAAGTCGCACCTGAAAATAGAGAAATCGGTATAGCTATAAACGAGATCAATGCGGAAGCGAGGAGGCGGGGAATAGAGAATCGAGTGAGGAACAACATAATAGGGCGTGTATACAAAATCACAGAGCAAATGATGGTTCGCGGAATAGGGGAGAGAAGTGGAGAGAAAACCTGAGCTCAAGGTCCGGAACGGGGAGAGGTTGATAAAAGGTACAACGGCGAGCCAGTACCCTTGGCCCAAAGACCGCTAACCCTCGAATTGATGAGAACGGGTGTGAAACAAGGGACTTGCTGCAATACGAGCTCAAAGGGAGGACGCCGGACATTGACCAAGGGAGAGCGATCCCATCAACGTTCCGACATCCGAAGAACCACATGTTGGAAGACCCATGAAGAAGATGGCCCTGAAACTCGAAAAATAAACATCTCTCAACTCGGCAGCGACAATATTATTGAAGTAGAGTATGCAGCAGCAGAGTTAATGACTGGTGGGCTGAAACCTCGACCAAAGGAAGCTGGGCAAATCGGTAGATCTGGAAGGAAAATAAGTTCGGAACATGGAGAGTGGCGACCTAAACAGAGAGACGAGCCGATACAGACCTACCGAACGATGAAATCGGACGGCAACGCTGGAGCAGGGGGCAGCGTTCACATCACTGAAAGCCGAGCACACGCTCAATGGAACATTAGATCTACAAATCGAGCGTCCACACCACCTTTGAAAAGGAGAGATATGCGGAGACAACAATACGTGGGTGCAGAGGGCGACGTCCGAAGCTCTGAAAGCCGAGAACAAGCTCCACTGAACACCCGATCTGCAACTCCAGAGAACGCACCGCCTCTGAACTGGAGAGATGAGCCTAGACAGACATACCGAACTCTGGAACCGGACGGAAACGCTGGTGCGGGGGCGGCGTCGCCCAGCGGCTTTGAAAGCGCGAACAAACCCAACGAAAACCAGATCTGTAAATCGAGAGAACACACAACCTCAGAAGTGGGTTCCACCGGAAGAAGGAGTCTTGAAGATAAACATAGATGGAACGTTCTTACCTGGTTCGATGAAGCAATCAATCGCCTGCATATGCCGCGATTCGGAGGGGAGGATGGTGGACGGAGTGGCTAAAGCAATCAGAGCCTCCTCCCCCTTAATGGCCGAAACCCTAGCACTTTTGGAAGCCATCAACTTTTTCTACCCTAAAAGACGCGAAGCTCTTCTCTTTGTGTCAGACAGTTCGCAACTTGTTAAAGCAATGACCTAGTTCTCAGCAGTTCAGTTGGGAAGTTCAACCTATAATCAGCAAATGCAAGGAAAATTTGCAGGCCTTTTCCAACGTGAAGATAGCCCATTGCTCTAGAGAGGCTAATTGTGTTGCAGATTGGGTTGCTAAAACCCACAAAAATAACTATTTATCTCTGAATTGGGTCTCATCACCTCCCCAAACTTTATGGGATCTACTATGTAATGATGCCCATGTCTTGGGCCTCTCATCTTTGATCACTTAATGAAATACTTCAGCTTTTGACCAAAAAAAAAAAAAAAATGTATTCAGTTCTTCAATTGTTCCAACTTGTCATTTTTGCCGCAAGGAGTCCGATCACTCACTGCCCTCAAAGAATTGCATGTCGCAGATTGTGGCGAACTGAGCAAGAGATGTCAACATACAACGGGCAAGGATTGGCCCAAAATTGCTCACATTCCTCAAATTACACTTGATGATAGGGAGGTACAATGGACTGAAGATTAGGTACACATCAGTTTGCCTCTCCTTTCATTTCTTCTTCGTTCTTAGATGTGATATAGCCGTATATAGTGAGATTCACTTCTTATATAATTTTTCCTGACATCCTCACTTGATCTGACTTGTTTACCAATGCATCATGCACATTCATCACATTGAAAGTACAATTTGATTTTCCTTTGATGCAATCTCGTTTTCTCCTTTAACTTGAAAACTGCAATGTGACGTAATGTTTTCAATGCGTACTTCTTTTGATGATTATTATTGCAGAAGGCTACAGCAATGAATCAATTGGCACTTTTATTCTGCTTATATGGAGTTGAAGAACATCATACATTCATACTCAACGAGTTGTTATCTTCAAGCATAATAATAATTGAAAAATGATTTCAAACAAAAGTATTCATGTCAAGTTATACTTTAACTCACTTGATGATCACCTATCCTGATTTATTTATCAAATTGTTCTTGAGGAATTTCATTTTTCCGATACATTAGATAGCTCGTCTAGCTTAAGTTGGTCAATATAAATTATCAAATGAATCGTTTGCAAGTGTCCAAAAGGACTAGTTAAGTTCTCTAACCATATCAAAAGGCAGTTGTGAAATAGTCAGAAATATTGAAGAAAATGCACTTACTAGAAAAGCCACATATATAAGAAACTTTACAACTCCTTTTACTCCAGAAAAATTTTCATTTTCCATTTTTATTTTTTAGTAGAAGGGCAAGCAGAAACAGGTTTAAAAAGTTTAAGCAAAAATAAAGGTTTTTTTTTTTTTTTTTTTTTTTTTTTTTTTTTTTTTTTTTTTTTTTCTGAGTGCGATTTTGAATTAAAATATGGAGAATACCGAAAGGTTGATGTTGAGTCTATACGTTTGATTCGAAAACATTTTCCCTCATTTTAATTTGGCAATTATTTTAAAAAAATTAAATGCATTTTCACGGTGTTTTTTCATTCTTAAATGGAAACGCAAACAAAAAATTTTGTAAACTTTGAGGAACCAAATAAATTTTCAAAGCACATTCAGCGAAGTTCTATAAGTACTTAGGGGCACTTTTCAATTTCGTTTTTCCTGATAAATAAACCATGCCATATTCACCCAATATGATTAGTATATAGTAACTTAAAAGCATTACAGCTACTCCTCCAGGCATTGCAGGTTCTCATCCAAACCTTTAAGACTTGTTTGTCTAAGTAAGCAACGGTGGAAAAGTACCTTTTTCTTTTTCACCAAAATTTAAAATGTTATTTGAATTTCATAAATTTATTAAAATATTATACGCGAATCTACTTGCGCATATTTACTTTTATAATTTGTCAAAATTTCAGGTATATTTTATAAACAAAAAGCCGAAGTTTCTGTGCCATAGGTTTTTAGATCGGGGCTACATGTAGACTTCCCGTTTTGATGTAACCTAACAATAGTAAATTAAGATTCATTATTCGAGTATCATTAGCACATTGTTCAAAACTAATGTGAACCATCAAACGGGTAAGCGCTTACGCATAGTGTGCATACAGCACATAAAAAGTATGGTTTCCACATGTTATTTTGGATACTTGTCCCCTGGAGTTATGATATTATTCTCTTTTAAAAAAGAATTTCAAAAACACTGATTAGAGCACTAAAATTTCCATATTTTTATACTAGACTAAAACTACTACATGGACTTTTATAGAAACTAATCGGACACCCATTTAGAATTTAATTTGGCTAAACAAATGAAAAAGCATCTAGGTAAATAGATTATACAAGAGTGACAAATTTGCATGGCACCACAATAAATGCCATAATACTATGTTATAGATACTCCAAGCTTATTTGTTTTTTTTTTTCTTACGAGTGTAGGTGAACTCCCATGATCTATTTGCCATGCCATGTGGCTCTCAGGAAAGATTTGGACATGCACTCAATTAATCCTTCGTCAGTCTCTTTCATTTTCAGGGATTAAAGCCATGGCCGTTGATATCGTACTTTTCTCTTTCCTTGAGTCAGTCTTGTTCTTTATGATTTGCTTGTGTTTGTATTACAAATTCCTCTATGGAGAAAGTACCTTATTTGTATTGTATAAAACTAACTGGAGCATTATCTACATTTGAACTTCCTTAGAATAATTTTTGTTTATCATTCATGGATAGTGTATGAAATCACGATGCATCTCCAGATCTTATTTTTGGTAAATTAGAGTCTTTTATTTGATCTTTTTCTCTATACTCTTAAAGAGTTTCCTCAAAACAATGTCTTTAAAAAACCACATTGATTTTTCTAAATAGGAAGATTATTTTTTTTCCGCTTTTGCTGTAAAGACTGGATCTTATGAAAAATTAATTCACTGCCAGCTCGGATCTCATGCCCTTCCATAATTGGAATGGGATCTTAAGGAAAAACCGGGCTCGTTGAATTCATGTATAGCCACAAAAAGGTCTTGAGTATGCATTTCGATATATGGATTTGCATATCCGATGATTTGGATCTAAAAGAGCTCTTGAAAAATTCCGGAGAGACGCTGTCAGTGGAGGCTTGATCATAGTTCTTAGCTGCTATCAGATGCCTTGGACATTGAGCAACCGAAGGCTCATCTAAATAATTAGTAAACGTTGAGAAGCTTTTCCTCGTACTGGATGATGGATGGGACAACAGTTGTACTTTTAGAAAGTGGAACGAGATGAGAAACTTGTTCACGGAAGGCGCTAAATGAAGTTTTCTAGCTGCGACAACCTGCAGACACGAAGCAGTTTCCTAATGCATTTGTATTAGCATTCGAGTTAAAAGCCCTTCTTCTTCTTCTCGGGACACTCTCTTGCTTTTCCTCAGATGGGCATTCGACCGCAAGCAAGAAAATCCAGGTTTGGAGACTGCAATCAAAATCGCCTACAAATGCAAACTAGCTCCTCTTCCCGAGAAATCTCTCGGGGGCTTACTTCATATGCCAAAAGCGACCGGTCAACGATAATGGGCATCGATAAGAGAGAATAGCAGCACGCGGGAATCAGTAACAAAGACAAAACGACATCCTTCCTACACTCGAATTAATCAGTAACATGGAAACCTTGTTTCGCATTGTGTATCATGTTTCACAAAGATTATTGGCACCCCTGCTTTCTTTTGAGTTTTGAGTAATTTTAGAGCACATGTTGATTAATACGCCTGTCGAGCGAAAAGCAAGCGCAGGAAGAAGCTGGCAAAGATCATGTCAAAAGGAAGCCGAGTCTTTGCTTGCTATTCAAAATGCATGATCTAGTGCAGAATCTTGCTTAATCAGTTTCACAAAGTGAGTATTTGACAGTAAATACGAACGCTAAAGCCTCAGTTTAGTTCGATTGACAGAATCCACCAATGGATTTAACATTCCAAGCAATCACATTTCATGAGATTGCACTCTTTTTCTACTGTTTGGATGAAAATTTGTAAAGTTTAGGTCTTCTCATGAAAACACATCACAATCAATGGTTGAGTAGGGGTATAATTTTCCTTTTTATTTGCTATCCTTTTCTGTTTCCGCATCTTCCCGTCCTGACCAAGGCTGCATAGATCTGCCGCTCACCCGCCACCACGTCGCCATCCGACCATCGCCACCATGAGGCCTTGCCTTCGCATCTCCATCTGCATAGTTTGATGTCTAAACATTTTAATCGACGATGAAAATATTTTTTTATTCATTTTTGTTAGCGATATAAGTGATCATTTTTAGCAAAAGATTTTTTAAAATTAGTTACTTTCCGCGAAACAAATGGAGCATTTATGCTGCTTTGTTAATTTTGAATTTTTTGCCAAGCAAACATTATAATTCTTGCTGCTGCTTTACATCAAAATCTCAACCTTTATTAGTGTTTTTTTTTTTCTGTCAATATCCAGGATTTCTTGATTTTGTAGTCTGGGTAATTTATCTGTTGCTAGATGATTGCTACATTTAATTTGTTTTTGGGTCAGGTAATATAGCTAGAATGGTAATATGGTGATCTTTTCTCTTTTTATTTTTTATTTTTTACGCTTATTTTGGGCATTGGCTCTCTTATTTATTTATTTATTTTCGGTGGGTGGAGGCGGTTGATGGCTGAGTAGTGGAGCAGGTAATTCCCGAAAGAACATGGATCAGCAATAAACTACTAGCAATAAATAATACAATTACTTGACCGTTGAACATCTATAATATCCGTTGACCATGAATAATTAGCAACCTACCCGGTATTATATTCAGGTCGTTGCCTTCATTGACGTTTGCCTTCTTTGTCATATAGAGAGGTCTCGACGTCTTTCTTTTCTCGTTTTCCAAATGACTGTCCCATTCCAGGAATCCTTTGTTGGAGAAATCTTCTTGAAGTGTTTTGAAGCTGACTAAACGTTTCCATCAGTCTAGTCTGAAGGTTTGCAGACTCTGCTATTTGAAGTCTGAAGACCTCCGGACAGCCAGACTCAAGACTCAAAGTCTATCCTCATTGACAGTCTCTAATTCGTTGAAGAAAGGTTATCCAGAACTGGATGTTTCATTAAGGATATGACCTTATCGACTGGAAAAGATCTCTTGGCTGGAGATGACATAACGGAATCCCTTTAAATTGATTGAGATTGATTCGATGATCAAGGATCCGATGATTGGCGAAATATTCGTGGAAGGTTCTACTTATGGAAACCGAGATCTTGATTGTATGGGCGAATATGATTGATGGGCTATCGACACGTTCCTTTAATAGCTTGAATAATCTTCTTGATTGATTCCGTCCAACGGGTAGATTGGAGGAATTCCTTTGGTAAGTGCCAACGGGTATGATGGCATAAAGGATTATATAAGGAAGACGTTCTAAGTTGTTCGTGGAGTGCGCAATAGAAGAATTCCAAAGTTTGAAGCTTCCTGTTGTTTAGTCAATTCATTTGAGCGAAAATCTTGTACTCAAAAGAGAGTTTATACTTGTGAGAAACCTTGAGGAAGTGTGATAAAACATCCACACTGTGGAATCAAGGAAGAACTGTGCTGTAACATCTCTTTTGTTCATAGTGGAATTCAGCTGATAGGCTGTCAGTGCGGAAGAGTGGACGTAGGCTTAGGATAAGCCGAACCACTATAAACCTTATGTTCTATTTTCTCTTCCCTACTCTTTACTTTGCTTTACTTTGATTGTAATTCATTTCGGTTAAGCAAAAGAGTATTTCCTTTCTATTATCTGCTTAGTAGTACAGTGATATCTCGAGAAATTGTTTTTGCACCTATTCACCCCCCTCTAGGTGCTTATACTAGCTACATCATCCTTCATTATATAAGGGAGAAATGCTAATATGAAACATAGACATTGAGACATTCTTGTTTAGACCATCAAATTTTACGAGCCAAACAGCTAGAAATCAATTTCCTCCACCGTTTTAGCCCATTCCCTCCCCGGAAAAACATGGCAAAATCACTCCTTTTTAGCATCGCAGAGGGGGTGCTTTGGAAGATAGCCTCCCGCACCCTCCACGAAGCCGCAGTGATTTATGGCATCGAGAACCAGATCAGCGAGCTCAGAGAGACGTTGACTGCCATTAAGGCAGTGTTGTTAGATGCGGAGGAGCAGCAGGCGAAGAACCACCGTCTGCAAGTGTGGTTAGATCAGCTTCAAGATGTATTTTATGATGCAGAAGACGTACTCGATGAGCTCAAGTGCGAAGCTTTAAGAAAGCAGGTGTTAAGCCGCTATGGGGGCATCTATGGGAAGGTATGCCAATTCTTTTCCCTCTCTAACCCAATCATGTTCCGTGCAAAAATCAGTCATAAAATCAAGGAGATAAGGGAGAGACTATCCAGAATTTCTATCGATAAAGATCAATTTGGTCTTAATGTGCAGAGTGTTGACAATGGTGTGTCACATACGCGATTACGAGATATGACTTACTCGTTCTTAAACAAGTCAGATGTCTTTGGAAGAGATCTTGATAGGAAAAAGATAACTGAGTTGTTGCAGCCAACAGATGACAAAAACCTCTCAGTGATTCCCATTGTTGGAATAGGAGGTTTGGGCAAGACAACCGTGGCTAAATTAGTCTAGAATGATGACAGTGTGAAAGAGCAATATGAGTTGCACATACGAGTGTGTGTACCTAAGGACTTCGATTTAAAGAAAACTATTGAAGGAATCATCGAAGATGCAACTGGTCAAAGTTTGGGCAACTTCAATATTCAGCAGTTACAAACTCATTTGCAAAACATTATCAAAGACAAGAAATATCTTCTTGTCTCGGATGATGTATGGAGCAACGACCATCGTAAATGGAATGAATTGAGAGCTTTGCTTAGTGTAGGAGCTAGTGAAAGCAAGATCATCGTGACAATGTGTAGCTCTGAAGTTGCCTCTGTAATGAGTACTTGTCCGATGCATAATCTAAAAGGTCTTTCTCATGAAGACTCTATGGCCTTGTTCAAAAAATGGGCATTCAATGAAAAGGAAAAGGAGCTTTGTCCTAAACTCCTTGAAATTGGAAATAATATTGTTGAAAAATCTCAAGGAGTGCCTCTCCTTGTGAAAACTTTGGGGAGTCTACTGTACACAAAGGAAAAAGAACAATATCAAAAATATATAAGGGATAGTGAAACATGGGAGCTAGTGGAAGCGAAAAAGGACATCTTGCCGGCACTTAAGCTTAGCTATGATCATTTACCATCCCACTTAAAATGATGTTTTTCTATTTTATCACTTTACCCAAGAGGACATAAAATCAAGAGCACGAATTTGGCTGATTTATGGATGGCTTTTGGACTCATTAGTTCAACAAGGAACAAACTAGCATTGGAAGATGTCGGTGTTGAGTACGTCAAAGAGTTGTGGAAGAGATCATTGACCCAAGAAGTTGAGGGGCATGAATCAATCTTAGCATTTAAAGTTCATGGTATCGTCCATTCTCTTGCAATGAGTGTGGCATAAAAAGATTGTTCTATTGTTGGCTTAGATACCACAAAGATTTCAGAACAAATTTGGTACGTTTCGCTCTCAAGCAATTTGTTAAAGGGAATCTCAAATTTTAATGGGGTTCCACCTTTTTTGAAAAATCCAACTTCGAAGAGGCTGCGTACAATCAAACTTCAATTGAAAGTTACTAATGAAGTAATTACCAAAGAGTTCTCGAAAATATGCATCTCAAAGTGCAATTCCTTAAGGTATCTAGATTTGCCAATTGGTAGTTTTGACGAGTTGCCCAGTTCCATATGCAACTTAAAGCAATTGAGAATGTTATCCCTCCAATATAATAAGCAATTGAAGAAGCTTTCAAATACCATTTGTAAGTTGCAAAGTTTGCTATACTTATCTCTCATTGGTTGCTCAGAGCTAGGCCACTTGCCCAAAAATATGAAAAGGCTCATCAGTCTTAGATATCTATACATAACAACAAAGCAAAAGAGTCTGCAAGAAAGTGGAATACAATACCTTGAAAATCTATGCCTTTTAGGACTTGAAGGGTGCAAAAATCTCGAAGTTTTATTTGAAGGTACTTGTTGACTAACTCACCTTCAAAAGTTGGAAATTTTAGATTGTGGGAGACCAATATATGTGCCTTTTGGGGAATTAATTGCCTTAGAGTGCTTGACAATTACTAAATGCCAACTCATGTTGACCCACGAGAGAAGGTCCAATTTTTTGTTGAATCTTCATACACGAGTAATTCAAAAGTTCGAACAAGTAATGGCGCTACTCCAATGTCTCAAAGGATTGGCTTGCACTTTGGAGACCTTTTTTGTCTATGATTGCCCAAGCTTGATGGCTATACCTGAATGGCTGCCAAATCATACACGTCTCAGATTAATTCGCTTGATCCGATGTCCCAACGTATTGTAGCAAGGAATCCGAGGCCTTATTGCCCTAAAAGAATCGCGCATCATACATTGTGGTGAATTGAGCAAAAGATGTGAGCCTCAAATTAGCAAGGATTGGCGCAAAATTGCTCATGTTCCTCGAATCAAAGTTGATCGGAAATGAGTACAATGGAGGGACAACTAGCCAACTAGGTACACATCTATTTGCACCTCCCTTCATTTCTCCTTCGTTCTTAAATGTAAGAATAGCCATATATATTCGATTAAAGAAAATTAGGATAAGAGAATAGTGCAGTATGCTCATTCATAATATTGACGACTTTGACTGTATATTTGAACGACTTTCACAAATCCCTATTTCACATTGAAAATAAAACTTGATTCCCTTCTATGAAAACTCGTATTCTTCTTTTACTTGGAAAGTGATTATTATTGAAGAAGGCTGAATCTATGAATCAATTAGAAATTTTTTTCTGCCGTACATGAAGTTGAAGGACATCATGCATTCATACTCAAATCATGATAATACTATCAGCGGTCATTGTTCAAATTTCAATTGAACTAACTTAACGATCACCTATTTTCATTTCCCAATGCATAAAAAAGCTGCTCTAGCTAAAGTTGACTGTTTGAATATAATTTATCAAATGTATCTGTTGCAAGGGTCCTAAAAGGACTAGTTTGGTTCACTGACCATATCGAAAAGAAATCATGAAATACTTGGAAATTTATTGAAGAAGATGCACTCGAGCACATACTTTTGTTCCACCAAAATTGTAAAATGGGTGGTCTTCGAAAACTCCATCTTTCATTTGGAATGAAAGCACGGAGAATACCTAAAAGGTTATTTGGAGTCTATACGTTTAATTCGAAAACAGTTTCCTTCATTTTAATTTGACGATTGTTTTTAAAAATCAAATGCATTTTATAATTTTTCATTCTTAAATGGACATGCAAACAAAGAAAATTTTGGAAACTTTGAGGCACCGGATAAGGCCTTAAGTAATCGAAACGCATTCATCGAAGCTTTGTAAGTACTGAGGGGCACTTTTCAGTATCTTTTTCCTAATAAATAAACAATGTCATATGGACCCAATATTATTAATATATAGTAAATTACCAGTCCTCGTTCAAGCATTGCATGCTCAACTTTTAGGATTTGTTGGTTTCCCGTTAAGCAAAAGTAAAATGTAAGTTTTTACTTTTTCAAATTTAAAATACTATTCAAATTTCAGAAAATTATGAGAATATTATATGTGAATTTATTTGCTGACATTTTATAATTTACGAAATTTTCAGGTGTTTTATATTAACAAAAAGCCTTACTGTCTTTGTCTGTGTCGTAGGTTTTTAGATTAGGGTTGTATGTGGACTCTCCGTTTTGATTAGGGGTGAGCAGCGGTTCAGGGTCGACCCTGGACCGACCCTGGACCGGCCCAACCCTGCTGGTCCTGGTCCGGGTTCCAAGGGGACTGGGTCGGTCCTCGGTCCTGAAATTTCAGGACCAACACTGTGCGGGTTGGTCCTCGGTCCTAGGAGTTTTGGGTTGGTCCAACCCGGACCAACCCTATATATTATTTATATTATATATTTTTATATTTTTTATATAATTTTTTAGGTAAGGAATAATTCTTTTATATATTAAAATGGTCAAACCTAAGTAAAATTAGGTTAAAGTTGACTCCTCAGCTCACTGTCTTCGACAAACGGCATCCAAAAGGCGTGAAGATTACGCCGTCAAAGTCTTCACGGCGTCCTCCTCCACATTCCAAACTCCAAAGAACGTTCTCCAAGTCCACAATCCAGAGTGTTCTTCACCGTGAAGACCATGGAGTCTTCAAAGTGACGGACTCGCAACGTCCAAAACGGTGGAAAGTCTACGCCGTAAATCTCTCGCGGCTTCCTTCCCCAAGGTATGTTCTCCTCCATTTTGTCTTCTTTGTTCTTCAAATTTGCCAAAATCAAAAGTAACAGCATCCTTGCTCGCCTCTGGTTGCTCGCGCCGCTCGCCTCTGGTTGCCCGTGCCGCTCGCGCCGCTCGCCGCTTGCTACAAGCCCTTTGCTGTCGTTGCTAGCCTCGCTCAACCCTCGCCACTCGCCACTCACCGCTAGCCTTGCTTAACGCTCGCCGCTCGCCACTAGCCTCGCTCAACTCTTGCCGCTCGCCAGTTGACGCTCGCCCCACTCGATGCTCGCACTTGCCGCTCGCCACTCGCGTCGGTCGCCTCACTTATCGTCGAGTAAATCAGAAGGAAAAAGAAGAAGCCCTAATTAGAAACCCTAACGCTCAGCTCGCCCTTGCTTTCCGAACACAACTTGGTTAGTGAGTTCTACTTTGTGCTTCATTTGAGATCTTCAACCTCATGTATGCTCTTGATTTGTGTTGATTTGTTTTTTCCATGTTTGCTTCGTGTACGTGACGGGTTTGGCTGGGTATTAGTCGCCACTCACCACTCACTGCTGGCCTTGCTTAACGCTCGCCGCTCGCCGCTAGCCTCGCTCAACTCTTGCCGCTCGCTAGTTAACACTCGCCCCACTCGATGCTCGCACTTGCCGCTCGCCACTCGCGCCAGTCGCCTCGCTTATCGCCGAGTAAATCAGAAGGAAAAAGAAGAATCCCTAATTAGAAACCCTGACGCTCGGCTCGCCCTTGCTTTCCGAACACAACTTGTCTAGTGAGTTCTACTTTGTGCTTCATTTGAGATCTTCAACCTCATGTATGCTCTTGATTTGTGTTGATTTTTTTTTCCATGTTTGCTTTGTGTACGTGTATGAACATGGCTGCAAGTGTATGAAAGCTACCTGGATTTTCTAAAAAGCATTTGATGATGGGTGAACATGAACGCCATTGTCAAACATTCCCAATGCTAGACGTCTTGAGAAGAACAATCAACTTCATTGTAGTCAGGCCCATATGATGTAATTTTCGTTGTCTTTTCCAGTGTATCAATTGAATTACTTTGCTGATCAGTAGGTTGGCTCTTAATGGAGGTACACTCCTTGGCATTTTTATCTGTTTTAATTACTCACTCGGGAACACATTTTTCTGTTTGTTTTTTAAGTTTCTCACTTACAACAGGGGGACTTGCCTGGATGTCTCGCCTCTCGTCGGTCGTCATGCCCTCTACTCTCTGTTTGCTGACCCAATCATAGTAGCGCGCAAGCATTTTGGAGACCGGTCTTTGAGCTAAGTTCACAATTGTATACCATGGGAGACATGATCAATCGAAGTCAGAAAAAATAATTTGAAGTTGTGCGTATATCACAAGAGGATCAACTTCTTGGCTCTCTTTTGTGTATTTCCTGATTTAAAAAGAGCAGGTTCATGGGCTTAGCAACTGAAGCAAGGCCACTCAATTTGACAATGAGCATACAATTGGTAATGCTAAAAAAAATTGTAGCATTTTGGGATGAAATAAGAATTTCCTACAAGTATGGGTTCAAATTGTCCTGTGAATTTTCTAAGAAATTGGCTTTTTTTTGGTTGCAGGCTCCATCATTGTAGTGCTAACGACTTTCCCAGAGAATCGACTTAATTTGGCACAAGAATCAAGCCAAATTCACTTGACTTGGGAGTCGCGTGGCAAGGTAAAAATCACTTTATTATAGATATGCATCGGCAAACTCTCTAAACTTTATGAACTCATCATTATCGAGTAACTATGGATGCTACGTAGCTATAGTTTAATCTGAATAATAATTAAATTTCAGAACAAAGTGCCCACTTTTTCTTTTTCGGCTTTGTGTCCTTTTGCTCTTTTGACCTCAATTTATGATTTTGTTGATTACTTCAGCTCCTCTTACTATTTTAGGCCTTCCTAAATTCTGCTCGATGCCTCATGTTGGCAAATATTCGGATCTAGTGAAGTGCCTATCACAAGGTTCTGATATGCTATTCTAATTTCTACTACTAATTTGAATGAATCACACCCTTGAAAAGTGGTACAACCTTACCTAACATGAGTAACTTTCCGTAGATCCCAAGTTTGTCAATTTTCCTTCTCTTTAGGGACATCATTCTAAAGATCCCTTTTTCTTTATCACTTAACTTCTGCATTTTCTTTCCTAGTAAAATTTCTTTTTCCCCCTCAACCTTTTCCTTGTCAAGACTAGTAGCGGTCATGGTTCTCAACCACCCAACATATAAATAGCTATTTGATGTTGCATTTTTCTATTATTTGCTGCATGTAGTTTCTGAATAGCTATTTGATGTTGCCACCTCAAAAATGAAACCATAGCTGATATTTTTGTTTCATCAGTGATTGCAGCGCTGAAGCTTACGTGCTGGTACTTAAATATTCAGGTGAACTTGATGGATTTAGATAATATTTCAACTGAAGTGGAGGGATGCTACGAGATCAGTCCTATGATGGAATCGTCTAGCCATGGATGTGAAGAAAACTTAAAAGAGTCAACCAAGGTATCCACTAATCATCCTCCTCTTTGTAAGAAGCGAAAAACGGATAAATCTATTGCGTGGGATAATTTTTCAAGAATCATAGATGAGAAGACAAAAAAAACATGTGTGGTAAAGTGCATTCATTGTGGAAAGGAGTACTCATATACTGTTAACAATGGTACTTCAACAATGTTGAAGCATTTGAAAAAGTGCAATAAGTATCCTCCCAATATAGATAGGAGGCAAAAATTGTTTGCACCACGTGATGCAAATGTGCTTGGCAAGGCAAGGGGAGATACTGGTACTGGTAATGACAGTGGTAATATCTTAACAACATGGAAATTTGATCAAGAGCGGTCTAGGTACATGCTTGCTCGGATGCTCATCATTGATGAACAACCATTTTCTTTGGTTGAGCGTGCTGGATTTCGTGATTTTATTACTGAGATACAACCTCTCTTCACACATTTGTCACGATTTACGGTAGCTAGAGATTGCATCAAGTTGTATATAAATGAAAAAAGTTCTTTGAAGGCTTTCTTTGGTAAGCTTAGATCAAGGGTTGCACTCACGACGATACATGGACTTCTGTTCAAAATCTGAACTATTTATGTCTTACTGCACATTTCATTGATGAAGACTGGAAATTACACAAAAGGATCATCAATTTTATGGTGATACACAGTCACAAAGGCAGGGAGATTGGGAAAATACTTGAAAAATGCATCTATGAATGGGGAATAGAAAAAAATGTGTCTACAATCACAGTGGATAATGCTAGTGCGAATGATGTTGCCATTGATTATTTGAAAGATAAATTTTCAAGAGATGGGTCATTGGTCTTAGCTGGTGAGGCTTTACACATGAGGTGCACTGCTCATATATTGAACTTGATTGTAAAAGATGGCTTGTCTGAGGTACGTGATTCTATTGCTCGCATCCGAAACATTGTTAGATATGTGAGGAGTTCTCCCATGAGAGCTAAAGCTTTCCAATCTTGCATTGAGGTTGAAAGAATCACTCATAAGGGTTCGGTTTGTTTAGATGTTGCCACTAGATGGAATTCCACTTATCTCATGTTACACACGGCCATAAAATTCAGAAAAGCTTTTGAAAGGATGGCAGAAGATGATTTGTCTTTCCAATCTGAGCTTAGCAATGATCCTCCTAAAAATGAAGATTGGGAAAATGCCACTATTCTTTCCAAATTTCTGAAGCAGTTTTATGATGCTACCAATCAAATGTCAGGGAGTTTATATACCACTTCGAATGATCATTTTGAGGGGATAGCTTTTTTATATAAATATTTGAAAGATGCAAGTAATGCTTTGGATCCCAAGCTTAGAGCTATGGGTGTGAAGATGAAGGGGAAGTTTGATAAATACTATGGGAGTTTGGATAAAGTAAACATGATGGTTTTAATTGCAGTGGCATTAGATCCTACAAAAAGATTGCATTATGTGAAGTTCTGTTTTGAGCAAATTTATGATGACGAAGCAAAAATTGAAGAAATGCATGATAAGGTGAAGTACGTGCTGGAGCGTTTATATGTATTTTATGAGCAATCTTTTTCTAGTCATGGTCATCAATATTTGGGTGGTCAATCTATACCTGTTGATAGTAGCAGTGCTTCCAATATCGATGGAAATGATGAGAGTGATGAGGTTAACATCAAAGCTTGGCGAAAAAACTTTTTCCACCAAAAGAAAAGGGGGCGCGATGACAACAAATCGGAGCTTGAACGGTATCTTGAAGAAGAATCTGAAGATATTCTTGATCTTGACATTTTGATGTGGTGGAAGAGTACTGGTTCAAAATATAAAATCTTATCTTTGATAGCTCGAGATGTTTTGTCCATTCCGTAACTACCGTTGCTTCAGAGTCGGCTTTTAGTACTTCGGGCCGTGTGCTTGATGGTTTTCGAAGTTCTTTGACTCCTAGAGTGGTGGAAGCTTTAATTTGTACTCAAGACTGGTTGAGAGCTGCTCGTGTGCCTATTAATGTTGAAGAGTGCATTGAAAATGCTGAAAAGTTTGAATTGGGTAAGCTTAAATTATGCATATTTCTTTTTCCTTGTTAATTCGTTTGTAGATCTAATGAATGAATTCTTTTTTTCAGATATGGATTGTCTTACCAAGGAGATTACCATCAATAAATAGAGCTTGCACATTGAATGAATATATATGGTGAGATGTTCTATTAATAGCACTAATACTAATGGTATTTATAGTTTAGTTGAACAATGCCGCATTGTTGATGGATGTTCCTGATCTTGCAGAGTTGGATGTTCGATTTGCTTTTTGTGAAGGAACTGATTTTACTGAGGGACAATAAGAATCTGGACCGAATCGGACAGGGGATTACTGATTTGATATTGTGGAGAGATGTCGCGAAATCGACACTCTGGTTTGGTGTAGGGTCTCTCTGCTTCTTGTCTTCTTGCTTTGCTCAAGTGTGATGAAGTCATTTTTTGTTTGTTTGGCTTATGTCTACATGGGTTTTTGATTGCAAGAGCACCTGGTGAAGGGTGATATCTGATTATCTTCGTGATGGCTTATGTTATAAGCATTTTCTCTGCAATTTGCCAACTGGGGCTTCTCTTGTTGGGGTTATCTTTCTTCTCCAATTCCATCTGTCAAAGGTATAGTCTCACTCTAGCGTTTGCTCTGTTTCTCCATTTGGATAAATTTGTGAGCTAAGGTGCAGCGCTGATGCAGGAATAATATTGAGAAGAGGCGTGACATCCAGTTAAAATAAGATGACATCTTGAGAGTGGCTAGATTGATACTTCCTGCTGCTAATCTCGCAATTTCAAAGAGGCGAGAGCTTTTCTCGGGAGAGCCATCCATGACCCTAAAAGTAAGTCGTGGTGGTGGGCTAGTATTCATGTTCAATCCTTATATGCCGATTGCTTAGGTCGTTCATTCTTGATCGACTTTTTTGTTTTTTTTGATCGATCGTAGCTCCGTTTCTCCTTCTTGGAGCTGAATATGGCCATCTCATCACGCTTCGGAGGCTATGCGCAATTGGTTAGTGAGAGCAAGCTCATAATTGTACTGCACCAAAGTGAGAACCTGTTTTGCAATGAATATTAATGCCTTATTCTTTTTGACTTTGAGCAGGGTTCTTTGTCAGCTTCACCGCCCCAAAACTATACTTGCGCTATTCAGCTCGGATAAGCCAAAAAGGTACATACGTTTGCTGATAACGTATATAAATTTTACCTGCTTATGCTTATAGACTAAGCGTACCTCAGTTTGTATAGTTGAGTGCTCCAAATGGTGTGTTCTTGAAGCGTGGGTTGCTTGCTCCCACATGAAAATCGTGGCCGCATCAGCAATCATGGCCTTCTGGAACCTGACGACTATAAAAACTCGCTTGCTCACAGGTGAACTTAAAAAGACAAGTCTCTGAAATTTAAGATGCGGTGTAGACTTTTGTGAAGTAGTTGTTGACGACTAAACTTGTTCGAGCATCAGTGTCTACTTAACTTGACAGTTTGGTATTGGTCTCTTGACAGCGTTCATATCGTCGTGGTTCGCGTTACCATCGACAACATTCGGGAGCAAATCTTGAAGTAGCTGCAGAAGCTGAAAAGGAAGATTTAGCACAGGAGCAGCCGGACAAGGCTATAGTTGTCGCAGAAAAGATGTCCTGTGACTAGTGCCGAGGCTTTATCAGCGACATCCGAGACACTGTTGTACTGTCCGAGGAGTGTTGTAGATCTTGCAATGCGAAAAATGGGTTCTCCCCCCTCCGGTGAATAATCTGTCTGTAAAACTAATACCTTTTCTGTATAATGTATATTCTATTCAAATCACTATGGCTCTTGCAATTTTGGAATGTGGGCATTTAGATAGACCGTAGAGTTAGGCCTGTTTTTTCCTTCTGTCTTAGTGGCTTATCTACTGTTGGAGAAGAACCTGGGAAGCTTTGTGTTTGATCTAGTTATGTATATGCATGATGAAAAAAATTCATTAGATCTAGTTATGTATATACAAGACGAAAAAAAAATTATTGAGATACTTTTTTTTTTGTCTTATATGCTACATTGTCGATTTCATACACTAATTGAGATACTTTTGTAGGTTTACTTTTTTAGGGAGTATGAAAAAAAAGATGAAAAAAATTATAGATCGGTCCCGGGTTGACCCTGGAACCGGACCGAACCCATTGGGTCGGTCCGGTCCTTGGTCCCAGGCTCAATAGGGTCGGTCCTCGGTCCTAAAAATTGAGGACCGACACTGTACGGGTTGGTCCTAGGGTTAGGGGGTGGCCCGGACCAACCCGGACCATGCTCACCCCTAGTTTTGATGTAACCTAATAATAGTAAATTAAGATTCATTATTCGAGTTCCATTATCACACTGTTCAAATAGAATGTGAACCATCTAGCAGGTTAGCACTTATTTACAGTGTATACACAACATATAAAAAGTATGGTTTCCACATGTTACTTTGGGTACCTCCCCCTTTAAGTAATGATATTATATATAAAAAAAAGAATTTCAGAGCAAAACAATAACTTCTAGATCAGTTTCAGTGAAAGCAATTGTACACACATATAAAAATTTGATTTTGCTGAACAAATGAAAGGTATCTTGATAAATAGAATATCTAAGAATGACAAATTCACATGGCACCACAATAAATGCCATGATACTATGTTGTATATACTCCAAGCTCATTTTATTTTTCTTCTTCTTGTGAGCGTAAGGGAACTCCCATGATTTATTTGCCATGTCACGTGGATCTCTATAGAGAATTGGAAGTGCATTCAACTAATCATTCATCAATCTCTTTCGTTTTCAGGGATGAAACCATAGTCGTTGCTATTATACTCTTTTCTTTCCTTGAATTTTGTGTTGTTACTTATGATTTGCTTGTGTTTGTATTATAAATTTCTCTATGGAGAAAATACCATATTCGTATTGTATGTGGAGCATTATCAATATTTGAATTTCCTTAGAACCATTATTTATCTTTCATTCATAGATCCTGTATGATGAGATCATGAGGCATCACCGATTCTTATCTTTGGTAAACTAGAGTCGGTTAATCTTTTAATAAATTGCCTCTAGACTATTAAAAAGTTTCTTGAAACAATGCAACTGAAAAACCACATTGATCTTCCCGTTTTTATTTGTTTTACTTCACTTCTAAATAGGAGGATTATTTTTCCCTTTTTGCTGTTGAGACTGGATCTTATGAAAAATTAATGCACAAATTGCATGAACAATAATAAGTTTATGTTATCTGCTCCGAGCCTTTGGCAGTTTTAGTCTCCCAAGTACATTCGTTTGAAATCAATGTTATATATGCTATAGTTCCTCATAAGTTCAATACCTCCTCAATCGATTTGAGAAACACACCAGAGCACACAGAATTACTTGAATTGGACATCATGAAGAAGAGAATGAGGTTGAGGGGTTCAATCTGAAATTTTAGCCCAAGTTAGGATCATTCGAAGATGAAATCATCTTTCAGATTGAGAGTGGGAACAATAAGATAACAGAAGAACCACAGGTCGACTTGCATAATATTAAAACCTTAATGTTCTGTTAATTGCTTATCAAATAGATTGATCCTTTAGTTGGAACGGTTTTTAGTATAGCCATTATGATTGCCTGCCAAAGGCAGAACTACGTTGGTATTCGTTGTCTTAGTTCATGATGTTCTCTTGATAACTCCTACTGTTTTTTCAATGGCAAGAAAAGAAGAATGACCAAATCGATCTTGTCGGCATCAAATTCAGTATGTAGGCGTGAGATGCTGTGATCTATATGGCAAGTCTAATTCCATCTCTCAAGAGCCGCTATTTCAGTTGCAAAAGCTCTAGCTCTCCCTACATTTTTGGACATACCGGGTATCCAATTTCCACGATGATCTCTCAGGACTCGTCCGCCCCCGACATATTAATTTTCCTAACGTCTGCGAAAAACTCTTCTGCTTTAGACAGACGAAGAGACGTTAGTTTCGGAATTCTAACCGGATTTTCCAAAAGCAAAGTTATTTCTGCTTGGCTAAATGACTCAAAAGTCCCATACGACATGTCACTTAGGTCTATAAAACCGGACCTTGCTTAGGATATTGTCGCGAATCCACCTCCTAGTGTCTTTGCTGAAGGGACTGCTTAGGATATTGGGACCGCCGAATCATGCCAGAATGTCCGTTGCTGCAATGGAGCAAACTACACACAAGTGGCAGCAACATTCAGACCTGTCGAACTGCTTTGCTATCATGCAAACATTCCCGCAGCAAATGCATAAGCTAAGTGTAAAAGAAAATGGATTTTTCATCTTCAGGGTGGACTTCTATAGGTCCGATTTTTATAATTTTTAGCATTATTGAAAGGAAGCCAACGATTGGAAGACCCATGAAGCAATTTTTTGGGTCATAATTAATCTAATTCAATTGGGCGGACTTATCATTTGAACACTTGGGGACAAATTCAAATATACGCATACCTTTTGAGTTGGGCCAAGGCGAGAAGCGTTTCGGTGAGGAACTTGATGCCGAGCGTCGTGACTGTTGAGGCGGCCTTGCAGCCAGCGACGAGTAGAGCCACCAGGAAGTCCACGACCTCCTCGCCGGAGAATCCGTCTTCCCGACCATCAAAACCCCCAACGTCCTCTATTTGCTTTTCTTGGATTGTGTAACAAATATTGACAAAAGAAATAATACGATAATTTCTCATCCGATGATAAAATCAGTTTCATTAAGCAACTATTTGTATTAATTAATTCAATATATATATCTTTAACGGCATTAATGGGAGATCATTAATAAAACCATTTATATATTTTTAATGATTGGAAAATCATGAGTATTCGAATCTTTATAATTCTTTATGCGGAAATTTCTAAATTAAGGAATCTTAGATCTTCATAATTTTTTCGCAATAGACATACATTTTTCCATAGTATTGACTTTAAGAAAGATGATTGCTACAAAAATGGGAGAAAAGAAAAGATATGATTTCTGTCCCTTAACCCATTTTAATCTTAATATATTTTTTTCTGATGGATAATGGAATACGACTTTTTTGTCTACGGTAGAAAGAGGACTAGACGCTTTATATAAGTTATTAATAGATGTATTCGATAGATGCATTTCATCAAAGTACATTTTTTTTTATATAAAAGTTGCACCTTCTCATAATAAATATGTTTTATTAGCATTTAGATAATTATTAAACTATAATTTAATAATATCACGTGGGCCACAATTATTTTTAGGTCCTCCTCATGCGCAAGATGGCATGATACCAAATACATAAATTGTTGCCGTAGACCGAGGCATTGACCAGACGAGTTCCGCTAGGATTAGACTTGTGTGGGCTTTGAATTGTGATATAACAACTCGAGAAACAAAATCCTTGATTACAACCTGCAATTGCCAATAGTTTTTTTTGGCTTGGATGACTCTCAAAATCTGCATTTGTAATGATCACCAAAAATCTAGAAACAAGTGATTTGTAACTGGTTAGGAAAATATTCTACAACAATAATATATCAAATCATCCATAGCAAAATATATTCACTTCAACCTAGCTTACCCACCGGAGAAAAATTATTTTCTCAATCTTTTTATAAGAATGTCAGAACATCTTCAATTAATTTGTTAAATCGAACTAGTTGCACATTTCTATATGTTCATGATCGTTGAAGGTGACTGTGACTTCTTGTGACTAATTCTAATATGTTTTTCAACATAATCGCTATTTCTTAATAAATAATTTTTTACTCTCCACAATCAAATAATATGCATAGCTCTCACAATACAACACATGAAAGTGAAAAGTTATTGAGAATATTCTTTTAAAATGTACTAGCATAATGGCTCAAAAGAAGCGTGTGGATGAAGCGAGGACCATAAATTTTTTTCTTTCAAGCTAGAAAGCACAATGCACTCTAGAATGACAACTTCTTCGCTATAAAGTTTTTTAAAAGAAAAGGAGATTAAGGCTGCGTTCGTTTCACGGAAAATAACTTCAAGGAAAATGTTTTCCAGATTTTCCGGTGTTTGTTTCACGGAAAATCAACTACCTAAGGAAAATGTTTTCCATCAACAGTAAAAATAACCTTCAAAGCTAAGGAAAATGTTTTCCACTTCTGAAAAGTGGAAAACATTTTCCATAACTTCTTATGCCTTATATCTTTTTTCTTTTCTTTTCTTTTCATCTTTCTTCCTTAGATTGGCTGGTGGTTGGCCCCGACAGCGGCCGGCGACCGGCGACAGGCCGCGGTCGCGAGCCAGCTCGAGCTCTGCCCCGGGCCGGCGAGGCTCCGCCTAGCCCAATCTGTGGAAGCCCAGCTCGCCCGAGCTCGGCGAGCTCGGGCCTCACCGGCTTGGGGCGGAGCTCTGGCCTCGCCAGATCCGGCGAGCTGGGCGGAGCTCGGGCCTCGCCGAGCTCGCCGAATCTGGCGGCGGAGCTCGGGCTCCCGATCCAAGGGAGCCCGAGCTCCGCCGCCAGATTCGGCGAGCTCGCGGCTCGCCAGAGCCCGACGAACCTCCAGCGAGCTCGGGCGAGATCAGCCGAGCCTCGAGCTCGCCGGATCTTGGTCGGCCGCCGAGTAGTCAGCCATCGTCAAGCGTGCGGCAGCGGAGGAAGGAGGAAGAAGGAGGAAGGAGGAGGAGGAAGAAGGAGGAGGAAGAAGGAAGGAGAAGGAAAAGAAAAGGAAAAAATAAAAATAAAAAGAAAGAAAAAATAAATGAACGGTGGAAGATAATGAAAAATTGTATTTTTTAAAAATACAAATATTTTTGGTCAATTAAAAATATTAAAATTTAATTTTTTGATAATTTTTTCTAAACAATTAAATTAGTTAACGAATGGTGGAAAATGTTTTCCACTCAAAATTTAAGTTTCAGCCGAACACCGGAAAATATAGCCATTTTCCTGGAAAATGGCTTTCAGGAAAATGTTTTCCGAAGATGGCCCATTTTCCGTGAAACGAACGCAGCCTAAGTTATAATATTGTTATATGCTGTAATTGCTTACTCAGTATGTGCACAACATATAAAATGTACGGGTCCCTCTTATTATTATTCTTTTAAAATAATTGGAAAAACTTATGAGAACCAAAATCTTTACATCTTTTGTTATACAAAAAAAAAAAAAAAATAGTAATAATTGTACATCAGTTTTTATTGAAAGAAATCTTACATCCATAAAAAAAATAATAATTTAGTTAACTAATGAAAAATATCTTGGTAAATAGAATATCAAAAAATGACAAATTCGTAGGACACAACAATAAAAATCATAATATCATGGCATAGATGCTCTTAAGCTCATTTCCTTCTCTCTCTCTTTTTCCTTTTGCACTGTTGAATTTCCATGATCTATTTGCCATTCTCTATGGATCTCCGCAAAGATTTAATCGTGAACTCTGCTAATCACTTCGTCAATCTCTTTCTTTTTCAATGATGGAAAATGATGGCCATTGATATTGTAATTTTTTTCCTTTTTATCTTGAATGGGTGTTGTTCTTTAGTATTTGCTTGTGTTAGTACTGCAAATTTCTCTATGGAGAATGTCATACTTGCGCATTATATGAGTTTGAAGTCTTTTTGAACGAGGTTTGTCTTTCATTTATGGACAATGTATGAAATCATGATGCACCATCGAATCTTATTTTGGTAAATTAGTGTCAGTCACTCGATCGTTATCTAATTCTTTCACTAGACTATTTAAAGGATTTAATTGAAATAATGTACTTAAAGAACCACATTAAATTTTTCCATTTGTAATTTGTTTTACTTCATTTCTACATGGAAAATTATGTCATTCCCCCTACTGCTCCTAAGACTAGATCTTATGAATATGAATGCATGAGGGCTAATTGCATGAACAATATAAGTTTTTGTTATCTTATCTGCTCAAAGCCTTTTCAACGTCAGTCTCCCAAGTACATTTGCTCAAATTCGTGGTTATGAAAAGTTTGGCAATGACCAATCATGTACCTTTCTCTATTACTCCAACCTCTTTTTCTCGGCGCCCGGACTCTCCCAAGTCCACCAACTCACGACTTTAATAGTCTAAATTTTTAACCCGTGAATCAATTTTTAAAATGGAGTCGCCACTAATCGATTTGGGGTGGGTTGATTAGAAACCCAAGTGAAGTATCGGGAGAAATACTCACTCTGCGCAACCAGAGAAATTAGGATCGGGGACTTGATTACATAGTTAATCACTAATGCCCTTTCGGTACCTAATCTTGTTTAAACCCTGAGGTTTTTGGATGTTCGAGGGATTTTCCATGCATTTTTGGGAGGAAAAACATTTTCTAGGTCTTTTTCTAATTTTTTGGACACAAAAGGGATTTTTTGGATTTTTTTTTTGGTATTTTTGGGAAAATACAAGTCTTTTTGGTTTTTTTCTGATTTTTTTGGGCTTTTTCATGAATTTTTGGCTTTTTTTGGATTTTTGGCATTTTTTGGAAAATATGAAATATTTTTTATTTTTTTGATTTTTCGGAAAATAAAATATATTTTAAATATTTTTGGAAAATAAATTATTTTTCATTATTTTTAAAATATTATATTATATTATAATGTAAAAAAACGAACCGGGTCGGATCCCTGGGTTGGGTCCGACCCGGGTCATAAATTTTTTTTTTTTTTTTTTTTTTGAAAATAAAATTTTTTTTGATTTTTTTATTATTTTTATTAAAGTATTACATAAAATAATAAAAAGCTGACCCGGGTCGGATCCGCGGGTTGGGTCCGACCCGGGTCGACGACCCAAAACGCGCACGGGCCCGACTCGGATTTTTTTGCTTTTTTTTTTTAAAAACTCAGCCCACACACACGGAATTGGGCCTACTTCACAAAAGGGTGCAACCCAACAGTAAACCGGCCCACGCGTACAACCCGGCCCGACGAAACCCTACCCGGACGCCAACCCGGATCCGTCCGACTTCGACCCGGATTCCCGCCGCCCCAAAAATCGCGAAAACCCTACCCGAATCGATCCACGCCCGACCCGGCTCCTACCTCGCGACCCGGTTTTGGAGCCTTCGAGATCTGACGATCCGCGGCGAAGGCGACCGAGCCCGTCTCGGCCTGAGCTCGGGCCTCCACCGGCACCGCCTTGACCCCCATCCCGCCGGTCGTTGTAGCCAATCCCGTCGTCCACCCGTCACCACCAGCCACTGCAGATCCGGCGTTTACCTGGGATTTCCATCAAACGCCTAGCGGGCACCGGTTGAGGAAGACAAGGTGCAGGCGCTTTGGGCTCGGGACCGCGATGGAGCTCCGAGCAAGCGACAGTGGGGGGGAGGCAGGTTACGAACGGTTGGGGGCCGGAACTCGCGTGAAGCCGGTGGCTGTGAGTCCCGGCCCGACAACCCCAACGCACACAGACAAAAAAAAAAAAAAAAAAAAGGCGGGCAACCCTAGCTCACCGCAACAGGGGATGCGGCGTCGGGTGGCTGGTCTGGTGGGCCGTCGACGATAGGGCAACGGTGGCAGCTTCTTGACGCTCGGATCCGGTGTGGCGTCGGCGGATCGGTCACAGCAACCGTTTTGGGGGGGGGAACAATAGCAGCAAGAACTTCAGTCGCAGGTGGCGGAGAGCTTCCGATTTTTCCAGATCTGGCCTTCCCTCCTCCGGCTGACCTCGTTCATCCCTTATTTCACAGATCCAGGCGCTCAGATCTACCTTCCTCGGGCTCGCTCGCCGCCGGCCTCCCCCGAAGTCTCTCGGAGGGAGGTCGTTCGAGCTTCGCGACCCGATCTCTCGCGTGCTCGCTCGTTGATTCTCCCTGAAGTCTCTCAAGGGAAGATCTCCGAGTTTGCCGTGTCCTTCGACAGAGGTGGTGCCTCGCTATTTATAGGCGAGGGGATGGCCGGTCGATGGGGATCCGGCCGCCGGTCTTCGCACGCCGAACGGACGCCCGTGGCCGAACCAGCGTCCCATCCTCGCTCCTCCAACAAAGCGTGCTCGGCATTGAAGGCGGCCATTAATGGCGCCTGAGATCTGTCATCTCCGGCCGACGTCGGCCTACCCTCCTCGGCCATAGGTTGATTTCGAGCGCGTGAGTTGCGTAGACGTAGGGGGAAGAAGGGGGAAGAAGGAAGAAGAAGAGGAGAAGAGAGAGGGGCCGGGCTGGGGGAAAAAGAGGGATGGGCCCTAAGGGCTTGCGTGAAAAAGAGAAAGGGGGGGTCGGGCGCGAAGGCCCAGCCCCCATGGGCTGCGATTTTTTTTATTTGTTTTTTTTGTTGTTTTTGTTATTTGTTTTGTTTATTATCCGAAAAAAAAGAAAAATACATAAATAAAGAAACTAAAGCCAAATTAATAACCTAATTAAAATTTTTAGGTATCAACAGCTGCCCCTCTTTGAAGGTGAGTTCGCAGAGGTTGCATTCAAAGATAAACCTGATACCTAAATTTTGTCTATACATATGCAATCGATTATATGATATTTAGGACCTAGTGTCCTATGCAGAAAATGAGCAATATAACATTGCATATACTAAGACAGATAAGAAGATACCTGTAGTTACTTACCGAGAGTGAGTGAGATAGGGTGTGAACCCCGAGTTTTGGCAAGTATCAAGGCGTCATCTTACGTGTTGCATAAGGAGATTGCTTCTCCAGGACCCGAACCATTCTTCGGTCGCCTATTGGAGCAATAAGTGATTTGTCTAGGACCCGAACCTTTCTTCGGTCGCCTTGACGGGGAATTGCCTTCTCAGGACCCGAACCTTTCTTCGGTCGCCTGTTAGAGCAATAAGTTGGTTTGTCTAGGACCCGAACCTTTCTTCGGTCGCCTTGACGGGGAATTGCTTTTCCAGGACCCGAACCTTTCTTCGGTCGCCTGTTAGAGCAATAAGTTGTTTGTCCAGGACCCGAACCTTTCTTCGGTCGCCTTGACGGGGAATCGCTTTTCCAGGACCCGAACCTTTCTTCGGTCGCCTGTTAAAGCAATAAGTTGTTTTGTCTAGGACCCGAACCTTTCTTCGGTCGCCTTGACGGGAGATGCGCCGGGACCCGAACCTTTCTCGGGGCATAAAGCAATAAGTTGTTTTGTTGGGAGATACCTTACTTGGATGATCACAAGTACGACCTTTCTCGGGGCAACTTGGATGATCACAAGTACAAACTCTTGGGGATACCTGGATGATCACAAGTATACGGACGATCACGCAGTACAAACTCTTTGGGGATACTTGGATGATCACAAGTATCGAAGGGGTACTCGGACGATCACGTACAAACTCTTTGGGGATACCTGGATGATCACAAGTATCGAAGGGGTACCTGGACGATCACAGGTACAAACTCTTGGAGATGGATGATCACAAGTATTGAAGGGGTAGCAGACGTTGAGGGGTACAAACTCTTGGACGATCACAAGTACAAACTCTTTGGAGATACCTGAATGATCACAAGTATCGATACTCTGGGACAACTCGTACGGGTCGAGTGTCGATAAGAGGGAGTACCCGGCAAGTGGTGAGTACTCAAAGACAAGGGGATAGAAATATGCTTACCTGGCAATATCTCTGATCTCTGAGAGTATGTCTGCTATTTGCACAATATACACATATGATTGTATGTGTTGTAAATTCATGAGTTCAAATGAGATTCATGCATGACAACTTTGTCTACTTTGTATCATTCGAATTCCACTGGGGAAGATTTTGAAAGACAACATTTATTCGGAATATAGATGTCTTGAGCATGCCAGATGAGGGACATTCAGTCTGAAAGGACTTTCCGCTCACTCTCATGGAGAAGGCTATCCTGACCATTGATGCAGGATTTATAAGGACCACACTATCTCACTGTCATCATGTCAGCAGGGGTCCGAGTATTCTCGCAAACAGTACGACTTTACCAATGTGAGAGGTCTTTGTTGAAACTGTGATGAAGTCTTGGTCAGCGGCTCATCAAAGGGGATCATCAAGGTCGAAGCCGATGGACGAAAATGTTGCACGATCATCTCCAAGTTTACAAGTCAAGAACCCTGCGAAAAGAGATAGAGTAATCTTGCTTGTACTTCTTCGAGCGATGCTTATGCACATATGAAATCCTACGTTAATTGAAGTGCCCCTAGTCTGAAGAGACTTTTTACAATGGGGATGTAATGTAGACTTGGCTCATATATAAGAGGGTGAGAGTTGGTGACTGTCTTGGCATTTGTCACTAGTCTTTCTTGTCATATGGAGGTTCTATGGCAACATTTTCTTGGCTGCATTTTTGACTGGGGGGCATTGGCCTTGCTTTTACCAGGCACACTGCTTTTTCATGCTCCTATTTTTTATTCCAGTTCTTCATTTATGGGCATTTGACCTTGCTTTTACCAGGTACACTGCTTTTTTATGCCCCTAGTTTTTTGTTTTGTTGCTTGAGGAACTGATCTAGGCAAGTTCAATCGAAGCACCATTATTTAGACTCTTGAATCTTCTTCTTCAGCCGGCGCTTTAGGCTATGGCAATAACTTCTGCTTTGTCTCAATGTGAGGGTAAAATTACAGACTTGCTTGGGTTGTACAATGGATACGAGTGCGTAAAGAAAGAATTGCTCTTCATGACTCTAGGGCACTTAAATTAACGCGAGTGTTCATATGTAATAAAGACACTCAAAAATTGATGCAAGTGCAAGCAAGAAAATTTCTATCTCTCTTCTCACTTTGTGATGTTGTTTCGCTTCCGATCTGCCCCAGTGTGGGGTGGTTCTTGACAGGGATAGGACAGAAATTTCATCAGTGTACGGGGCTCAATGGGGTGAGCGATGGAATACCTCTCACTATTTCGATTATCGTACCATTCGCGAGAGAACTCTTTACCCTGCAGCCATGGAATCTTCTGCACTTATCTCACAAGTGTATAGATGGGGGGGACTGTGTGTAGGATATAGCTTGCCTGTCATCATTCTGACGCGCCTCATCCAGCATGCTAAATTAATCTTGTATTCTTCACTTAGCTGTCTATTCTAATAATCCTCAGTGGAATCAGTGACTTAGGCAGACAAAATCATCATGCAGAATTCATCTAGAAGTGACATGCAACATTTTGAATATGATGGAGTTTGAACTCTTCAAAACAAGTGAATGGTTTTGACTTAAAAAAGACCCTATTGATAACTTTAAGAGTTAACATAATGGTGTTTCCAAATATGTTAAATTTTGAACATCAAAAGGGTTATTCGCAAATGGGTGTCGATAGTTGTTTCTATTGATTAGGGATATGACACATGAATGATCAGTCGGGGTTGGGAATCTGATCGGGCATCTCCGTTTTTGTTCTTGAGACGCTATTTTGCTTGGGAGAGTTTGTCATGCCTCTCATTGATCTGTTATCTTTGTTTTTGACATTCGGGTGATCCTACCAAAGATAGGAAAGAAGGTGTCAATCACGATTTTTTACAGGAGTTTAAACAATTGGGAGCGATACAACATTACCCTTCACTGCTTTGCAGATGATTGGATGGACCTGAAATGCAAGTGGGACACGAAGTCCTATGTCTTTTGCTTCGTTAGATCACCTGCTTTCCCGTAATTTGCAAGCGCAAGAGAAGCAAAATTTTTTTTTATTATTATTTTTTTACAAAGCGGCTAACTGCCGCGTCAGGGATTCGAACCCCCGACTTCGGACCTTTTCGCTTCTTCCCGGATACCACTCGGCTAAAGGCGCCGACGGTGTTCATAGGGCGCTGCTTTTTTTTTTTTATTTAACCGAACCGGCTCCTGGACGACACGTCCCTTCATACCAAGTTAGGTAAATCGATATGGATCATTTGATTTGCCCAAATTAACCATTGAGCTTGTTTCTTGAATCCTATGCTTCCTGTCAATAGGAGAAAATATGTCAAAAGTGATTTCAGACACTGGGAGTATTGGAAACGATACCAAATTACTCTTCTCCAAAGTTTGTATTTGCTGACTCCTAGGGATCTTTGTATGTCAATGACGGCCTTTTGTTTTTTGACACAGTTCAATGTCTCTTTTGATTGGCCCTCCTCGTTTGTGGCCTTGTGTACATGATTGATGATTTGCAACGCCTTCCTTCTGTGGAATTCTGTCTTTGACTATATGACCATTAGCAGCATTGAGTAAAGTCATGTACTTCAAGCTTCTATGGAATCTGATATGGACAATCAAAACCTCTAATTTCTCTGATGGCAATTACTTCTTGAGAGAGCCTGCGTCTGGAACAAAAAATGAAGCTTCCAGATTCTAAGATTGTTGATTGGGACAGAAGGTTCCTTCTAATCAGATTGGCTCTTGAATGACGCGTCCTTTACACCGAGTTGGGCGAAATTGACATGGATTACTCTTACGAGTTTGCCTGGGTAATGTCGATTTGCTCAAGTTATGCCATCGAATTTGCTATTTGATTTTCAACACTTCTTTAAATGCTGGTGATTATCATTCATTTTTCTTCATCGAGTCAACCAAACACACACTTTTTATGATGGTGGAAATACATCACTCATATATAAAGGTGCATAGGCATTTTCATTCTGATAGAGAAGTGCTTGGCAATGCCAGACAATGAACATCTTTCAAGGGTAGTACTTTTTCACAAAGATCGGAATTAACTGGTTTAGAGAATTCTCGCCCATCCATCTCGTTAGGATCAAGGCTCCTCCGGGGAGTATCTTCTTTATTACATAAGGACCCTTGTAATTTGGGGCGAACTTGCCTCCGGGCTCGGAAAGATTGGCGTGTCTTTCTCAAGACTAGCTCATTTACCTCAAAGTGCTTGGGTCGCACCTTTTGATTGAACGATCGAGCTACCCTCGTTGGTAACACCGACCATGACAGAGGGCTTTCAATCGTTTTTTGTCGATCATATTCAGTTGCTCAAGCCTTTGTTGTGTCCATTCTTCCTTGGACAATCCTGCTTGGGATAAAATTCGCAGGGAAGGGATTTCTACTTCCACGGGCAAAACCGCCTCCATGCCGTAAACCAGGGAAAAAGGCGTTGCCCCAGTGGAAGTTCGAATCGAAGTTCGATATGCCGTTAGTGCGAAGGGTAACCTCTCATGCCAGTCGCGGTAGTTTTCAGCTGTCTTGGATAGGATTCTCTTGATGTTCTTGTTGGCGGCTTCCACGGCTCCATTCATTTGTGGACGATAAGGGGACGAGTTCAGATGTTGGATTTTGAACTCAGAAAACAATTGATCAATCAACTTGTTGTTCAGGTTTGACCCATTGTCGGTGACGATAGCTTCCGGTACGCCATAACGGGCGATTATGTCACGTTTGATGAACTTCATAACGTTTCGTGCAGTTACGCTTGCATAGGATGCGGCCTCGATCCATTTTGAGAAGTAATCGATTGCGACCAAAATGAACCGGTGCCCGTTTGATGCCTTCGGATTGATTGGGCCAATTACATCGATGCCCCACATTGAAAATGGCCACGGCTCGATAACGATGCAATTCAGTTGGAGGGACATTTATCTTGTCCCCGTGAATCGACAACGATGACAACTTCGCACATGCCGGGCACAATCGCCCTCTAAGGGGAGCCAATAATAACCCAATCTCATTATTTTCTTGGCCAACATACGTCCATTCATGTGAGGGCCACATACTCCCTCATGTATTTCTTGCATTATTTGTGCGGCTTCATTTGCATCCACACACCTTAACGGGATTGAGTCATATGATCTTTTGTACAAATTTTCACCGCTGACGAAGAACCTCGAAGCCATTTTCATTAGGTATTTTCGATCCGAGGGAGTGCTTTCTTTAGGGAATTCCTGCTTCTGGACGTATTTCATGATATCATAATACTAGGGTTTCCGTCGGGTTCTTCAGTTATAGTCATGCAATGAGCTTGTCTTGCCGGGACTTCAATCTTTGAGGCTCCACTTCTAACCCTTTCGTTACTTGTAACATAGATGATAACGTTGCTAGCGCATCAGCGAACTGATTATGAATTCTAGGTAGGTATTCAAACGAGACATCCTGGAATTCTCCCACCAATTCTTCTAAGTATTCGTGATAGGGTACAAGTTTGGCGTCTCTTGTCTTCCACTCGCCCACAGTCTGGAGAATAATTAAGGCGGAGTCACCGAACACTTTTAGTTTTGTTATTTCCATTCCAATAGCCGCCTGCAGGCCGAGGATGCATGCTTCATATTCGGCTATATTGTTGGTGCATGGAAATATCAATTTTGCAGCCACAGGATAATGCTGCCCATTTGGGGATATCAAGACCGCCCCAGTGCCTGAACCTGACAAATTTACAGCTCCGTCGAAGAACATAGTCCATGTGTCCTCTTCTACTGTTGAAATTCGGTCATCTGGGGAATGATCCTCGCGTACTTCTTTAGGACAATCTGCTAACATATCAGCAATCACCCGACCTTTAACTGATTTTTGCGACATCACTTGGATGTCGAATTCTGAGATCAGGATTTGCCATTTGGCCAATTTTCCCACCAAGGCCGGACAACCGAGCAAATACTTGATTGGGTCACTCTCGTTACAAGGAATGTCCGGTAATGCAAGGTATACTCGCCGGAGTCTGTGCAACACCCATACCAATGCAGCGCATGTTTTTTCTGATTTGGAGTAGTTTTGTTCTGACGTGGTGAACTTTTTACTCAAATAGTAAATGGCTCGTTCCTTCCCATCATGGGGTCCTTTCTGTGCCAACATTGCACCTAGGGATTCACTGTTGATGGTAAGGTAGAGGGTCAAAGGGTGTCCTGGAGTCGGGGGTACTAAAACAGGGGGTTTCATCAGGTACTGCTTTAAATTTTCAAACGCCAGTCGGCAGTCATCATCCCATTTGATTTGTGCATCTTTCCTGAGAAGTTTAAAGAAAGGCTTTGCAGTTTCGGAAAGCTGGGAAATGAATCGCGCAATGTAATTTAATCTTCCCAGGAGGCTCCGGACTTCTTTTACAGTCGAGGGAGGAGGCATCTCAAATATCGCTTTGGTTTTTGACGGGTCCACTTCTATCCCTTCGCAACTCACAATGAATCCAAGTAATTTGCCAGAAGTTGCCCCGAACACACATTTTGCTGGGTTCAAGCGCAACTTGAACTGGCGAAGTCGCTCAAATAGTTTCTCCAGGGTCTTCACATGGTTTTCTCCATGTTTGGTTTTAGCGATCATGTCATCAACATATACTTCAATTTCTTTGTGCATCATGTCATGGAAAAGGGTAACCATGGCTCGTTGGTAAGTTGCTCCAGCGTTTTTTAGGCCAAAAGGCATGACCTTATAATGGAAAGTTCCCCATGGAGTAATGAACGCCGTTTTTTCCTTGTCTTCCTCCTTCATCTTTATTTGGTTGTATCCCGAGAATCCATCCATAAAAGAGAATAGTTTGAACCCTGCAGTACTATCTACCAGAACATCTATGTGGGGTAATGGGAAATCATCTTTCGGGCTTGCTTTGTTCAAGTCACGATAGTCGACACAAACACGTATTCGACCATCCTTCTTCTTCACCGGCACAATGTTTGCTACCCACTAGGGTATTGCGAGACTTCGAGGAAACCCACTTCAAGGAGCTTCATTACCTCTTCTTCAATCTTTTTTGACAATTCGGCTTGGTTCTTCTTAGCCGTTGCTTCTTGGGGGCCATATCAGGGTTGGTTGGCAAACTATGCTCCACGATCATTGGATCAAGGCCTGGCATATCCGTGTATGACCATGCGAATACGTCTTGATACCTCTTTAAAAGAGCAATCAGATCTGCAGCTTCTTCTTCAGGAAGGCTGGCGCCAATCTTTATCTCTCTTGGACCTTCTGTGCTGCCTAAATTGACAGTGATGGTGTCTTCAGTGGTAGAGGGCCTTGCTTCTTCATGACGCTCCCAATCTCGTTGAATTTCATCGGAATTATCAAAGTCATCATCTGAGCTATCATAATTGCTATCATGGCTATCCATGACGTTGGTTTGGACCGTTCCCATACCCTCGCCTGCCGCTAGATTACTCCTGTGTGTCATAGAGTAGATAGGCTAAGGGAACAAATAAGGCTAACAGCATGAATGCTTCTTTCTTTTGAAAAGGTGATAAATTGTTCTTGAAGATTTAGGACAAGGAAACATGAGGAGACCCGGGCCTCAGATTTCTTCTTTCATTTGACGGCTGGCTATCATCAACGGGCCGGTTTGGTGTGTCTCCTCATGCCCTCAAAATGTTTTCAACTTTATTTATTAGTAGACGGATTTACAAGGTGATTTCAAAAAATAGTTCCTTGAGTGGAACTGATGTTGAAAACAAAACAAACCAGACTTTAAGAAATATGTACGGGCTCCCACGTAGGGGAGTATGCAAAGGAATTAAAAAAAGGGTTCTACTCGAGCGGGCTTGCACCCATTTCCCCTAACGGTCCTTTGTTGATAGCGCCCACGAAGAAGTCTTCATACCAGTCACCAGTCACACCTCCTTGTGTTCCCAACTTTGTGAATTTTAGATCGTCCATGCCTCCCCATCCATCAGGGACGATGCTCTGATGATGGTCATAGAAACCTTGGGGAATTGAATAGTTGACATAATAGTCAAATTTACCACTTGGTTGGCCCAAAGTGTCCATGATTGCCTTTCCTCTATGTGCTTCCTTAGCATGCTCATGGAGCATGGTATGGGTGCTAGGTACCACAAGAAGGTCATCTTTGCCATAACATAGCCACGGGAGCGGAACGTGAATACCCCAGCATCCAAAAGATCCTGAACCTTGTCTCTCAGGATGGTACAGTCATCTAGCGAGTGTCCTAATTCCCCCGAATGATAGTCACAGTACTTGGATGGATCATAATCAAGGAAGTACTCCGGAGTAGGACGCCTCAGTTCCCTAGAGATTATTCCTTGCTCTAGGAGGATGGGGAAAATAGTGACCATTGATTTAGGAAGAGGCGAATATAACCGCATGCTTCTTGAGGACTGTGGTAGCCGAGCTCCTTGCCGATTGTGTCGTAGGGTCTTCTTCACTTACTTTGGCTACCAACTCCCCATTGTGACGAGAGCGGAATGTACAGGCAGCTTGAACAAAATTTTCTGTCAAGTGGTATATGCTATCGCGTAGTTCATCGACTTGACGCTGAAGCTGGGTAAATGAAAAGTTATCGCCTGTTTCTTCTAGCTGTTCCTCCTCAATGGCACCTACGAAAAGGTCCCCAAACATGGTGGTCACGTCATCTGGCCTTTCTTTCTTTGTAAGTACTGGCTGAGTTATGCTCTTTTGACCCATGCCCAAATAAATGGGAAACTTCATGCTTTCATGGTTGAATTTCTTTGGAACGCCGATCATTTCTTCTTCCTCATGCATCATCTTTGCAGGGCCTGGGAAGGTTTCCTCAAGGCGAGGGTATACAAGGCCGGTCTTCTTTTTTGCTTTTCCTTCACGGTATTGCTCCTGATATCCTAAACCGATGGTGTGAGGTCTCCTCAAGGCTTTGATAGGCTCGCGGATGCCTTGGCTTCCCCTGCCGAGCCCTTGACCCGGGATAAAACCGTATCCAGTCATGATTTTCCCTACCATGATTGCAGTGCTTGATATTTCGGGGACAAGGGATGGAGTCCCTCGAGATTCATGTATAGTAGACACAAGCTCGAACGATTGATAACTGGATTCATTTTTGTCACCAGGTTCAACATAAGGGATGGCTGTCTCATGGTAGATGCGGTGATCTTCTTCTCCGCGGATCGTGATCAATTTTCCTCCAATCACGAACTTTACATTTTGGTGGAGGCTTGAAGGTACTTGCTCCAAAGCAACGTGGATCCATGGGCGGCCTAAGAGGAAATTGAACGCGGTGGGGATATCCATCACCGGAACAAAATTTTGAATATGGTTGGGCCTATTTGAACGTCAAGCTCGATCTCTCCCACTTGTTTCCTTCTTTGTTCCATCGAATGCTCGAACGGAAGTCTTAGGAGTCTGGATTCGTGATGTCTCTATTTTAAGACGACAGAGTGTTGCTAGTGGACATATGTTAAGAGCAGATCCATTGTCAATCAATACTCGAGCGACGTGAGATGCGTTGCACTTGATCGATATGTAGAGGCCTTTGGTGTGTCCTCTACCCTCCTCGGGGATCTCTTCATCAGAAAATGCCATTTGATCTTTTAGAAGGATGGTACTGACAAATTCCTCGAGTTTGTCATGTTCAATCGTTTCAGGGACATGTACTTCACTTAGTACCTTCATGAGGGATTTCTGGTGCTTGACAGATGTCTGAAGTAATTCCAATAAAGAGATATGTGCTGGTGATTTCCGTAATTGTTCCACCACATTGTACTCGCTGGCTTTAACTACGGCCAAGAACTCCTTGGCTTCTTCATCAGTGACGGGTTTGGCAGGCTGTGTATTGGCCTGAGCATAGGTTCGCCCAGATCTCGTGACTAAGCCAACATCGAGGTTGTAAGACCACGGTACTGCATTGTTGCCTTCGTATTTGTAGGGCTGGGGGATCTCAATGACTATAGCTGCTTCTGCTGTCGATGCTTGAACTATGGCTCCTTTCCCTTCAAAGACGTCCTCAAGTGGGGTGGAATCCTTCTTCTCTCTCTTTTCGTTTAGTGTGGCAAATTCTTCATCCCAATTGATGACGACTTGCGATATAGTAGAGACCATACCAGTGTGGCCAGCGTACACAATTATTCCTGCCTCTATCATTCTAGATACCCTTTCTTTCATTGTTGATAAGGGTGGTATTTCATCGCCTGAATAATACCCAGTTTCTACTAGCCCTCGATAGATGTCAACAATATGTGCATTGACATTTTTGATTTGGCTGGCTTTAGAATTGAATATTGCGTTTACTTTGTCAGTGTGATCGGGGAGCGGATTGCTTTGGACATTTGGTTTTGTAGTTTGGAATGAGAAAGCCTTAGTATCCAGCAAGTTCTGGATCCGATGCTTAAGGATGAAACACTCGTCAATTGAGTGGCCTACTTCTCCCATGTGATAGTCACATTTTTTGGACGGGTCATAGCTGGAGAAGCTTTCAGCGTTGGGTCGTTTTGGCTCAATTGAGAGGAGGTTCTTGTTCCGGAGGATTGCCAAAACCTGTGATAGAGATCCAGGAAGCGGAGTGAATTGTCTTCTATTGTTGTAACGCTGGGGTGGTTGACGACTAGTGGTCTGTTGTTGGCCTGTGCTTGTCTGAACGGTTGGGAGGTGACCGGTATTTGCAGTGTAGGTTGCATTAACATCTGCCAGGGGTTCTTTGTCTTTTTTCAGGTTGAGCCTTCTGCTGACGGGTGCAAGTTCAGTGAACCAGCCATCCCTTAACCTTATCTCAATCTGCTCTCCTACTGGAATGAGTTGATTGAATGATTCAGCGATCGTAGTCACCATTCGGTTGCGGTATTCATAGGGGAGGGTTTTGATGAACATTTTTCTTAGTTCAAAATCAGTTGGTTCGGGACTGATCTGGGCGGCTAGATTCCTCCATCTAATAGCATATTCTTTGAAAGATTCATGCTTTTTCTTTTCCGTGCGCTCGAGATCTTCACGAGAAGGGGTAATATCCATTATGAACTTGTACGCTTGAGGAATGCCTCACTTGCTTCACTCCATGTTTCGAGGAGGTTTATATTTTTTGTGATGTACCACCTCAGGGCGGGACCTACTAGACTTGACTGGAACAACTGGATCATTAGAGGCACATTATTAATGTACTGGGTCATTCGAACCAAGTACATTTGCAAATGAGCCCTTGGGCAAGTCGTGCCATCGTATTTCTCAAACTCAGGCATTTTGAATTTTTCCGGCATTTTGACCTTGGAGTAGATGGAGAGGTCTGCTGGAGTAGGATCTTGGAGGCCTTGCAATTGTTTTAGCCTCTCTTCAAGTTTCTCAAGGCGTTTGTCATGCTCAGTCTTAGACAAACTGTTGGGCTTTGCTTTCTCAACTATGATTTGGTGCGTATCATCCTCCAATTCGGGCATGTTATCATCGGTATCTCTTCCTTGATCACCTCGGGTAGACGATTGCGGTAACAATACTTCGATTGAGGTGGGGCGGGAGCCAATTTGCCTTGGATGGAATCTATCTCGCTTTGAGAGTTGTTGAAGCACATTGAAGACTTGCTTCATTTCACTTTCCATAATCTCGACACGGCTTGGTACATTTTCTTCGGCCATTCTAGCTTTTGGATTTGGTGAATATGACTATGACGTGATTACCCGGTAGCACGTAGAAAATGGAGAAAACGTAAATGAGGGAAACACATGAAAAACGGCTCATGGCAAGGGTCGAGTCATTCTTATTTATTAACAGGAGATTTATACAATGCTAACAAGAGCTCTTTACACCAGTTAGAACGACCCTAGATATTCACATTAGAAATATTCACATTAAAAGTCCCACTGCCCATTTTTATATGCGATGGGAAGTTCCAGTCTTGTGAAGCCGCTTGCTCCTTCGTACTAGCTTCGATACGTGTCTCCTGCTTGTCTCCAAGCTCTTTTCAAGAGATTCGATTCGCCCTTGCAGGGTAAGTTTATCAACTACATCGGGGATTACTGGTTGCAGCTCCTTGGGAATTATGTGGTTGAGGATGTAGAATGTTGTTGCATGATGAACTTTTTCTTGTCCTTTTAACCTTCTGGGCACGACGATCTTTTCAGTGTGACATCTACTCCATGCGTTCTGAATTATGCGGATCTCCTCCAAGTAGTTGTAGTCTGTACGGGTGAAAAAAGATTCGGAACAATCCTGATTTGAGCGGTGGCGGGATTTCTTGGAGGACCCTGTATTGACGAGCCACCCTATATGGATAATATGAGGTAGCTCCGGAGAGGCCCAGCAACGGGATGGGGTTGTAATAATTAAGCGCAAAGCGCGCCTCTCCTGCAAAGAACCATTTAGCTCGCCATAGGAATGTCTCAGGGACCGGGTTTTTTAGCAAGTTAATCCACCGAGAATACTCTTCATTGGGAGAATATTTTTCCAAGGTTTGAAACTTTTGTAATGGGTGTTTAAACTCGTTGATTTCAAATATTTGCATGAGGTGCCCAAATCCTTTGATATGGGAAAAGAACCACATTTGTAAAATTTCTGGAGCGGCCCTCATGATTTTTTCTTTTTGGTCCTTGAAACGATTAAGGGATAAAAATGTTTCAGCTAAAACCATGTTCACATATCCTGCTCCAAAAATGACTTGATTTACCACCCATGTGATTGAAGGATTTATAGCATTCTTTCGATGGGGAAAGATAATAAAACCAAAGAACGCTAAGAGGAAGATCTTGGCTTTTTGAGTCATTGATTGTTTTTCAAAGCATTCAGTTAAAGATGATAGTGGAAAAGCATTGTTGTTGGCTTGAACAATTTCTCTTACCGAATGATTTTTTAGAAACCGTGATAGACTAACCACAGGGTCAATGCCAATTGGTGGTGTGGCAAGCTCGCTTCCCAGGGGCATTCCTATGGCGAGACTGTACTCTTCTAAAGTCGGAGTCAGTTCAAATCTGCCGAACATGAAGGTGGATGCTTCAGGGCACCAGAAATGTGGTAGTGCTTGCATGACCCCAGAGTGGATATTGATTTGAAGCAATGGGAGGAGATGACCGATTCTTGCTTTGACGCACTCTTGGCCGAGCTGATCTAACTGCTCCCACCATCTGAGAAGCTCTCCCTTTGGGGTAGGAATGAACTGGATATCAATTCTTCCCATCGCATATAAGAACGGGAAATACACAACCCGACCCTATTTTGCCATGAACCGGAAAGAGGCGAGTAAAAGTAAATAAATTACTTTGCTTTTAAAGAAAATGGCAAGCACAGAGACATACAGATGGGACGTGTGGCTCGATTTCTAACTCAGAAGGCTTGGTGAGATTAAAAGGATATCCGCCCGTCGCAGTCTCGCGTTAGCAGCATACCCCCCTAACCTCGGCTAAGAAATTCGGGGAAAAGAAAGGCAACCTCTACATCGCAGTCTCGCGTTCGAGGTCGTATCTTTCTTAACACCATCCTAGAAATCCTATGGCGGCCCAGGTCCGGCGGCCGGGTTGTGTGTGCCATGTGTAGTGTTTAAAACAGTAAAGCATGCACAATAGTTTATAATCACAAGATAATCTATTTTAAGCAAAAATAAAATAAATTTCTAAGCTTTTGACCTGCGTAAAGAAAAAAAAAAAAAAAAAAAAAAAAAAAAACCTAAGTCAGTAAAGAATTTAAACAAGACAAAAATGGCCTAAGTCTTCAAAGTCCCCAGCGGAGTCGCCAAGCTGTCGCGACCTCTTTTTTCTCGGCGCCCGCAATCGGGTACGGGCGCCTAAGGAGGCTAATGGCTCGGCTGAATTAGTTATGCCCGGACTCTCCCAAGTCCACCAACTCACGACTTTAATAGTCTAAATTTTTAACCTGTGAATCAATTTTTAAAATGGAGTCGCCACTAATCGATTTGGGGTGGGTTGATTAGAAACCCAAGTGAAGTATCGGGAGAAATACTCACTCCTGCGCAACCAGAGAAATTAGGATCGGGGACTTGATTACACTAGTTAATCACTAATGCCCTTTCGGTACCTAATCTTGTTTAAACCCTGAGGTTTTTTGGATGTTCGAGGGATTTTCCATGCATTTTTGGGAGGAAAAACATTTTCTAAGTCTTTTTCTAATTTTTTTGGACACAAAAGGGATTTTTTTTGGATTTTTTTGGTATTTTTGGGAAAATACAAGTCTTTTTGGTTTTTTTCTGATTTTTTTGGGCTTTTTCATGAATTTTTGGCTTTTTTTTGGATTTTTGGCATTTTTTGGAAAATATGAAATATTTTTGATTTTTTTGATTTTTCGGAAAATAAAATATATTTTAAATATTTTTGGAAAATAAATTATTTTTCATTATTTTTAAAATATTATATTATATTATAATGTAAAAAAACGAACCGGGTCGGATCCCTGGGTTGGGTCCGACCCGGGTCATCCATTCGGGCCCGCGTTGCGGGCCCGACTCGGATTTTTTCATTTTTTGATTTTTTGAAAATAAAATTTTTTTGATTTTTTTATTATTTTTATTAAAGTATTACATAAAATAATAAAAAGCCGACCCGGGTCGGATCCGTGGGTTGGGTTCGACCCGGGTCGACGACCCAAAACGCGCACGGGCCCGCAACGCGGGCCCGACTCGGATTTTTTTTGCTTTTTTCTTAAAAACTCAGCCCACACACACGGAATTGGGCCTACTTCACAAAAGGGTGCAACCCAACAGTAAACCGGCCCACGCGTACAACCCGGCCCGACGAAACCCTACCCGGACGCCAACCCGGATCCGTCCGACTTCGACCCGGATTCCCCGCCGCCCCAAAAATCGCGAAAACCCTACCCGAATCGATCCACGCCCGACCCGGCTCCTACCTCGCGACCCGGTTTTGGAGCCTTCGAGATCTGACGATCCGCGGCGAAGGCGACCGAGCCCGTCTCGGCTCGAGCTCGGGCCTCCACCGGCACCGCCTTGACCCCCATCCCGCCGGTCGTTGTAGCCGATCCCGTCGTCCACCCGTCACCACCGGGCCACGCAGATCCGGCGTTTACCTGGGATTTCCATCAAACGCCTAGCGGGCACCGGTTGAGGAAGACAAGGTGCAGGCGCTTCGGGCTCGGGACCGCGATGGAGCTCCGAGCAAGCGACAGTGGGGGGGAGGCAGGTTACGAACGGTTGGGGGCCGGAACTCGCGTGAAGCCGGTGGCTGTGAGTCCCGGCCCGACAACCCCAACGCACACAGACAAAAAAAAAAAAAAACAAAACAAAAAAAAAGCGGGCAACCCTAGCTCACCGCAACAGGGGATGCGGCGTCGGGTGGCTGGTCTGGTGGGCCATCGACGACAGGGCAACGGTGGCAGCTTCTTGACGCTCGGATCCGGTGTGGCGTCGGCGGATCGGTCACAACAACCGTTTCGGGGGAGGGGGGGAACAATAGCAGCAAGAACTTCAGTCGCAGGTGGCGGAGAGCTTCCGATTTTTCCAGATCTGGCCTTCCCTCCTCCAGCTGACCTCGTTCATCCCTTATTTCACAGATCTAGGCGCTCAGATCTACCTTCCTCGGGCTCGCTCGCCGCCGGCCTCCCCCGAAGTCTCTCGGAGGGAGGTCGTTCGAGCTTCGCGACCCGATCTCTCGCGTGCTCGCTCGTTGATTCTCCCTGAAGTCTCTCAAGGGAAGATCTCCGAGTTCGCCGTGTCCTTCGACGGAGGTGGTGCCTCGCTATTTATAGGAGAGGGGGTGGCCGGTCGACGGGGATTCGGCCGCCGGTCTTCGCACGCCGAACGAACGCCCGCGGCCGAACCGGCGTCCCATCCTCGCTCCTCCAACAAAGCGTGCTGGGCATTGAAGGCAGCCATTAATGGCGCCTGAGATCTGTCATCTCCGGCCGACGTCGGCCTACCCTCCTCGGCCATAGGTTGATTTCGAGCGCGTGAGTTGCAGAGACGTAGGGGGAAGAAGGGGGAAGAAGGAAGAAGAAGAGGAGAAGAGAGAGGGGCTGGGCTGGGGGAAAAAGAGGGATGGGCCCTAAGGGCTTGCGTGAAAAAGAGAAAGGAGGGGGGCTGGGCGCGAAGGCCCAGCCCCCATGGGCTGCGATTTTTTTTATTTGCTTTTTTTGTTGTTTTTGTTATTTGTTTTGTTTATTATCCGAAAAAAAAGAAAAATACATAAATAAAGAAACTAAAGCCAAATTAATAACCTAATTAAAATTTTTAGGTATCAACAAGGGAGTTCAAGTCGGAATAAGCTATTAACCCTCTTCAAGGTCAGAAAACTCCCATTGAAGTGTAGATATGATTTGTATAATAGCAAAGAACTCGACACAGTTCCAACTAGAGAGCATCAAAATTACATTTGGAGGCCCACTATAAAATAAGAAGTTCGGTAAAACTGATGCCTTCTAGGCAATTTTTTTTCCCACTACTGGTAAATGTTATCAACATGAGCTCCAAACCTGATCAAATCTCGTCGATGGATGATGAGCATTGCAGTGAACTTGCCATGTCCCTCAAAAAATGACATTTTCCAGCAGATGCATTGTGCATCCACCGGTTACAATCTTCTAGGCCCTGAAGATTACCAATTCTGGACCGTAGATCCAATGGCATTAAAAGTATGAGATGATCAGTTCTACTTTACCTGTTGAAGCATTTCCAAAACCTTCTTCATTTTTAGGCGTTTCGCTGGGATGCTATCGGTGCGGAGCAATGCAATCTTCAAAGCGGCCAGCATCTCCTTTCTCCACGTAAAACTGACTGTGCTGAGCCTCGCATCGAGAATTTGCTCCAGGGTCTCCCCTCTTGCCGGAGCACTGTGAACCCACTTCACCAAATCCACCCCTTCATCGAAGACCTCATCCATTGGCATCCTTGTCGTAAGTGTTGGGAATAACGGATCCTCGATAAACGGATTCGACACTAAATCGAACCCCTAAATCAATGCGGAAGACAAAGCCCGGGAAAAACACGTATCACCGATCGTAAAGCACACCACGGATTCGAGCGTACCTTGTTAGCCACAGATTAGACACCAACGCCGATAAGAGGAAGAGAATTTGGCCCTTATTTGATCCGATGACGCCTTGAAGGGAAGAAGAACGTGCCTTATACTTACTGTTTCTTCTTTTTCTTTTTGGAGAGAGAGAGAGTGCGCGGGAGAAGACGTACGTTCGTCTTCTCTTTCCAACCAATGTCATCTCTCTCTCTCCTCCCTTTTATATCTTCCCCCATCCACGGGCCCTATTCCCGTGGGCCGGGCCTTTTGGGCCCAGCATGGGCGGACGGGCCTTGAGCCCATTACATATAAACCATCAGTAAGCATCTCATGCAAAATTACACCAAAACTATACACATTTCCAGGTGCAGTGAATTGCATCGTATATGCATACTCTGAGCATTGTAGTGAACAGTCAGCACATAAAACATGGAGATATAAATATACATTCAGAAGGAAAAAGCAAACATCATTAGTGTTTTCAGAGAAACATACCTGGAGGAATATACCTCAAGGATCCCGCCACTGCACTAATACTTGCAGTGTCTCGAGATGGATCTAAGAGCTTAGATATCTCAACCTCCCCAACCACGGCTTTGAAATTTGCATCTAAGAATACATTTCCTGAAGATATATCGAGGTGAATCACTGCAACATGATGAAGGAAAGCCAAACCCTCAGCTACCCCTATAGCAATCGATAGTCTTTGAGGCCAGTCGGGTTCATACTCGGGTTTCTTGGTATATTCATGCAGTAACTGCCCTAAAGTCCCATTTGGTAAGTAGTGATGCAGCAAAAGGGCAACATCTTCGTAAATCACAAACCCGATAGGCTGCATTAGGTTATCATGACAGAGTCTGCTAAGCCTTTCTAGCTGTCTAATCATCTTGTTTTGATGATGAATTATGGATCGATCAACAGATTTCAGTCTCTTCACCAACAGAATCAGTCCCGAAGGCATAATTGCCTTATAAACTGTGCTGAAAGTACCGCAACTGAGCTTATTGGCATCTTTCATTATGGCTTTGACGACGGCATCAAGATCTATGGCCTGTTTGAGTTTATCGACAAAGACATTCCCTGCCAATATTGTTGGGACTTGGGAGATCACTGGTTTCATTCTCTGGAGCCCCTGCAGCTTTAGCCACCTTTTCTTGCCTCTCCCTCATCATAAATAAAAGAACAGCTGTAGTAACAGACACGAAAACTGCCAAACCAGAGCCAACAACGGCTAGTGTGACTCTGTAAGAAACCCTGTGACGGTAACCTTCGTGGTCAGGCCCACTAGAGCTTCCGCATGAGAAGGTCAACGGCTCTCCACAAAGCCCTTTGTTTCCAAGAAAGCTCGAATTGGAACTCTTCTGGAAAGGCCCGAAATTAGGAACTGGGCCAGTGAGAAGATTATTAGAGAAATTTACCTCTATCAAGCTCAACATTCCCCTAAAATCAGGTGGGATAGCACCAGAGAGCTGATTGTTGGAGACATCTAGAGAGACAAGCTTATCCAGTTTCCCTAACTCGGGGAAGTGGTCCATGAAGACGATTAAAGCTTAAATTCAGAGATATCTGTAAGTTCTTGAGGTGACCGATCTCCGGAGGAATGCTGCCGGTCAAAAAATTGCTACCGATATGCAACTGAAGTAGCTTCACGCAATTTTCAATCTCATGAGGTATCTCCCCCTTTAGAGAATTCTGACCTAGAAGTAAGTACTGCAACCTTGACACGTTGCAAATTTCCATAGGAATGGTGCCAATAAATCTATTGTTACTAAGATCGAGTTTGTTGAGGTTCTTGCATGCAAGAATCGACGAGGGAATATCACCGAAGAGATAGTTACTGGGAAGAATCAATTCCTGCAAATTCCCAAGAATCCCAAGCTGCGCGGGGACAAATCCTGTAAAACCATTAGAAGCTAAATTTAAAAGGGAAAGATTTTTGCATTGAGCAAAGTCGGAAACAATCTTGCCAGATAGATTGTTGTTGTCTGCTTCAAAATAAGTAAGGCTGCTCGCATTTCCAATCGCCCATGGAATGTCTCCTGTGAGATTGTTATTCCCAATCCGAACATTTGACAAGCTTTTGCAGTTACCAATCTCTTCAGGAATATCCCCACTCAGTTGGTTTTGGGTGAGAATTAAAACTTCCAACTTCCCCATCGCAAATATGCTTTTGGGAATTGATCCTTCAAGCTGGTTCGAGTGAAGGTTCAGCAATTGAAGTTCACAAACCGCACCAAGATTATCCGGAATCTTTCCCCCTAATCCGTTCTCATAAGCCGAGAAAACTGATATAGCTAGTATAAGTACCTAGAGGGGGTGAATAGGTATATAAATGATTTTTCTCGATAATTGCACAATAACAGACAGTTGATAGATTTGAGAGAAACAATAATCAAGGTAAAACTGAGAGAAGAGAAAATTGAACACGCGGTTTATAGTGGTTCGGCTTATTTCAAGCCTACGTCCACTCTTCTGCACTGACAGCCTATTGGCTGGATTCCACTACGAACAAAAAGATGTTACAGTGTTGTTCTCCCTTGATTTCTCGGTGTAGATGATCTACCACATCGCTCAAGGTATCACTAAGTATAGACACTCTTTGTGTATACAATTTCGCTCAAAATGTATCGACTAATAATCAAGGAGCTTCAGACTCTGGAATTTCTCTATCGATCATGCACTAAAGCAACTAGAATGTCTTTCTTTTATACTCCTTTATGCCATCATACCCGTTGGCACTTACCAAAGGAATTCCTCCAATCTACCCGTTGGACGGAATCAATCAAAAAGATCATTCGAGCTATTAAAGGAACCTGACGATAGCCCATCAATCCTGTTCGCCCATACAATCAGGATCTTGGTTTCCAAGAATAGAACATTCCAAGAATATTTCGTCGACCATCGGATCTTCAAACGATCTTGATTACGAATAAAAGAATCCGTTATATTTATCCAGCCAAGAGATCTTCTCCAGAAGATAGGACTAAATCCTCAACCAAATACTTCGGCTCTGGATTGCCTTCGTCACTGGATTAGAAAAAACTGTCAATGAGAATAGTCTTGAGTCTTGAGTCTTGAGTCTTTGAGTCCGGTGATCGAAAGTCTTCGGACTCTAAATGAAGGTCTGTATTTATCCGACTAGATCGATAGAAACGTTTTGTCGCTTCAAAATGTTGGAAAGATTTCTCCAACAATCTCCCCATTTTTGATGGTGACAAAACTTTTTCTGTAGATTTGAACAACTTTGACGCAAAACATTACTCAAGCAATATGGCTATCTCATAAAGATTAATAAATCAACCAGACTCCGCATCCACAGAAAATTGGTTAGTCTTTCATGAGTAAGACCATACAACAACACTTGATATAAATGCAAACAGTCAAACATCAAAATCCACACACAAGTCAGTCAAATTCAAGTTCACACCCAAGTCGTACTCAAATATTCAAACACGTCAAAGTTTAAAGAGTTTAAAGAGTTCAAAAGAGTTCAAATTGCAATTCTCCCCCTTTTTGTCATCATTAAAAAGGTGAGAAAAGAGTCAAGTCTGCTTGGGAACGCGCACAATCTGGAAATCTCCCATCGATTGTACGATGCCTTCCAGCCTCTTCAAGTCTTCCCGTAGATGAGCCACCTCTTCTCCTTTGGCATTGGCTTGAATTTGAAGAGCGAGGTCTTTCATTTGATCTGCCAGGGTAACAGAAGATGCTTGTCCAGCATTCTTCATGACTTGAAGTTTACATTCTAGAGCATAGATTTGACCCTGCATTTCCAGAAGAACATCAAGGATACGACGAAAATTTGCGGTATTGTCCGTTTGTGTGCTCGCATTTGCTCTTTCGGATGGAGTGAAGGCAGACGATGGAACTTCGGTGTAATCGAGCAGATTTGGTGTATCAGTCCTTCCTTAGGCATTTGAGAAGCCTGAAAATCTTCTAGATTTGCTGGTGAGCGATTCACACCTTCACTATTGACAACATGTGGTGTAGTCCTTCCTTACTCGCCATCTCCCCCTGTCTCTAGGACCTCAATTGGGGAAGAGTGATGATTATGCTCTTCAGCGTCTTGATTCCCTTTCTCTCCGGCTTCATCTGCAGACTTTTCTTTCACTGCTTCTCCTTCTTCTTCAGCTTCTTTCTCTTCGTCTTGTTTCTCTTTCTCTTGTTGCTCCTCTGCTTCTCTGTTCTTTGCTTGTCCCTCTTCTTTTCTCTGTTCTTTTTCCTCTGCTACTTTTCCTTTCTTCTGTCGTTCTGTTGATTCAGGTACAGAACGTCTGGTCCTTTTCAATGCAGAGATTGTGAGATCTTCCTCTTCATCTTCATCCTCTAAGATAAGAGTTCTCATCTTTTTGGATGGAGCACCCATGGGCTCCTTCCCTTTTCTCTTTGATGCAGAAGATACTGGAGTCTTCACTTTGAACTTCTCCATTACCTTATTAAGCTCTTTCAGACGCATTTTTGTCAGCATTTTCAAACCCACCACCATTTTGTCGCATGGTCGAACACAAAGAGTATGTGGAGGTTCACTGTTCAAGTGTCTGAAGATCTTGGTCACAAGACCTGGATAAGGCAATTGGCCCTTGTCCTTCACCATTGCTCTATACATGTGAAAGAGAATGGTGTGAGGGAGAGAGAACTTTTTCCCTGAATTGATCGCGTACATCAATTTCGCCTCGGAGTTAGACACGTCAGTCTTGGATGTAGACTTTGGCCTGATACGGTTGATCACAATTTTGTGAAGCAAGATGTTGATGGCATGCATTCTTGAGTAGGTAACTCTTCCTTCTGTACTCCTGTCTTTGACAAGTTCCAGTGTGGTACGAGCGATTGAAACCTTGATTGGTTTATATCGTCCTCTTTCAACTCCAATTATGTCTGCCAACATGTCCACATCTACCTCATAGATTTGGTCTCGAACACTGAAGGATATTCTATTCGCATCTAAAAAGCTAAGATTCGAATAGAAGTATGCTGTCAATTGCACATAACCGTCTGTGGTATCGGAGCAAAATTGCTCAAGTTGAAGCAGATTGAACTTCTCCCTTAAGTTCACATTTATGGCATCCAAGAAATCGAAATCAACACTCCTAGGGTTTATCACCCCTCGTTTTAACAGTCTGAAGAACAGATTCTCCTGTTCCTTCGATTTAAACAAATCCATCCTTTTTCCCTTCACCTTCGCAGCAACACCCATTCTAGGTTGAAATTCACTGAACATTTTATCATCATCGTTCCCGTCACTCGGATTCAGTCCCGATACACGAGGGTCACTTGGAATGTTCGCAAGTGCTTCCTCAGCCTTTCCTTTGGGAGCAATTCCCAAATCCTCCATTCGTCGCAAAAAGATATACTCATTCCCATAATTCTTATCTTTAAGGAAATCATCTACGTAGTTCAGCGGAGTCCCAATGCTTTTCAACGCACGATAGAGCTTGTAAATAAAAGAGGGTTTTTGGACTCTTACTAGGTCTGCATCCTCGATTATTTCTTCCTCCGATTGTTGACCCGCACCTTGTGGGGTAGATGGTGATGAGTGACGTGGTGGAGAGTGAATAGGGCTCTGTTGCTGACTCGGTAATTCTTCCTCTTCAATGAGATCGAAATGGGTAGGCCCCTCCCTCATTCTCTATGGTCCCCTGTTCGCAATTCTTGAAGACTTTCTCGAAAAAGACATCCTTCCTTGTCGTTGAAAGATTCCTTTACTCGCTTTCCCAAGAAAAGATGACAACTTTCTCGAAGATGAACACGAAGTAGAGACATGATTGGGAGGAGAATGCCTTTTTAGGGTTTTGAAGTTTAAGTGAGGAAAACTGTATATATATAACTCAGTTTAAAAAGGAAAAACCAATCGGCACAAAGGAAAATGAACAGACGCCTCTTTTAAAATCAATAACTGCCAAATAGAAGTTAATCCTTTTTAAAAGACAAGATTCAGTTTTTCACGGAAATTATAAATTAACTGAACTAATGATCGTACCTTTTCGAGATTGAATATAGTAACAACTTACAGTCTATAGCCATGAATGTCTGAGTCTGAGGGTTGAAGAGTCTCTAGACTTTAACTTCCTCAAGCTTCAAAATGTTGAGTCTTTGACAAAACCATTATGTATTAAGAACTTACTTAGTCTGTCGTACCAAGCTCGAGGTGTTTGCTTTAAACCATGCAAGGCCTTTTTCAATCTGAAGACTGAGTCTGGCTTCTTTGGGTCTTCAAACCCTGGTGGTTGTTCCACATAAACTTCTTCATGGATAAATCCATTTAGGAATGCACTTTTGACGTCCATTTGGAATAACCTGAAATTTTTATAACAAGCAAACGCAAGTAATAGTCGAATAGCTTCTAACCTTGCTACTGGTGCATAAGTCTCATCATAGTCTATTCCTTCTTCTTGCGTATATCCCTTGGCCACGAGTCTTGCTTTGTTTCGTACGACTCTTCCTTTCTCATTCATCTTGTTCCTGAACACCCATTTAGCTCCAATAATAGTTTTACCTTTTGGTTTAGATGTCAATTCCCAGACATCATTAATGTTGAACTGTCTGAGCTCTTCTTGCATAGCTTCAATCCAGCTTTCATCAGATAAAGCTTCTTCTATGCTCTTTGGTTCAATTTCATAAATGAGAGCCACAGCACTAGACTCTTCACGCCTTTTGGATATGGTGCGAATTCCTTCATTAATTTCGCCGATAATGAGATCTTTGGGATGAGTTGGACTTATGCTTCCGATTCTTGGTTGATTTGTCTCGGTTGATGATCTCTTTCTTTATTTGAATCTTCACGAACAGCTTGATCTTTGGTCTTCCAGTCCGAGATGCTTCTTGAGTTGTAAGCTTTGGAGGGTGCGGAGTAGGTTCGATTCTTCATGATGAGTCTGACTGGATTCATCTTGCGTAGAGTCTTGAAATTTGACATTCATTGACTCCTCCACAGACTGGCTCTTCTTGTTATAGACTTTGTAGGCTTTGCTTGATGTAGAATATTCAAGGAAGATGCCTTCATCTGATCTTTCTTCAAACTTACCAACTCGATCTTTTGCATTTTTCAATATAAAGCATTTGCAACCGAACACATGAAAGTATGAAACAATAGGCTTCTTACCTTTGAATAACTCATAAGGGGTTTTCTCTAGAATAGGTCTTAAGAAGACTCTATTGATGATATAGCATCTTTGTTGAAACAGACTTCAGCCCAAAATCGTGAAGAAATCTTACTTTCAATTAAAGAGTTCTAGCCATTTCTTGAAGAGATCTATTCTTTCTTTCCACAACTCCATTTTCTTTGAGGAGTATATGGAGAGGAGAACACATGCTTAAAGCCAGATTCATCACAAAATTTTGTAAAATCTTGATTTTCAAATTCACCTCCATGATCTGTTCTTATACTTGAGATAACACATCCTTTTTCATTTTGAACATTTTTAGCAAATTTTTCAAAATACAAGAAGGTTTCGGACTTACTTGCAAGGAAATATACCCAAGTAAAGCATGAGTAATCGTCCACAATTACTAGGCAATATTTCTTACCTCCAATGCTCGGGTTGGTTGGTCCGAAGAGATCCATATGCAGCAACGTAGTACATGATTAGTAGAGACATGATTTATTGGCTTAAATGAATTTCTTACCTACTTTCCCGAATACATGGAGTGCATGGATCGGACTTTTGGTATGGTAATTTGGGTAGACCTCGAACAAAGCTGCTTTGATGAGATTTTGGCTAATTGCTTCATGTTGACATGACCAAGCTTTACGTGCCATAAGCTTGCTTCGTCTTGAATTGAGATTAGGCATTGCAATTCATTTGGTTTCACATCCAGAATATAGATATTTCCATGTCTTCGACCCATGAAAGATCGAGTAGAGTCTTTTCGGTTCCAGAGAACATGTTTCTTCTTGAAAGAAGATCTTAAAACCGAGTATCACACAATTGGCTAATCTTTGAGAAGATTGTAATTGAGTCCTTCCACTAGGGAAACATTACTTATTGTGAGATTTCCAATTTTCACAGTTCCAAATCCCACAATACTTCATTTGCTGTTCCCTCCAAATGAAACTTTTCCACCATTTACTTGAACAAGCTTTATGAAGCAATTTGAGTCTCCTGTCATGTGTCTTGAGCATCCACTGTCAAGATACCACTTTACCTTTTTCTTGACGGAGACCTACATTTAAAGAAGAGTTTCAAGCTTTCTTTGGTACCCAAATTTTCTTGGGTCCTTTGGTGTTAGTAAGATAAACAGTATTAGCCCATACTTTCTTAACAGGTTTCTAAACCATAGGACACTCTTTTTCAAAGTGATCCGGACTGTTGCACTTCGAACACCTGAGGGCATTTCGACCTACAGACTTTACAAAAACTTTCTTGAAATGATTTTTGTAAGCCTCTCTCGAGGGTCTTTCCTTAATTCTTTCTTTTACTTTAGGAAAATCAATCAAGGGAATTGTTTTCTGTCATACCTAGGGCGACTTATTGAAGTAAGGTCTTTGAGCTGAAAGAATTTTTTCAAGTTTTTCGGACCCTATTGAAAATTTCTTTGAAATATTTGATAAGTCGGTTTTTAAAAGAGCATTTTCTTTCAAAAGATTATCTTCATTTTCTTTAAAAGTGGAAACATTCAAGTCTAAACTTTTAACTCTTTCTTCTAAGACGTTTTCCTTTTGTTTTAGAGCTGAGTTTTCCTTTTTAAGTTCGGAAATTCTTTTGAGAGAAGTCTTAAGACTAAAACACGGTTCATCAATGTATTTAGAAACTTTGACAGGAATTTTAAAATTACTTGCCTCAAATTCACTGTCGATTCGATCCAGAACCGAGTCTCGAGTCGATTGTGCCATCGGACATAGGTTGGCATATTCATTATCACTTTCTTCACACTCTGTATCACCCGGGTTTCGGCTTTGAGAGCTTTTCGAAACTTTTCAGCTTTTCCTCTCTTCTTCTTGAAGAGGACGGTTGGTACGATGTGTCCCTTTTTCTTACATTCAAAGCAAACTACATCCTTGTTTGGTTCCTCATCATCAACAGACTTGGTCTGCTGTCTTTGAAAACTTTGTTTCTTTGAGTTGAACCTTCTTCCTTTTCTATTCGGTTTTCGAATCTTCTTATCATGAGAGCAAGCTCCTCATCGTCCATATCATCTTCAGAATCTGTATCATCAGAATCATCATTTGATTTTAATGCAATGGATTTCTTACTTTTTGGATCTTCGTCTTCATTAATTCGTTCCACTTCATAAGACTGAAGAGTTCCAATCAGCTCATCGACAGATAGTGGCATAATTCTTTGCGTCTCTCTTATTGAAGTCTTTATGTGATTCCAATCCTTGGAGAGTCCACGCAGTAGCTTGTTTACCTTCATGGGATCTGAAATTGTTTACCCTTGATTCTCAAGACCATTGACAATATCTGTAAAACGGCTAAACATGTCAGTTATAGATTCTCCTGGTTTCATTTTGAAGGCTTCATATTGACCGAGGAGAATGTTAATTCTGGTTTCCTTCACTCGATCTGTTCCTTCATAGGTGATATGCAATCTGTCCCAAACTTCTTTTGCTATAACACAAGAAGATATTCGATTATATTCAGTTGGTGACAAAGCACAATATAAAGAGTAAATTGCTTTTGCATCGAGTGCTTGTCTCTTGATTATCTCTTCCGAGTCATTCCATTTGGTCTCAGCAGTTTCTTTCCCTCTTCCCAGTCGATGCGGTTGTAGGAGTAATTCATTTTTCTACAACGTCCCATTCCAGAGGATCCTTTGATCGTAGGAAAGCTTTCATCTTGTTCTTCCAGATGTTGTAATCCTTTCCATCAAAGTAGGGTGGTCTGGTATTGCTTTGCCCTTCCATCAGCCCTGGTGCTAGCATACTAGCCATGGATCTTTTACTTTGAAGTAAAACACTTCAAATAAAGTGAGTACACGAATTTCAAATATACCTGCTGCGTATGTAAATGAAATGCTTAAATCCAATGACACATTTGTGATCATTCAGTGAATCAAGCTTTGGCCAGCGTTAGAGATCATAATTTTCACATTGCTTCCTTTGCTTTTGCTTAATTTTAAGGTCAAGGTTTTGCGGGCGAACCTTTCTTGCTCTGTTGCATAGAATACTTGCCTTGATACTAGAAATTGCTGCTTATTATGATACCAAAGATTCTTGGATTGTGTTTTGCTATAATGATTTACAATATTCTTCCACTTTGCCAGAAAATTTCGATTAGATTATTGTATCCGAGTAGAATGAACCTGCTTTTCTTAAATTGATGTGCTAATTCCGAGCAATACAAAAACGCTGACTAGCACGATTTGAACAGATGATGGTGTCGCCTTCATCCTTTTAGGTTGATAATGCCATGAGAATAACTTAACAAGCCCCGCAAGCTCATTATTGGAGACGACAAAATGGCAAACAATGCCATGATAGATGAAACAAAAACAAAGCAGATTAAAAAGGCAACTGTATATGCCAAATTCTAAAAGATTAGTAAGTTGGACAAACAATGTTGGTGAATTATAGGAGAAGTTGGTACATTTGCAGCGAGCAAATGAACACGTTGGTAAGTTAGACGAACAATGTCGTTAAATTATAAATGGGTTCGACAAGTGACAAAAGTTTTTAAAAAATATACCAACATGGAAGAGCATTCTACATTTTGTGTACCATAAAGCTAGAAATCTGCAAAATGGTAACAAACAACAGCAAATTGCAACATTATTATTGATGATTATTTCAGAAAATAGCACATTTCTTCAAACTTATGGACTTAGCTACATGCTTTCCCCTCCAAATCCAAGGAACTTAACAATGCCTCATTTTATTTTTTCATCGAGATCACCATGATCAATTTTAGACCTCCGTTACAGACAGGGAAAGAACAATGCAGAGCGCCAAATGGTGCTCCATGAAACAGAAGGAAGTCTAGGCCGACGATTTCCCATATCTCGGGGGCGTGTCTGCATACCCCCACTAGCAACAAGCAAACCCTTCATGAATGCTATCACCAGCGACCTCCTTGATCGGCGTGGCATCCAATATCTCTCTCACATCATCCTCCGCAAGATGGGGTTCAGTTCATGCGAGAAGGAATCGGCTTTGCTTTTTTCGCGGCCTTGTTAGCAGCTTCCATTGCTATGCGTCCCAAGCTCGCTCCGAGAGAGAGGAAAAGGGTCAAGCAGGAAAGGGGAGGAAGTTATGAAAGTATGGAGGAAGGCGGGAGGGGAGGGGAGATGGGCAAAGATGGTGGAGAGTGTGGCCTGCCCAGATACGCGCAAAGAGGGATGATCAGCTGCAACTAAAATGGCAAAAAAAGACCACGATCTATTAACCCTTGCGGAACATAAACAGATCAGCGAGCAGGAAGACGGGGTCGCAGTCCCGGAGGGAGATCTCAGTCAAGACAGATCGATGGGCAAGAAGAAAGGGTCGCGGTCCTTGGAGGGAGATCTCCACCAGGTCAAATTGCACCTCGTGCTTCCGTTCGGGGTCGCCATTGCGTTCCTTAATGGTCAAGGTCTGTTGCTACTGATTCTGCTTACTCTGAGCGAGCTTCTCTCTTGGGTTGTTGCCGATGAGGAAGGAAGACGAAGGAAGGAATCCCGGAGGGAGATCTCCGCCAAGTTGAATTGCACCCCGTGCTTCCGCTTAGGGTCACCATCGTGTTCCTTGATGGCCGGAGCCCGTTGCTACTGATTCTGAGCAAGCTTCTCACTTGGGTCGTCGTCGGTGAGGGAGGAAGACGAAGGAAAGAACGTGAGGAGAGAGAGAGCCGTTGAAAATTGAAAAGAGGAGAGAGGTTTTTCTTGAGCGGGAGTGCGAAGGAAAGAACGTGAGGAGAGAACGAGCTCAGAGAGAGAATTTCAGATTCAAAAATTTGAAAGGAAAGAAATGGAGAGGGACGTGCGTCCGAACGGCCGTTTTCTTTCTCAAACGAAGGAAAGAGAAAAACGTCTACAATAAATGCTCTGACAGGAGAGAGAGCGTGCAGGCTAGGAGGAGAGAGGGCATCAGCAGGCTAGGAAGAGGAGAGAGAGGGGAAGAAGGCAGAAGACACCAAGTGGGGCCCACCCCTTCACATGGCATCTCGTGAGTGGCCGGGGACCACGCTAACATGGAGGTCCCGGACCACCCAATATTCTCTCAGAGACAAGGTTCTCAGAAAGGGAGGGAGAAGAGTGTTCGGAAGGAAAAGTGAGAGCTTGTCCTCTCTGACACCTTGATAAGAAGTCGAGAGGGGACGTCTCTTACAGAAAGGACAAGGGAGAATATTGACTGGAAAAGAAAAGAAATAGTGAAAAAGTGGTCTCCTTCTTCCTTGGTGTCTCGTTTGCTTCAGCCTGCTGCACTTCGTCGCTCTACCCCTTCAATTTACGTCCGCTAAGCCCCCATTGTGGCACAAGCAGAATTCCGAACGACGTGACTATTAACATCCGAATTCCGTCGACCAGTTAACCATCCTTTTTTGGAAAAAATAAAAAATATAAATATAAAAGCGAAAAAAAGAGATAACAAAAGTTTAATAAAAATAAAATAAAAAAAAGATATCAAAATAAAATCGAGTGGGCTGGTCTCTCCAGCGCATTTGGCAATTTCAGCCCCCTAAGCCCCCTCCCTCCGTTAGTCCAATCCATTTCTTTTAATTCCCTTGGCCCATCTCTTTATTTCTTTTTTTAGCCCATATCTTTTTGGATCTCCTTGGCCCATCATAGAGTCGAACAAAAGAAAGCCCAGCCCCATACTGGTTTTTGGTAGGCAGAAGGCTGGCTTGAGAGGGAGCACTCTGGAGACGAAGCACGATCTCACCTTCTCTGTTCATCTCTTCTCGCCTCACAGTCCTCCCGATCGTCCCTCTGCCCGTCCACCTTTGATCTCTCCTCTGAAATTCAGCCACCCCTGAACGCCATCCGCTCATAACCATTCATCGACGTCGCTGGCCTCGTCCTCAAAGAATACCAGACGAGCTCTTTTTCGTAGGGCTTTGCAATGGAGACTCTTGGAAATTCGTGGCGTCTCCTTTGAGCGGGGAGAGCTTCAGCGCGAGGAGGAAGCTTTGGCCATTGGCGAACCTTTTGCGCGACCGCCAGTCATCACACTGTTCGCGACTGAGCGGAGATCGTAGACCTGATCCCTTAGACGTGAAAGAAGGTTGTTCGTCGTCCGTCGAAGCTTCGCCAGTGACTGTGCGACGTCTAAGACCCATTCCTGAACCAGGTAAATCCCCTCGCTCAAGCCCTGTTCTGTTCTGTCCTAACGGCGTCAAATTACCGAATTGAATCAATGGATCTAACGAATCAAGTGAAGTCGAGTTATGTCCATGATGTATCCCTGATAGTTTGGATGTTAATATATTATGTTTGTGTTGTAAATTTCTTATAATATGAGCTTACATTAATTAACTGATTTTCTATTTTAAATAATCAGATTAATGGATATTCCAATATATGTTAACCCCTTAAGCGATCTTATTGAATTGAGTTTTGGCATCTGGTTAAGAGTGTAGACAATTGTGTTTAACTGAAGCTCGTAATGGGAGTGTTAACGAGTAGCCCAGTTAACACACTATTGATTAGGGTTTGATAAGTTAAAGAGTAAGTTATATTTATCAGTGGCAAAATCTCATTAAAAGTTATCATACTGAAATATGTCATAGAGAAAGATATGGTATTTCAATAGCTTTTGATTATTATTATTTTTTTTGAGTTGGAATGGCTTAAACAAGTATATTTTAATTTAAGTTTACATATCGATTTTGGTGTTTTTTGAGTCATATATGGATATCATTGTTCTTGATTAATTAGTTGTTTATGTGGATAATTTCTACATTTGGTATCAGAGCTGGTCATAAATAATTGTAGAACTCAAAATTATTTTTTTATGAACAAATTTGAAATTTTTTTTCTCTTGAATCAACTATTGTTGTTATTTTTTCATATGGATTTTTTGATCGATTGATTCTTAAATCTTAGGCTTTCTATTCTACATGTCGAGATCTTTCCAACTATATATAATTTGTATTGTTTCGTTGAGAATTGAGCGAGAATTTTGAATTTGAAATTCTAGGGTTTATACTTTGAAAAAAGTTTTAGAATTTTTAAATTACTTGCAATTGAATGATGTACATTATAAACTTTTGTATGGGTATTGTTATATATATTTTAGAATCTTTTGGTTACATTAAGGTATGTTTTTTGGGGTTAAACTTGAGAAAACCGAATTTCGGCCATGAGTGTTAGATCCGAAATTTTTGAAGCTTAAATATGGATGATTTTTTCGTTTGTTCTTCGTTTAATTCACTCTAGTCAATTTATAATGATGTTGGAAGCAAGACCTATGGAAAAATTTCATCAAAAATCAATCTTAATAAGTGTTTTTTGAGGTTCGGGTCGAAATCGGATCATGTGACCTGGTTTGTAGACTTTGGGACTCGGATGGAGGTTGGAAAAGACCTCCAGTCGGGCTGGGCCAATATACGGGCATAAGCTCAACTGGTTTGTTCTTGATTCATAGGCGTGAGCCCAGAACCATTCCATCGGGCCGGGCTCACTTGTGCGAACTTGTGACCCAAGTGGAGGCAATATTGTGGTGGAACATGGGCTCAGATCCTATGGGTCAGGCTTTTTGCGTCAACGTTTTGCCCCGCCCATTCCAAGTCAGGAGTTGATCCGTGTGGTCTAGGCGAAGGCTTGGGCCATCCACGTCCAATATATTTTGGATCTGTTTTATATTTTTTTAATATGCCTAATTTTAATTTGACAAATATTTGGTATGATTAATTATAATTTAGGCATATTTAAATATCTATTTGGAATTATTTATTGTCATCCATATTTAATTACATGAAAAATATGGAATATATAAATAAAAGATTGTGACAAAATTTGTTATTTGATAAATGTAATATGATCTTGAGAAGCACATGTCGTAAAGTGCTTCATATTATTAGATAAATTTTGGGCATTGATTAAATGAAACATTCATTATAAATTTTTTGGAGTTCTCTATTCATAAAAATTAGTATATATAATTACCAGCCTAAAGGGAGTTATTATGTATATTAATTCAAAAAATTTCATGAAGATGAATTCCCACTATAAAAGATGGGGATGTATAATTGTAAAAAATTTATCCCCAAAGGGGATAAATTTTTGAAAATTATATGTAATTCCATTCTATATTGATATAATATAGATGATTGATGGGGATGTATGACTCAAAAGTTCTATCTTCTTAATTGGGATAAATTTTTAGAGTTATGTGTAATCCTCCTCTATATTGTGATAATGGAGATGTATAATTTAAAGGTCTTGTTTGCACAAAACGAATAAGCCCTTAATGACTATATGTAATTCTCGTTATCGTCTCTATATATTGATATAATGGAGGTGTATTATTTAAATGATTTGTCTACCCAAATGGGATGGATCCTTGACAATTATATATAATTCTCCTAATTGTCGCTTTACAAACTTCATACTACGGAAAATAATGATGCATTATACACTCTGCCCAAATGAGAGTTTATAATATACTAATTATTAATTTTTGTTAAATTGTTTATTGCTCATAATTGATCTTATTACATTATATGTGACAAACAGTTACCTTTGCTATAAACAACAATAATGCCACGGTTGAAATGTAAACTGAATAAAATTTCCAGAGATGGAAGCAAAAAATAGAGTTTGCTTTAGAATTGTGGATATGGACTTAGCTCTACATGAGGATAAACCTTCCAAGCTAAATGATCAAAATACTGCAGATCAAAAGGCCCATTATGTTACATGGGAAAATCCCAACCGACTAAGCATCATTGTTATGAAGATGTCCATTGCTAAACAGCTCATTAGTGGTTTGCTAGAAGATACGAATGCGAGATAGTTCCTTGAAGTAGTAAGAGAAAGATGTAGAGTTTCAAACCAGGCTGAAGCTGGGAACTTGCCGACTGAGTTAACGAACATGAGATACGATACTGCTATGGGTGTTCAAGAATTTATACTACAGATGGTCTATATTTAGTCCAAACTTAAGGCCCATGAAATTGTCCTTTTTGAAAATTATATTGTGCATCATATCTTAAATGTTCTGCCGGCTGAATTTAACCAAATTAAGACTACTTATAGCGCTCAGAATGAGACATGAAGCGTTAATGCCTTAATTATCAAATGTGTAACTGAGGAGGAGGAGTTAAAGAAGGAGAAGTATGAGTCCGCCCACTTAATTGCCAATGCCAAGTTGAGTTCATCTAGAGGAAAATGGAAGCCTAAATGGTCAAATGTTCATGGTCCAAAGAAAGGCCAAGACTTCAAGAAAAATTGGAATCATGGGAGAAATGGAGATAATGATTTCAAGTGTTTTTATTGTAAGAAGCAGGATCAAAAGAGAGCCAATTGTTACAAGTTCAAAGTTTGGCTAAAAGTAAGAAAAGAAAGTCACCAAGGTGAGTTGTTACTTTATTTTGAATCACATCTGGTTGATATTCCTTTGGATTTTTGGTGGCTTGATTCTGGTGGTACTGTTCATGTGACTACTACCTTATAGGGTCTTACAAATCTAAGGATTCAAGTTTGAGGGAGTCAAAACTTAAAGTTGGAAACGATATTGGAGTTAATGTGGAGCACATAGGCACAGATGCCTACCTGCCCATTTGCATCACTAAGCTGCCATTGTTCTTGATTTATCGTTGCGACTGTTCTCATTATGACAAGGTGTGGGTTGGGTTCACTTCCATGTGGAGGAAGCCCAGTGAATTGTAAGTTCAAGGGCTTGAGCCCAATAGTGAGAAATCCTATATTTCCATATGACGGTCATATGGAAAAATAGGATTTCTTACTATCTTCTATGTGGTAGCTGTAAAGAACGTTAGCAGAGACATAGAAATAAGAAAGAAAGAAAGAAAGAGTAGAAAATTTGGGTTGAGGGTAAAGTCTGATTTTCATCAGGTTAGTATCGGAGGTCGATTCGTAGTTCGATTGAGCTAAAATTTTGTTAGCGTGCTCGTGGCACACTCTTTTCAAATCCAAACGGTTTGACTTTTGTTTAAAGCTCCCTATATTAGGTTTTTCATGGGTTGAACAAAACCTGTGTTTTTGGTGAGATTTATTGTTGATCTCTTATGAAATTTGTGCATATTGTCAAAAATGATGTTCTTGAAGCCTTTGTTACTATGCACCTCTAGTATTTACTAGAGAAAAACTGTGTTCACCCAGTTTTATTGATAGTGAAGATTTTTTAATAGATTTCGGTCCCCTAATTTTTTATTTTCTTACACTTAAGATGTTTTTCATGTGAAAAAATCGCCTGGTGTTTGCATGTTTGATATTTATTTTTTCTACTATATCGGTTCATGTTAGGTTTACATAAGAGATGAGATTATTTTATTCCATTGTGTTAATCCAATATTGTTCGGGTTGTTACTATTCTCCCATCAAAGTGATATAAGAGCTTTGGTTATTTCTGCCTTGTGTTAAACAATTGAAGCGAATACGAGTAGAATGATTATATTGAATGGTTGGAATTATCATATTTGGAAAGAGAAAATGAAAGGCTTTTTATATGTGAAGGATTATTATTTGCCGTACTTGATGAAGAGAAACCAGAAAATAAAGCTAATGCTGAATAATATATATTTCATTGTTAAGTGTGTGGTTATATTAGGCAATGCGTAGATGATAATGTTTTGAATCATATCATTGAGGAAACACATGCATACAGTTTATGGAATAAGCTCAAATAGTTATATGCTAAAAAGATTAGGAAGAATAAGTTATTTATAATAAAACAGATGATGATTTTGAGATATCAAGATAGTATTCGTTTGACTTATCATTTAAATTCTTTTCAAGAAATTGTCAATTAGTTGGCTATGATGAGAATCAAGTTTGATGATGAAATACAAGTGTTATGGACTTGTGAGAGACGTTTCAAACGTCTGTGTCTAATTCTGCCCTACTTAGTACGATTATCATGGATTTAACCAAGAATAGTATTTTGAATGAAGAGATGAGAAGAAAGACACATGAATCATTCTTTTCACATTATGATATCTTAGTTGTTGAGAAAAATGGAAGAAATGAGTTTCAAGATTCGATATATATAGATAAAAGCATAGACAAATACAATACATTTGCTAATGTTGAGTATCATTATTGTCATCAGAAGGGACATGCTGTTAGTATAAAATGGAGAAATAGGAAGAGAAAGGTAAATATAAAAAAAGTGATAATAACAGTGATGACAATCATGTTACTGCACTTAGAGAAGACTTTTTTCATTATCTTTGATGGTGATGCATTGAATTTTGTATGTCATGAGATCATTTAGGTAATTGATAATAATGTATCTATTCATACTACATCTCTTTTCATCATATAGGTCAAGTGATTTTGATATGTGAAGATGAGAAATAATAGGCTAGTTGAATTTGTAAGCATTGGTGATGGATAACTAAAGACCACTAAAAGCATGCGGTTAATATTGAATAATGTTAAGTATATATCTAATATTCGTTTCAATTTGATTTCCATAGGCAAGCTGGATGATGGGAGGTATTGTAACACTTTCAGTGATAGTTGATGAAAGCTCACTAAAGGTTCTTTAATTGTGTTTAGAGGTGAAAAATATTTTTTGTTGTGCATTATGTGGGTAGAGTTATCAGTAGACCAAATTAATATAGTAGATAACGAAGAGAAAACTGAATTATGGCACAAGAGACTCAGTCACATCAATGAGAAGGATTTGTCAATATTAACCAAAAAGAAGCTCATTCCAGTAATGAAAAGTTCAAAGTTAAAGAAGCATCCTCACTATTTAGTAGGAAAATGAAATAGAGTTGCATTCAAAAGCTTCACTCCTTCAAGAAAGTCAGGCATACTTGATTATTCAAGGAAAATATGAGTTTATACCTTCAAAACGAAAGATCCAGAGTATTAGATGCTTTTAAGCAATATCAAGCTTCAATTAAAAGACAAACCGGAAAAGAAGTTGAAATGCGTCAGAATTGATAACAGGGGGAGTATATTGGACCATTTGATAAATATTGCATATGACAGGGTATTTGACATCAAAAGATGCCTCCCAAGACAACTCAATTAAATGGCTTAATTAATAGATGAATAGGATATTGGTTGAAAGGGTAAGTTGCTTACTTTCATAATTAAAGCTATTATGCGTTCCTTTAGAGTTTAATATTCCTAATAGAGTTTGAAAAGGCAAAGATGTTTTTTTATGATTATTTGCGTATCTTTGGGTGTAAAACATTTGTGCATATTCCAAAAAATGAAGTCCAAACTTGATGTGAAAACACGACAGTGCATATTTATTGGCGATAGACATGATATGTTTTATTACAAGTTTTATGATCCAATTGAGAAGAAAATTGTAAGCAACAGAGATGTGTTTATGGAAGATCAGACAATAGAAAATATTGAGAAATTAGAGTTGATTTAATACCATTCTTGAACCAAAAGCTCCAACGGATGTTCTAGTTCGAAGATTCGTTAGAGACTGATGACCGTCTTCCAGATATTTAGAAGATGAATATGTATTATTGATTGATGCAAGTGAACCATAGTGCTATGCAGAAGCAATAGAAGATGAATGTAAAAGCAAATGACTTGATACTATGTAAGATGAAATATCATTTTATGATAATTATACTTTTGAACTGATCAAATTGCCTGAAGGCGAAAGAGTTTTGAAGAACAAGTGGATATACGGGTTGAAGCAAGATGAACGTACTTCACAAGCATGATACAAAGCTAGATTGGTTGTTGAGGGATTCGATCAGAAAAAAGAAAAGAAAAAGGGTGTTGACTTTGATGATATATTTTCGTTAGTAGTGAAAATGTATTCTATCCGTGTGGTACTAGGCTTGGTGGCTAGCCTAGACGTGGAAATTGAGCACATGGATGTAAAATAACTTCATAGATGGTGAATTAGAGGAAGAGATATATATGAACAATAAGAGGATTTCAAAGTGAAAGGGAAAGAAGACTATGTGTGGAAGTTGAAGAAGAGTCTTTGTGGCCTAAAGCAAGTATTGAGACATTGGTGTAAAAAGTTTATGTCGCTTATGATGAAGTAGGGTTTTCAGAAGACTTACTCTGATACCGTGTGTTTTTCTAAAAATTTTCTAATGATGACCTTATTATTCTTACTTTATGTTGATGATATGCTAACTGTCGGTAGGAGTGTTTCACGAATTGAGTTATCAAAGAATAATTGAACAAGTCTTTTGTCATGAAAGACTTGGGCGTGATGAAGTAGATTCTTAATATTAAAATTTCTCAAGACAATGATGTTAAGAAGTCGTTCTTATCACAAGAGAAGTACGTTGAGAAGTTTTTTCAGAAATTTTACATGGACAAAGTTTTTTGGGTAATTTATCTTTTGCTAATTGCTAGATTCTTTCTTTTTTGCAATAAATTATATACATATTCTGACCATTGTCCGTATATAATATCCATTAATCGAAAATAATTAGCAACCGACTGGGTTTTTCATTTGACACTGCTAATCATATTCAGGTTGTTACCGTCGTTGACGTGGAATCATTCATTTGATATGGGATCAATGTCAATATGAAATGTAGACATCCTTGTCCATATTTACTTGTCGAGAATAATTAGCAATCTACCAGGTATTATATTATTCATTTCATATGGGATCAATGTCAATGTGAAATGTAGACAATGAGAGATTCTTGCTCGGATATTCTTGGCCATATCCTTTTATTGAGAATTATTAGCAACCTACAGAGTATTATATACGGGTCATTACCGTCAGTGATGTGGAATCGTATATTTTTATGGGGGATCAATGTCGATGTGAAATGTAGACATTGAGATATTCTTGCTCGGACATACTTGTCCATATCCCTTGATTAAGAATTATTAGCAACCTACCAAGTATTATATGCGGGTAGTTACCGTCATTGACGTGGAATCGTTCATTTTATATGCTATTAATGTTAATCTGAAATGTAGACAGACATCCTTGCTTAGACATTCTTATCCATATCTCTTGACACCAAAACAATTAGCAACTTAACAAGGATTATATTGGGGTTGTCACCATCATTGACACGGAACCGTTCATCTTATATGGGAGAAATATCTTCGTGTAGGTTGTACATAATTTTGTGTTAAGGTGCTTGCTTATTTCTCTCAAGTCCATGGGGTCGAGCTTCCCCGAGAATTGGTCGATTATGAGACTCTTGACACTTGATCCGGTAAAAGGAATGTTAAAAAAGAGGTCTCCATTCAACTTCGATGTTGCAATTCAATCCTATTATTGCGGAGCTCCCTGGCTAAATTTCTGATGGAGAAACTGAGGAGATGCCACTATATGTACGTGAATATTTGAGCTCAATTGTCGAGACATGTCAAACCTGCGTATCAGATCAAATTTGGGTGGGTCAAACATGGACCCAATCCAAATTGACCGATTCTTATGTGATACAATTTTAAAGATCCATGCTCGAATAACTTAGCTAGATGCACTTATCATGATTCTAACCCATAATTCCCATAAGTAGTTTTATAATATTACTTTTGAAGATAGATAAAGAATCAAATCATAGAAAGTATCAAGGTACATGGCCCAGACTATAAGGAATCACACCATGGAGAAAGAGCTTCAAAAAATAATTATGCCTTGTTTTAGTTTGAATTAGAAAATTTCGAATGAGAAAGTGGGAGTTTGATTCCCCGCACGAATATAATTGAGTAATCAAGTTGGATGAGTAGAAAGTGTCAAATGATCTATGAGAAAAACCAAAGTAAAAGAAATTACACATGATTAATTAATCTGGAGGTCCTTAAAATTTTTTTCATGCTATAGCCTCAGTATGAAATCGGACTAGCAAGAAGCAATACTCTTCTTGAAATGGCCGACCCAATATCTGATAATGGGGGGACGGGGAAAAAACTGTTGGACTCTCTCTCTCTCTCTCTCTAAAATTGGAAACACAACCAATAAAGGTGAAAGGAAAAAGTAAATATATATTTGTATTGAAAAATATTTATATAACTATAGGCAAAACTTTAGTGCAAAAAAGAGCAAAGGACAACATCGTTGTGCTTACAGATGCTCTACCAACTTTTGCTGACGATGAGCGTATATGCAGAGTTGACCATTTTCACGCATGGCCCAGCCGAACTCCACAAATAATTATTGGACCTGTGCCTCAAGTCCGAAGTTTTCAACCAGTGTTTCCTAATTTTAACATTCATTAATGATAACGATACTTCTTTTTTTGTTTATTTTGGTATCATTTTAATGACTAATGCTTGAAAAATCAATTAAGACTTTAGATGGGGCGGGAATTACGCAGCTGTTATAATTTTTTTTGCTCGCATGCCTAGACCAACATCGAGCAATATTTACCGTTTGCAGTCCTCTTGGTGGGCCCCCATCATTGACGTGGAGTCGTCCATTACATATGGGATACATGCCATTATATATGAAATGGAGGCATCAAGACACTTGTGTTTAGACCATCAAATTCCCAAGCCAAATAGCCAAAAATCAATTTCCTTCACCTTTTTAGCCCATTCGCTATCTCTCTCGGAAAGCTATGGAAGAATCACTCCTTTCCGGAATCGCGGAGGGGGTGCTTAGGAAGATTGCCTCCCTGGTCCTCCAAGAAGCCGTCGCCATTTATGGTGTCGAGAAGCAGATTAGCGAGCTCAGAGAGACGTTGACTGCCATCAATGCAGTCTTGTTAGATGCGGAGGAGCAGCAGGCGAAGAACCACCGTCTGCAAGTGTGGTTAGATCGGCTTCGAGATGTCTTGTACGATGTGGAGGACGTGCTTGATGAATTCGAGTGCGAAGCCTTGAGGAAGCAGGTGATAAGTCGTCATGGGGGTGTCAAAGAGAAGGTATGCCGCTTCTTTTCCCTCTCAAATCCACTAATACTCCGTGCAAAACTCAGTGATAAGATCAAGGAGATACGGGGGAGATTGTCTAGAATTTCAACTGAGAAAGATCAATTCGATCTTACTATGCGGAGTGCTGACAATGATGTGGCACAAACCCGATCACGAGAGATGACTTACTCATTTGTAAACAAATCGGATGTCATCGGAAGAGATATTGATAAACAAAAGATAATTCAGATGTTGTTGCAGTCGACAAATGACAAAAACCTCTCGGTGATTCCCATTGTTGGAATAGGAGGTTTGGGCAAGACAACCCTCGCTAAATTAATCTACAATGACGATAGTGTGAAAGAGCAATTTGAATTGCGGATGTGGGTGTTTGTTCCCCGAGACTTTGATTTAAAGAATACAATCGAAGAGATTATTAAAGGTGCAACAACTGGTCAAAGCTCAAGTAACTTGAATATTCAATAGTTGCAAACTCATTTGCTAGGCATTATCAAAGACAAGAAATATCTACTTGTCTTGGATGACGTTTGGAGCAATGACCGCAATAAATGGCAAGAATTGAGAGATTTGCTAAGCAATGGAGCTAGCGAAAGCAAGGTAATTGTGACAACACGCAATTTAGAAGTCAATTCCATGATGGGTACCTTTCCGGTGCATAATCTAGAAGGTCTTTCTCTCAAAGACTCTACGGCCTTGTTTATAAAATGGGCATTTGACGAAAAGGAAAAGCAATCACGTCCCAATCTCCTTGAGATTGGACATGACATTGTCAAAAAATCCCGAGGAGTTCCTCTCCTTGTGAAAACTCTAGGGAGCCTTCTGTATTTGAAGCATGATGATAGGCATTGGACACGTGTAAGGGATAGTGAAACATGGAAATTAGTGGAAAAGAAAAAGGACATTCTGCCAGTACTTGAACTTAGCTATGATCATTTACCATTCCATTTAAAACGTTGTTTTGCAACATTTTCACTTTTACCTAGAGAAGCCAAACAATACAGCTCATTTATTGTGCATATATGGATTGCTCTTGGATTCATCAGTTCAACAAGGGAAACACTAGAATTGGGAGATGTTGGTGAGGAGTATATCAAAGAGTCATGAAAGAGATCTTTGATCCAAGAAGTTGTGGAAGGCAAGGGACAGTTAACATTTCAAGTACATGATTTGGTCCATTATCTTGCAGCAAGTGTGGCACAACATGATTGTTTTATTTTCAGCATAGATACCACAGAGTTTCCAGAAGGAGTTCGATACATTTCACTCTATTGCACTCCATTAGAGGGAATCTCAAATTTCAATGGAGTCCTACCTTTTTTGAGAAAGCCAACTTCAAAGAAGCTGCGTGCAATTATACAAGTCAATCATCATGTTGAAGTTATTACTAGAGAATTTGCTAGAACATGCATCTTTAAATGTAACTCCTTACGATATCTAGATTTGGCATTTGGTACTTTTGAGGAGCTCCCAAGTTCTATATGCAAATTGAAGCAATTGAGATTGTTAGATCTAAGAGAGAATAAGCGACTGAAGAAGCTTCTCAATACCATTTGCAAGCTACAAAGTTTACTATCATTGGACTTGGTTGGCTGCTTAGAGCTAGGCAATTTACCCAAAAATATGAAAAGACTCTCAAGCCTTACAGTTTTATATGTAACAACAAAGCAGAGTAGTCTTCAAGAAAGTGGAATACAATTCTTGGAAAATCTGCATTGGTTGGCAATCCATGATTGCCAAAATCTACGAGTGTTATTTGAAGGTACTTGCCGGTTGACTCGCCTTCCCAAGGTGGTAATAGCAAATTGCGAACAAGTGATGGAGTTGCTTTGTTGTCTTGGAGGACTGGCCTGTAGTTTAGAGTCCTTTAGTGTCTTTGATTGCTCGAGCTTGACGGCTATACCTAAATGGCTACCCAATCATACACATCTCAAATTTATCCATTTGAGACATTGTCCCAACTTATCATCTATGCCACATGGAATCCAGTCCCTCACTGCCCTCAAAGAATTATGCATCAAACATTGTGGTGAATTGAGCAAGAGATGCGAGCCCCAAATTGGTGAGGACTGGCACAAAATTTCCCACATCGTTGAATCAAACTTGATTCGAGGAATGTACAATGGAAGGATGATTAGGTACACAGCTATCTATCTTTTCCTTGATTTCTCTTTGTTTTTAGATATAATGTAGTCATATATATTGAAATTGCCTTCTTATTTTTTTGGGTTAAAGCCATCAAAAATTCCAAATTAATACACTCGTGCTGCATTTACTCATCGTATTACAAAAAATTCTCAAACTGGTACACTCGTGCCATATTTACACCAAACTAATTTTCATATCACATCAAATACCTAAGGGTTATACCCATGACATGTCTACTGAAATCTTAGACAAAATTAAATATTTTAGCGGATTTTCGAAACATGAGGGAGATTTTAGGGCAAAATTAAAAGATTTTAGTAGATTTCTTGAGTTTATTTTCTTTAGATTTGCCTTCCTTGAAACGTGGTCTTTGCATTCTTAGATGTAATATAGCCACATATTGTAAGAGTTCTTATATGTAATTTTTTCCAAACATCCTCACACGATGAAAATTAGGATAAGAGAATGATGGAATATGCACTTCCGTAATATCGACAACTTTAACCATAAAATTGGACTACTTTTAGCAAATCCCAATTTCCCAGTTTTTTTTTTTTTTTTTTTGGTCTTAAAAAAGTATTCACATTCATATTAACGATAATTACATTCGGAAGTTACTACATCCGTTGATAGTATCTGCAAGAGTGCAGGAGGAGTTTGAGATAACCAGTTAAGGCCTGGATCCTTGGTGCATTGGGCCTTCGCTGCCCAATCCGCGGCCTGGTTCGCATCTCTCAAGCAGTGCAGTAGGGTTAGGTCAGAAAATCTGGAAAGAAGAGCGAGCACCTCCTCCACGATCGGCCGAAGCTCCCACACAGGTGAACGGCGTTGGCGCACTGCAACAATAAGGGAAAAACAGTCCGATTCCACCTCAATCTTGTGAGATTGAAGCCCTTGTCGCAGCATATGGTGGAGTGTGCAGGTAAATGCGTTGATTTCAGTTTCCAGTGGTGAAGTCGCTCTAACCCTGCACGAGAAGCCATCCAGTAACCGTCCTTGATTGTCTCGACCAATACAGGCCATCGATCCCTCGGTGCCACCCGGTTGAAAGGCGCCGTCAATATTATACTTCAGAGTGCCGAGAGCTGGAGGTTGCCACTGGTGCTGGGAATGATGAAGGGGAGGACCTGATGAAGTTCGGTTCACATCAGGGGAGGTGAATGCCCTGGTCTGCTCGACGGCCAGATCAACGACTCTTCTTGGATCTAGCTGCTGATCGCGGAATACGGCGTCATTGCGCATTCTCCAAATTTGCCAGAGAGTGTTTACCGTGATCTCCATCTGCAGTAAGTGTTTTGGAGTAGCCGCTCTTGCACTGAGCCATTGATCAATCCTCTGAATTTGCATAGGGGATATGGGGATATTAAGTTTCTGATTTTCCCATACAGCTCTAGTCCAGGGGCAATGAAAGAAAAGGTGCTCGACGGTTTCCGGATTTTGTTCTCGATGAGAGGGCACCGGGATCCGTGATTATATGTCGGCGAAACAAGTTAGCTTTCGTCGCTATGGTATTCGACAAAGGGCCCGGTAAAAACTCGATCTTCGATGCCGTTTTCATCGACCAAATGCGACGCCATAAGCTTTTTTGATTCTGATATGATGTTGATGCTGTGTAACTGTCTGTAGTTGTTGCTTGCTGACGTAGCTTATGGTAGCAGCTCTTAACTGAAAATTCGCCATCTTTTGTGCCTGTCCAAATGATGTGATATTCAATAGTAATATGTCTGAGTGGTAGATTCAATACCTGTGCTGTGATGTCTTCTCCTAATAGTGAGAGGATTCCAGGTTGATTCCAGGTTTGGTGTGTCGGATCAATAAGATCTGCCACCAACAGTGGATCATCTTTGTTGTTCGGTCCGTATAGAGTTCCACAAGGTAACCAACGTTCACCCCTTATCTGTATATCACGGCCATTGCCTACTGACCAGCATAGATATGGAGCAATAGCATTCCTCCCTAATAAGATACTCTTCCATCCCCATGAAGCCCGAGCTACTGGGCTAATAGATAGAAAAGGTTGCGTAGGAAAGTACAAACCTTTGAAGAGTTGACTCCATAACGCCAAGGGCTGTTGCGATCGCCAAGCCGCTTGCCGAGCATAGCTTCATTAAATGCTATTAAATCCCGAAAGCCTAAGCCGCCGTCATCTTTACTCCTTTTCAGCAGATCCCAGTTTCGCCAGTGGATACCCTTTCTATTTTGATCATTCTGCCACCAGAATCTGGCAATGCTGTGCTCTATAGATTTGCATATCGACAAAGGGATTTTAAAAATAGACATGGCATAATGTGGTAGAGCTTGCACAACAGATTTTAGAAGTACTTCCTTGCCACCTTTAGAGAGTAACTGTCCCTTCCAGCTCTCCAACTTGGCATGAACACGCGCTAGTATCCAAGAGAACATTTCCCTCTTAGATCGACCCCAGTCAGATGGTAATCCCAGGTATTTTCCACACCTAGTCAAGATTGGTACCCGTAGCTCACCCGACATATTATCTTGCAAATTAGGTGGACAGTAATGACTAAAAATAATGCCGGGCTTATTGCGATTCACAACCTGACCCGTAGCCATACAATATTGGTTTAGAATACTAGCTACGTTCTGACTTTCCCGAATAGTCCCATCTAGAAAGAAGATAGCATCATCGGCGAAAAAGAGATGGGATAGTGTGGGACACCATTTGTTGAAACGGATACCTTTAATGTGTCCCATCCTGACAGCTTCATTGATTAAGGTTGATAACACATTTGCTACAAGAATAAACAAATATGGAGATAAGGGGTCACCTTGGCTTAGACCTCGCGATGGAGAAAAGTAGGGAAGTGGCTCTCCATTAAATTTCACACTCAAGGAAGTAGTAGATACACACTGCATAATCCATCGGACCCATTGAAGGTAATATTGAATTCCCCGTGATGGAATCAAGTTTTCTGCTTTTACTCGGAAATTGCAATTTGTTGTAATGTCTTGCATCTATACATTTTCTTTTTCTTGGAAATATTTCCAGATACATAATATAGCTGCTCTACCTCAAGTTGATAGATTATATATAATCTATCCAGTGAATCTGTTGCAAGTGTCCTAAAAGGACTAGTGAAGTTTCCCAAGCATATCAGAAAGCAACTGTGAAATATTTGGATATTTTTCACTCTTAATTGAAAGCGCAAACAAAAAAAATTCGAAACTTCTAAGAACCCAATAAGGCTATAAATTTTCGAAATGCATTCAGTGAAGTTCTATAAGTACTTATGGGCACTTTTCAATTTCTTTTTCCTGCAAAATAAACCATATCATATTGACCCAATATGATTAGTATATAGAAGAGATTAGTGCACTATAAGTTTTCAAATTTGTTATAAATGTGCAATTAAGTTTTAAAACTTTTAAAAGTGCACTCAAGTCCCAAAATTTATCACGAAAGTAGACTCGAGTCCTAAAACATTTTAAAAGTACAATCGAGTTCTAAAATTTGTTATGAAATTTCAATCAAATCCTAAAACTTTCAAAAAGTGCAATCAAATCAAAAAAGTTATTACGAAAGTCTAATTGAATTCTAAAACTTTCAAAAAATACAATCAATTAAAGGACTTGAATGGATAAATTGGATAAGTTGTAGGATTTAATTGTAGTTTTTGAAAGTTTTATAACTCAATTGCACGTTTCTAATAAGTTTTAGATCTTAATTGGACTTTTTGAGAGTTTTAAAATTTAAGTTGCATTTTCATAATAAACATTAAGACTTCTAATACACCTATCCCTATATAATAAATTATAGCATTGCATGTTCTCATCCAAACTTTTACAACTTGTTCCTTTCTGATTAAGGAAAAGTAGAAAAGTACTTTTTTCATTTTCACTAAAATTTAAAATGTTGTTCAAATTTCAGAAAATTATGAGAATATTATTATTTTTAAATTTGTGAAAATCTCATGTGTTTAGTCATAAACAAAAAGCCTAAGTGTCTATGCGATAGGTTTTTAGCTTGGGGCTATATGTAGACTCTCCATTTTGATGTAACCTAATAATGGTAAACTAAGATTCGTTGTTCGAGTACCATTAGCACACTGTTCAAAACTAATGTGAATCATTAAACAGGTAAGTGCTTACCCATGTTGTGTGTACACATGTTATTTCTTATGCTTGTCCCTTGGAGTTATGATATTATTTTCTTTAAAAAACAGAATTTCAAAGACACTTACAAAAATACCAAATTTTCCACACATTTTAATACAAAACAAAAACTTCTACATGGTTTTTTATTAAAAGAAATTGTGCACCCATATAAAAATTAATTTGGCTAAAAAATGAAAAGCATCTTAGCTAATAGTATATCTAAGAGTGACAAATTTGCATGGCACCACAATAAATGCCATAATACTGTGTTATAGCTATTCTAAGCTCATTTCTTTCCTTTTTGTTGTGAGCATAGGTGAACTCCCATGATCTATTTGCCATAGCATATGGATCTCCACAAGGATTTGGACATGCACTCAACTAATCCTTTGTCAATCTCTTTCATTTTCGGGGATGAAATCCATAGCCGTCATAATTGTACTTTTTCTTTCCTTGAATGAGTGTTGTTCTTTATGAATAGCTTCTGTTTATATTACAAATTCCTCTAAGGCGAAAGGACCTTATTCGTATTGTATAAGACTAATTGGAGCATTATCTATATTTGAATTTCCTTAGAACAATTTTTTGTCTATCATTTATGGATAGTGCATGAAATCATGACGCATCTATGGATCTTTTTTTTTTTTTTTTTTTTTTTTTTTTTTTGTAAATTAGAGTCAATTATTCGATCTTTTCCTCTAGACTAGTAAAGAGTTTCCTTGAAGCGAAAACCACATTGATTTTTCTATATAGGAGGATTATTTTTCCCCCTTTGTTGTAAAGACTGATCTTATGAAGAATTAATGCACTGCCAGCTCGGATCACATGCCTTCCCATGATTGGAATGGGATGTTAGGGTAAAACCTTGCTCGTTGAATTCGTGTACTACCACAAAATGGTCTTAAGTATGCATTTCGTTATATGGATATGCATTTCCGATAATTTGGATCTAAAAGAGCTCTTGAAAAAGTCTGGAGAGACCCTATCAGCAAAGCTTGATCACAGTACTAGCTGCTATAAGATAATTAGTAAACGTTGAGAAGCTTCTCCTCGTACTGGATGATGAATAGGACAACAGTTGTACTCTTAGAACGGGAAACGAGATGAAAGATTTGATCACGGATGGCGCTAAGGGAAATTTTCTAGTTGCGACAACCTACAGACGCGAAGCCGTTTCCTAATGGATTTGTATTAGCATTTAACTTAAAGGCCCTTCTTCTTCTCGGGACACCCTCCTGCTTTTAGATCGCAAGCTAGAAAATGCACGTTTGGAGATTGCGATCAAAATCGCCAACAAATGCAAAGGAGTTCCTCTTGCTGTGAAATCTCTTGGGGGCTTAGTTCATGCGAGAAGCGACCGATCAACAATACTGAGCATCGATAAGAGACAAAGCGGCGTGTGGGAATCGGTAACAAAGACAAAACGATATCCTTCCTGAACTTGAACTTAGTTACAACGATTTGGCGCACCCAAGGAAACCCTGTTTCGCATTTTGTATCATGTCGAAAAGAAAAGGCGCAGGACGAAGTTGGCAAAGATCATGTCGAAAAGAAGCCGAGTCTTTGCTATTCCAAAAGCATGATCTTGTGCAGAGTCCTGCTTTATCAGTTTCACAAAGTGGGTAATTGACAGTAAATTCGAACAATAAAGCCTCGTTTAGTTAGATTGACAAAGAATCCATCAATGGATTTAACATTCGAAGCAAACAAATTTTATGAGACTGTACCATCTTTCTAATGTTTGGATGAAAATTTGTGATGTTTAGATCTTATGAAAACACATCACAATCATTGGTTGAGTTGGGTATAATGTTCCCTTTTTTGCTTTCTTTATCTGTATCCTCATTTTCACGTCCCGACTCGAGCCTCATAGATCTGCCGCTCACCCGCCACTACGTTGCCACTCAACCATGGCCGCCACGAGGCCTCGCCTTCACATCTCCATCTGCATAGTTTGATATCTAAACATTTTCATGGACACAAAGGACACCTGGAGTGCCAAAATTTGGCACAAAGGGATATTTAAGTACCAAAAGTTAGGAAAGTGACACTTAAGTGCCAAAATAAGAGAAAATGGATCATTTAAGTGCCAACGAGGAGAAAATCCGGCCAAAACACTGACGTGGTGATTTTCCGGCGAGCATAGTGCAAAACAACGTCGTTTTGGTGCTGACATGGTAAATAATTAATATATAAAATTTAAAACATAATTTTAAAAAAAAAAAAAAAAGAGAGGGAAGGGAGGAGGAAGATGAATAGGCGGCGGCGGTTGTCGGCTCAATCCTCGCGCTGCCACTGCCCTGCAATCACTGGGAAGGCGGGGGGAGGGTTGGCCGGGGTCGCCGAGCCCTGGCCAAGGGCCAACGACCCTAGCTAACTTGTGGTGAGGGCCTGCCAGCCCTTGGCCCAGCCGGGCCAAGGGCCACCGCCCACTGGGTCGACCCCCTAGTAAACGTTATAATTCTTGCAGCTGCTTCACATCAACATCTAAACCTTTATTAGTGTTTTATTCCCTTCAATGTCCAGGATTTCTTGATTTTGTAGTTTGGGCAATATATCAGTTGCTAGATAAATGCTAGATATAATTTGTTTTTGGGTCAGGTAATTGCTAGAATGGTAATATGGTGGTCCTTTCTTTTTTCTATTCTTTTTGACGCTTACTTTGGCATTGGCTCTCTTTGTTTTTGTTTTTTGTTTTTTACTTTTGGTGAGGGTGGTTGATGGCTGAGAAGTGGAGCAGGTAATTACCGAAAGAACATGGATCAGCGATAAAAGATTAGCAATATATGATACACATTTCTTGACCGTTGAACATCTATAATATCCGTTGACCATGAATAATTAGCAACCTACCCGGTATTATATTCAGGTCGTTGCCTTTATTGACGTTTGCCTTCTTTGTCATGTAGAGATGTTTTGACGTCTTTCTTTTGTCGTTTTCAGAATGACTGTCCCGTTCAAGGAACCCTTCAATTTATATGAGACTAATGTTAATTTGAAACGTAGACAGTGAGACATTCTTGTTTAGACCATCAAATTTTACAAGCTAAACAAACCAGCAGATCAGTATCGCTTAAACTCCTTCAGAGAAATGCTACATGATTGTGCTTTGTTGGACATGGAATCTAAGGGCTGTGCCTATACGTGGGTTAATCAGCGTAGTGGTGATGCTATCATCAAAGAAAGGCTTGATTGTGCATTATGTATAGTTGACTGGCGAGTGACCTTTGCGAATGCAGAAGTTATAGCCTTACCTGCTATTGCATCGGATCACAGTCCACTTCTACTTACTACTGATCTAAATGCAGCAAAGAAGAAGAGATTATTTACCTTTGAATCTTTCTGGCTGCAAGATCCTAACTGCCACAGGGTGGTTTTCGACACCTGGTCTTCTTCCTCTCTCGTTAATGCTACAATCTCCAAGAAGCTCCGGGCTACCTCGGCTGCCTTGTCGCAGTGGAGTAGTCATAATTTCAAAGCGGGCCATCGTCAACTTACTCTCCTTCAACAGCAGCTTCAGCAATGCACCAACCAACCTGTCGTCAATCATAATAATATTCACATCAATTCTCTGAAGACGCAAATTCAGAACATATGGTCTCAAGAAGAGCACTACTGGGCGATGCGGTCTCGCATCAAATGGCTGCAGTGTGGGGATAAAAACACGAGATCTTTTCATGCTACGACTATCCAACGTAGAAAAAGAAATACCATTAGCACCCTAAAGGACAGCAATGAGAACTGGATCCGAGACCCCAATCAACTTAAACATATGACTTTTGATTTTTTCAGGGACCTGTATACTTCCGAAGGCCCTAGGGATTTTCATCCTATTCTCGCTCAATGTCCTACAGTAGTTACAGCTGACATGAATGCTTTACTGACTGCTCAACTTACACGGGAAGAGGTAAAAAAGGCTACCTTTCAGCTGGGCGCAACCAATGCCCCGGGTCCCGACGACTTGAATGGCCTCTTCTATCACCACCACTGGGATATTCTTCAGGAGGACGTTTATAGTATGGTCCACACTTTCTTCAGTTTGGGAGTGCTGCCCGCAGAAATCAACCGGACCTCCATCTCACTAATCCCCAAGATTCTAAACCCTGAAAGGTTAGATTAGTTTCGTCCGATTAGTTTATGGAACTTTAGTTACAAAATCATATCCAAAATCTTAGCAAATCGCCTGAAAACTTGCCTACCTAAGCTAATCTCCCAAGAACAGAGTGCCTTTGTCTCAGGCAGACAAATACAAGACAACATACTCATTGTTCAGGAGGTTCTACATCAAATCAGAGCTCGCACCAACAAGAAAAAATTTCAGGGAATATAGAAAGTGGATATGAAAAAGGCCTATGACAGGGTGGAGTGGGATTTCTTGGCTGCCTATCTTTATCAGTTGGGTTTTCACGCCAAATGGATCTCCTGGATTATGCACTGCGTCTCTTCAACATCTTTTAGTGTTAAATTTAACGGCGAACTGCTACCTACTTTTCAGCCATCTCGGGGTCTACGCCAGGGCGATCCTCTCTCTCCCTATTTATTTATCCTGGTGGCTAATCTGCTCTCCTCTCTTATCCTACAAGCTGTGGACATGGGCTCTCTAAGGGGTATAAGGCTCAATCGATGGTGTCCTGTTTTATCTCATCTACTTTTCGCTGATGATTCTATCTTTTTTGTGGAGGGTACAACTAGCAAATGTCAAAATCTCGGTAACATCCTCAATCAGTACTGCTTAGCTACTGGTCAAGCCATTAACAAAAACAAATCAGATCTATTTATGGGGAAATCATGCCCTCAGGCTCTTCTAGTTAACCTGGCTAGTGAACTTCGGGTTCCTATTTTGGAAAAATCTGGTAAGTACCTAGGTTTACCTTCCGATTGGGGCTCTTCAAAAAAGAATATGTTGATTGCCATTAACACAGTGTTGTTAGGCGTGAGAGGCTACTATACCTACCTACCCGGTAGTAACTAGAATCGAAGTCCTAACGTGGTGTCTACCTTCACCACCGTGAGGCTCCATAATTCTCTGTCTATCTTTGTATTCCCGACAAAAAGGGAATAGGAGAATAGCGCGGGGTCTCTCACCCCAGGGTGGTTCTACCGCCTGTTTCCTCCGTGAGCCTTTTAAGGACCTACAAGGACCTACGAAGGTCCAACATCATTCACTTTATTGTTCTAATATATTTACAAGTACATCTGAAGATACATTTATTTTTATTTATTTTTAAATTTAAGTTTAATGAATGACAGAAATTTGAGATTGTCATGTCACCAAACCAATACTAATTGGTTGAATATGGATCATATGGCACAGCTATGCAATGTTACTTGCTACATAGTAATCACTAAAGCAAGGTTAAGTGTCACTTGGCAAGTATATTAGTGAACATTCTTCCTCTTCCGACTTTAGCTATATATATTAGATTCGATTGACCTGAAAGGTTGACATTCATATTTGTAAAACTCCAAGTATAATTTTTTTATTTTCTTTTCAGGGAGGTGATGTCTTGAATTATCTCCCTTAATTAAAACTGTCCTCAACAGGGGGAACTGAGTTAACCTGTGGTTGAGGACAGTGCTGTAAGACGTGTTAATTCAGATGTGGGCATTTAACCCACCCTTACTCACAGGCGTGGGAGGTTATTATACCTGCCTACCCGATAGTAGCCAGAACCAAAGTCCTGATGTAGTGTCTATCTTCACCACCGTGGGGCCCCATAATCCCTTGTCTATCTTTATCTTCCCGACAGAGAGGGAATAGGAGAATAGCGTGGGGTCTCTCACCCCAGACGGTTCTCCTGCCTATTTCCTCCGTGAGCCTTTTAAGGACTTGCTCAGGTCCAATGAGCTCGAGTATGAAGCTTTAAGAAAGCAAGTGTTAAGTTGCTACTAGGTCATCTATGGGAAGGTACACCGCTTTTTTTTTTTTCTCTCCAATCCAACCATGTTCCGCATGACAATCAGTCATAAAATCAAGGAGATAAGGGAGAGACTATCCAAAATTTCTATCAATAAAGACCAATTTGGTTTTAATGTGCAGGGTGTGGACAATGGTGTGCCACATACGCAATCATGAGAGATGACTTACTCGTTCATAAACAAGTTAGATGTTAAGAGTCTGCAATAAAGTGGAATGCAATACCTTGAAAATAGTTTTTGGGACTCGAAGTATGCGAAAATCTCGAAGTTTTGTTTGAAGGTACTTGTCGACTAACTCACCTTCAAAAGTTGGAAATTTTGGATTGTGGGAGACCAATATATGTACCTTTTAGAGTGCTTGACAATAACTAAATGCCAGCTCATGTTGACCCGGAAGGGTAGGTCCAATTTTTCATTGGATCTTCGTACACAAGTAATTCAAAAGTTTAAACAAGTAATGGAGCTACTCCAATGTCTAGAAGGATCGGGTTGCACTTTGGAGACCTTTTTTCTCTATGATTCCCAAGCTTGACTGCTATACCTGAATGGTTACGCAATCACACAAATGTCATATTAATTCGCTTAATCCGATGTCCCAACATATTGTCTTTGTCGTTTTTTATTGAAAGAAATTGTACACCCATATAAAAATTTGATTTTGCCGAACAAATGAGAAGTATCTTGGTATATAGAATATCTAAGGATATCAAATTCGCATGACACCACAATAATTGCCGTAATACTATGTTATAAATACTCAACGCTTGTTTCCTTTTATTTTTTCCTCTTGTGAACACAGGTGAACTCCCATGACTATTTGCCATGTCATGTTGATCTCTGCAAAGAATTGGACGTACATGTTGACACCTAAATTTTGGCGACCTAATCATTTATTCATTGCATAAAAAATTAGGGATTGACCCTGACCCCTAGTAAAAATATTAATTAATTGCATCAGGAGCATTTACTACGTAGTTCATATTTCCGTTAAATACATTTTAGTTTGGACCGGCAGCAGATGGACTCAAGTGAATGTTTTTGAGTTTAATTTGACCAAGCCCATGAAGCAGAAAATGAGAATAGGCCCGCAATTCTTCCATGATAGCCGAATTTACACGTGAGTGTTCTTATCGTAAAGATTTTGATCGGCGTGATTCCCCTCCTCATTTTCATATATTATTTTGAGGGAACAAATCCATTGCCAATAGGAAACCGTGAGATATCAAAGGGAATTGATAATTTTAGTGGTTTGTTTATTATTCTTAACATCTCTTTCCTACACTCGCATATCTTCCTCTGCAATGCGAAAGACAAATGTGAGGAAAGAGACGAAAGGAAGATATATTGTAAGAGGAAAGGAGATCTTGTTTCTTTCTAGAGAGCCCAAGCCATTCCTATAAAAAGCAAGATACAGTGCAAAGAGAGAGGCCGGCAGACTCTATTCTCAAAGCACATAGAGATACACGAGTGAGAAAAGAGAGAAGAAGAGAAAGGGGTCGCAATCGAGACCCTCCTTGCGGCCGCGACGCTTGGTCAACACCAGATCCCTCGTGGCCGAATCCTTCCATCATCCGTAGCCACTTGACGACACTCAGCGTTACTGTGATCACTCCTCACCGGCAAGAACCACCTTCCCAGCTCCGGAGACCATCATAACGAGCTTCCTACCAGTTTTGGGTGCTGGTCTTGAGCCCGTTGTTGCTGTACAGAACGACCGACGACTTGCAAATCTCCAACATTTTCCGGTTAAGTAAAATTTCCATTCGGTGGTCAAGGAAAAGGCATCCCGCCAAGGGAGGTACATAATCGGCAAGAGAGAATCCTGAGCCAAGTGGTGGGTTTCATGGTCAAAGTAGAAGAGACGGCATAGATCTTTGTCCACATATATTTGGTCAACCCCAACATACACAGTGAGAGGTGTGGACGTTCGGTCAAGCGCTCCTCCTTCTTGTTGCAGCAAGCTAGTCGAGATGGCGTACTCTCCATCGACCCTCCTATACCCGACGTCTCCAGTTGCGTCTTGTCGTCTTCGCCCGTGAACCGCTGCGCCGCCAACTCCCGCTGCCGCATCACTGCTGCTTCCTGCCATTCGTTGCCATTCACTGTCGAGGAACCGATTGCAATTTCAGTCCAATTGCGTTGCGTTCGAATTTGAAAATAAAATCCTCAAATTAAGTAAGATGCACATCTTTAGTATATTTGTAATATTTTATTGCCTTATTTGAGTGATTCGATATAATCTGCAATTGGTGGATATATACTGTTGATGTTAGAATATTTTGTTAGATATTTATTCAAATAATGTAATATCCACAAAATCTTAAGATACCCCCAAGTTAGGAAACTTTCCTAATTTAACAATGTACTTGGACGATCGTCTGATGTTTAACTGCAAGATACGATGCTCGGGGTCCACAATGCTCGAGGTCCTATCCATAACCATTTGGATACGATCGTTGATTTACCCAAATTTGAACGATAAGTCTTTCATTAATATCCATAACCACTTGGATATGATCATTGGTTTATTTCATCTCCTTATTGAGATAGATAACGTAAGATTGTGGATTACATTATTTAATTAAAAATCTATACGTTGTTTGATTGCTTTCCTTAAAGAAGAAAACCCAAAAAAAATATCTTTGAATTAGATTCAATTCTTGCTAGAATATTGCTTGTTTTAGGCTAGATTGCATGTTTAGATTAGGTTATTTATTTGTTCAAACAAATTTTAAAATTTAAAATACAAAAAAAAAAAATTGCTTTAGGATGTTGGATATCCTTAACTAAAATTGCATGTTTAATTGTTAAAAAAAAATCATATATGTCACCTAAAATTAGGTCATTCCTTGCACATCATTTAGTCATTGCATGCTTAGGATCATTTATGCATGTGACATATTAGGATAGTTGCATTAATATATGCCCATCATTAGATTAAGTCATGTAAGTAACGTCGCATGACATATTTTGCATATTAGGTTGCACTATGCATGTCATGTTAGTATAGATACATTTTTATACATCATTACATTGCATTGCATGAAAATTATGTTTCATTAAATAAGAGAAAATCCAAAAATAAAAAATAAAAAATTGAGTGACTGCGAGTTAATTAAAAATCATATTTAGGACTGCTAATGTGAATTCTGAGCTAATATTTTAGATGCGTTCGTTGTTATGAGGTAAATCCTGCAATTTATTTATTATTCTTTTGGATGTTAAATTGATGAATTATGCACCTGCATGATTATCTCACATGTTATGGAGTAATAAAATGAACTTAAGCTGTTTGATAAACATTTTTTTTCATGAAAAGAACAGTACTAAAAGGGTATTAGAGAAATCTAGTATAATCAAGTCCCTATACTCAAAATCTCTACTTCATAGGAGTAAAATAATTCTCCTATTATTTTACTTAGGTGTCTAGTTGACCGATCGTAAATTGATTAGTGTCGACTCTTAATTGAAAAACTATTTATATGTTAAGAACTTGAACCTAAGTCGTAAATTGATATAAGCTTGGGAGAGCCCGAGTTAAGTTTAGGCTTAGTAATCCATTAGCTAAACCGTAAGTGGTTCATCCGAGGTTAGGTCGCGATATTACACGTAGCTAATTATTTGGCAATCTCTTTCATTTTTAGGGATGAAATTGTTACGATCCCAACTCTATCTCTAGGGTCTTAAGCGGCAAGGGTTATTTTCGCGACGTCCCAAGCTCATCGCCGTCCTGATTCTTTTCATCTTGTTATCATATACATGCTAAGACGTGAATAAACAACTCTCCAAACAAACAACAGCTGAAAGATTGGGACATACATCACACAGAACACATTAGTTTATATTATAATGATACTTTTACAAGCCATTTTTCTACGGGCCCTCTTTTCTTTTTGCATCACATTACAAGTTTTCCACATAGGCCAAGAGAATTCCTATCTCTTTTAGCATGACTGTAGCTCTCAAAACTTACGTGAGACTTCCATGCTTACAAGATTGAAAGATAAAGGAATGAGTTTTGGGGAAACTCAGTAAGTAAAATTCCTAACTTTCTACCAAGAAAGCCTCTCATCATCAAGAACAAGCATGTACTACACTCGCAAACAGTGTCGATGACAGATCAATAGCAAACTTATTGCTACATCTTGACTACATGCAGATGCCCATCACAAAATACTTCAATGCATGCTTACCTTTGGCTTAATAATGAACACATCGACCTATCATGCTTATGCATAATCAACACTCATGCAAATTCATTTAGTGTCATCTTGGCTCGACCAGGCCCTCTCAGCTCGACCGGGGCTTCTAGCTCCTTGCTGGGCTTCTTGGCTCGAACATGGCATCTCGGCTCAAACGAGACTTCTTGGGGCTAGCTTGCGGCTTTCGAGTTCAAAACCCAGGCATCCCGGCTCAACTGAAGCGTTGCCGCCAACGCTGTGCAGCGATGGACATTTTTTCCTCTTTAGGTGCATGCATAAATGCATCATATAAGCCGATTTTTATATTTTCTCTTAGCCGATACATACATGGCCCGAATGCGTACTCATTCATTCGTGTGTGTCATCAATTCTCGTACTTCGCTAACAAGTATGTCAGGAATGATTTTTGGTCCATAACATGAATCAGCCACTTAGCGCCAATCCCCGCATTGGACAAGGTTCGGAACGGTACGCCTCAATACCAATCCAAGACCTCGAGGCTTAGGTACACCTCGCTTTAGTGATGATCCCAAGCTTGACGGACCTTGGCTCTGACCCGATGTGAATACATATGTATCGAGAATGGCCATTGGCTCATGGTTTCATTCAACGCAAAGCATAAAGTCCCCACGTCTATTTGGACTATGGAAATCGGCATGCTTGGTGCCTTGCCAAGAGCTCGTGGATTTGGGCGATCCCTATACCAATCAAGGCATAAGATCGACATGTCTTAATGTCGATTTAGGACCTTGTAGCCTTGGGCAATTCTCGTACCGAGCGAGACTTGGACCCAACATCCTATTTGTGCCGAAATCAAGGCTCTATGTCTTGGGCAACTTTGTCTACAGATAAAACCAATCCAACAAACCTCGATTCCATTCCGACCACACATGACTCAAGCACATGGCCATGTTCATAACAAATAAGATCAAACAAAAGACATAGCACACTACCCATGGCTTGACAGGTGAGCATTTACTAGCCTCAACAATGGGATCGACTTTCTTAGAAGAAAATAGGGAATCCTACTTACCTTGGCCAACCTCAAGGACCGACTTAGATTAGCTTGAAGGATTGAGGACGCAAGGCCGAGAGAAAGGAAATGGAGGAGGAAGATGGGCGTGAATGGCAAGGGGTGTAAGGTGGTGGAAATGAATGGGACCTCCCCTATTTATAGACACCAAACTAATCATTACTCATCCAATCAGTCCAATTACGTTTCTTAGAGTAGCATGGCTATGCCATCGAGGTGGCAAGCGTGATTTGTAAGATGGCATGCCTAGAGTCTTAAGAGAACACTTGCCATCTTCTTATTGAACCACCTATTGGCTTGCTCTCCAAGGTTCAATTTAGGCTCATGATGTGCCTATGGTCCTAAGGGACACATAAGCCCCCTTGATGCCTCATGTCCTCTTCTAATTGGTTGGCTCTTGTCTTGTTCACCAAGACTATTTTTTAGTGTCATTATAGCCTAAGATTCTAAAGGATACCTAAGCATGAATTACCAATTTTTTCTCCAAGACAAATCTCAAGCCATCATTACCAAATTTTCAAGTGGATACTTAGGCTTATAAGGTGGAGATCTAATAACCTAGTGTCATTAATTAAAGCCTTATTTGTCTCCATTTCATTGGGCCACAAAAGTGCATTGCTCATTATTAAAGGGACAAGTCATTATGCACAAGTGGCACTCTAAAAAGATGAGCTAGCATCAAGGCCATAGGCTAGCCATCATTTGCTCAAGATGTCTTATTTTCATTGGGACACTTGGCTTAGATTTCTTGCTTGATCCCCAAGGTGGATATTTGGTAATTATGGCCAAATCTAGAAAAATCTAGGTAGAATGATGAGTCATCCTACCTCTTGAAGAACCTAAGGTGTTCTAGAGAGTTCCATTTTGTCCATATTTACATAATGTGACAACTATGGGAAATAAGACATTTGAATTGCAACCGAGACTGGGCAAGAGTCTTTTGTGTACATCCCCTAACGACCATTTCAACACACCCGAGGTTCGTGGCTAAGCCTCCCTCGGTGTGGTTGTTGTAGGCCAAGTTGTCATTCTTAGCTAATTTGGTGGCCTAGGGAGCGTGCTTAGTGCCTGCATGGTAACATTTTTGTTCTTCCCGATTTCTGTTCTTTTGTTTCCCTGAAAAAAAAAAAAAACAGAAATCTGTTTGGTAACGCCAACTTATTTTTATATTCCCGGAATAGAAAAGTAGCTAGGGAATAGATTTGGAACAGAAACAAGAAATTAAAAAAAAAAAGTAGCTTCTTGTTCCCGAGAACAATTTATAGAAATAAACTAATTTTCTTTTTTATTTTTCTTTTATTCCTCTCTCTTGCCATGGCCACCTCCAACCGCCCGGAGCCACCATCAACTGCCACCCGCTACCGCTCGCCGCCGACTACCTGCTGCCGTCGCTCGCCACCAACTGCCGCCGCCTTCACACAATCGTCATTGCCAACCACCACCACACAATCGTCGCCCACCACCCATCGGCCGCCACCGGTAGCAGGGCGGCCGCAGGAGGTCGCAGCCGATGGGTGGTGGGCGGTGATTGGCGGTGACAAGCGGCAGCGGTCGTGCGGAGGTGGTGGTGACCGGCGGCAAGTGGCGTCGATGATGACAATCGGCAGCCAACGGTTGTGCGGAGGTGGCGGCGGGCGGCGATTGGCGATCTGTGAGCAAAAATAAAAAATGAATAAATACAAAAAATACAAAATCGTACCAAACGCATTCCTATTCTTTTTCTATTTCAAGAATATAAATTTTGTGTAGTTACCAAACATCTTTTTTTACTCAGAAATTATTCCCCAGAGGAGAAATAGAAAATAACTATTTCTAAAAAGAAATTGTTCCCTAGCCAAAAAGCGTTACCATGCGCACCCTTAATGACCGGCCTTTGGATTGACTTCAATCAATCAGATTGAATCATGGATTAGCCGTAGGCTTCATCGAGGCTGACTCCCAATTGCCATGTGACTATTTGAGATTGGTCATACTTATGCCCGACACGGTTGCATTGAGCTGAATCACAGTTATCCACGATCGATGCATGACCAAGCGGAATCGCCCATGACCGTTTGGACCAACCCATGATCTTCGATCGATTCGTGGTGGTCGTGACCACTTCTCGATCAATTCTGACGATCAAGTAGTCATCCATCGACCGAACTGCTTGAGTCCATGATCGTGGTCATAGGATTGGTCCATGACTATTCCTTTGATCGATCCATAATCAGCATATGGCCGAATCCTAGGACGATCCATGGCTTATCCTTGCCACTGGCACACCAAATTTACAGTCATTTCTTGTAGGTCGAAATCAGGATGTCACTGAAACTATGGCCATTGAAATTTTACTCTTTTCTTTCCTTGAATGAGTATTGTTCTTTATGATTTGCTAGTTTTGGTTTACAAATTTCTCAATGGAGAAAATACATTATTTATATTGTATAAGACCAACTAGAGTATTATCTATATTTGAACTTCCTTAGAAAACTATTTATCTTCATTCATGGATAGCGTGTTCGATCATGACGCATCACTGAATCTTATTTTTGGTAAATCAGAGTTAGTTACTCGATCTTTTATAATTTTCCTCTAGACTATTAAAGACTTTTCTCTAAACAATGCATTTGAAAAACCACATTGATTTTCCAATTTTTAATTTTTTTTACTTCACATCTAAATAGGAGGATTATTTATTTCTCCTTTCTCTGTTAAGATTGGATCTTATGAAAAATTAATGCACAAAGGTTAATTGCGTGAACAATATAAAGTTTCTGTTATCTGCTCAAAGCCTCTGTCAGTGGTAGTCTCCCAGGTACGTTCGTTTGAACTCATGATTATATATGCAGTTCCTCATAAGTTCAACACCTCCTTAACTGATTTGATAACTACACTAGAGAGTGAGGTTTAGGGGTTCAGTCCTTAATTTTCGCCAAGTTGGGATCTTTCGAAGCTGAAATCATTTTTCGGCCTGAGAGTAAGAAACAAAAAGATGGCCATTAACATATATGAACTAGAAGAACTGATGGTCGACTCACACCATATTAAAACCTTAATATTCCGTCAATTGCTTATAAAATAGAATGGTCTGGAACGTTTTTACTATAGCCATTATGTATCACCTACCAAATACAAGACCACGTTGGCATTCGTCAGCTGCGGTTCATGAGCTCTCTCGATACCCCCTGCTGTTTTTCCAATGGCAAGTGAAAAAAATTGACCAAATGATACTTTTCGACATAGCAGAGGGTACTGAGCCCGCTTTTATGGCATGCCCTCCCATAATGGGGATGGGATGTCAAGGCAAAAGCCGTGCTCGCTAAGTTAATGGACAACAACAAAAGAGTCATAAGAGTCTGCATTCCGAAATATGGAAATGCATTTTCCGATGATTTTGATGTAAAAGAAAACTCTTGCAAAAGCCTTGAGAAACGCTATTAGTCAAGGCTTGGTCAGAGTTCAGCCGATACCTCGAACATTGAGCAATTGCAGACCCACTTAAGATTCTCGGTGAACAGCGAGAAACTTTTCCTTGTGCTAGATGATGTATAGGCAGCATTTGCCCTCGTAGCACGCGGAATGAGATGAGAGATTTGCTCATGGAAGGCGCTAAGGGAAGTTTTCTAGTTGCAACCACTTGCAGTCACGAAATCGCTCATCTGATGGTATTTGTGTTAGCCTTCAAGCTAAAGGCCCTTCTTCTGAGGACACTCTCTTGCTTTTCAGCAGATGGGCATTTGACCGCAAGCGAGAAAATGAACGTTGGCGATTCGTAGTCAAAATCGTCAACAAACGCAAGGAAGTTCCTCTAGCTGTGAAATCTCTTGGGGGCTAACTTCATGCTAAAAGCATCGATACGAGACAATAGCACTGCGTGGGAATCGGTACGTAGACAAAAGGACATCCTTCCTGCACTCAACCTAGTGTCAACAATTTGCCGCACCAAATGAAAAGACGTTTTGCATTTTGATTCATCTTTCCCAAAGATTATTGACACGGCTGCTCTCTTTTGAGCAATCTTCTGAACACGTGTGAACTAATAAGTCTGTCAAGCGAAAACCAAGCACCAGAAGCAGTTGGCAAAGATCATGTCAAAAAGAAGCTGAGGAGTTCGTCAAATCTTTGCTATTCAAAATGCACGATCTAGTGTACACTCTTGCTTTATCAGTGGCACGGAGTGAGCATTTGACAGTAAATTCAAACATTAACGCCTCGTTTAGTTCAATGGACAAGGAATCGATCAAGGGATTTCCATTCCAAGTTATCACATTCCGTGAGATTACAACCATCGAACACCAGATGGTTGACAGAGACATTTGTCGTAGTGCTCAGTCGTGCAAAAGAGGAGAAGCAGTGACAATGGCAGTGGTGGCGGCAGCTGCGACGGCAGCAACGGCAATGAGCACGGTGCAGATCTTTTTGTTTTATTATTGGAAATTCTGATTCATACCGCAGGGAGTGTGTCACCTCACTTTAATCAGAAAATTTGGTGTAGGATGTGGGGAACTGAGCCGGCGGCGTCAGCCTGAAGCTGGCGAGGAGTGGCCCAAGATCGCTCACCTCCCGGTGATTGAACTCGATGGCCGGAGCTGTTCGGCCGAATGATTATTACGTGTGATATCGATTTTATTCAATCTCAACTGCATCGTGATATGCCATATATCTCCTACCGCTCATCATGAGATGCTTGATTCAGATAAAGAAATCTCCGTGAAGCTATGACCCCATGCCGTGCGCGGATGAGTCTCTGATAAGAAGCAATTTACATTTTGGAGATTACTAGCTCGAAATCTGATCCAATCTGGTCGATGGATGACGAGTCTTCATTTCCACTTTATCTCTTGAAGCATTTCCCCGGCCTTCTTCGTTGGATGCTAAAAAAGAGATGGGACATCTTGGGCTTGCCAACTAAACTGGGTCGAGCAAGGTAGAACACGGTTTTGTACTACTTCCTTGTATAAAATGCTCAAAAATCTCTCCACTTATTTCCAATTTTCGATCCCACATGTCTCCTTCTGTTGGAAGATATGCAAAAAAAGATTCTGAAAGTATATTGGGAATTGATTGATTACAGAGAATCAATCTTATATTAGATTGATTTGTAGAATATTACATTGCCTTTTTTCTTTGTGTATACACTTTGTAATATAAACAGCAAAGCATTGTACATTGATCGACACAGAGAATATACAAGAAAATCTTCTTCCCAAACCGTGCTCTTCTCCTTTCTCTCTTTCGTTTCTTACTTGCCTTCACATTCTGACATGGTATCAGAGCTTTGGTTTTAAGCTCCATCTTCCTCAATTGATTGCTTTCGAAGCTGCAAGACAGACCAACGTCTTGATTATGAAAGAATCTGTACAAAGGAAGAAGAAACGGAATTTTTACCATGAATCCAGAGGATTTGCTCCCTGGGACAACCGGCGTTCCCTCCACAGGCGACGTCACACCGATAGGAGAAACACAAGGCCACAGCATCCATGCGATACCTGCAGTTTCCACAACCCAGCAACAAATCCAGACTCAATGGCAGATATACCCGGCTCAGGCGAGTATGGGGCAGCCCATTCAGGGCCATCCTTACCAATGGGTACCTTATCCATGGTACGTCGGGCAAGGCCCGAATCCATCATTGCCGAGGGTAACAAGTTACCAGAGCAATGTTCAACCTGACGGGAGTCTACCATCCGCAAGCGGGGCAAACTTAGCCGCCGAGGCAGAACGAATAAACGGGTCTGGAGAAGCGGGATCCGGAACAAATCCTCATCCGGGATTTTTTAATACGGGTCATGGAAACGGGTTTAATGGGTCGGGTACAGGGACGAATCCCTACCCAAACCTCTCACCCGGATTCTTACCTTTTCCGATTGCAGCCATCACCGGTCGACCGGAGCCAGGCGATCCCTTACACGTATCAACCGCCAACGGTCCAGAGTTGCGATTGATTAGCCTGCAACTGACCGGGCCGGAAAAATACAACAAGTGGTCGCAAGACTTCCGGCGGGCCCTCGTCACAAAAGATAAAGACGATTTTCTTGACGGAACCGTACCTGTTCCGACGGATGAAAGGCTGGCGAGGCACTGGCGAAAGTGCAATCACCTGATCCGCACTTGGATCGGCAATTGCGTCTCACCAGACGTCGCAACAGGACTCCCACCAACGGAAGATTCAAAAACCATGTGGGACAACATAAAGGAAATGTACGGGAAGCTCGACCGAGCAAAATTTTTTTGTCTCATGCAGGAATTAACAGATCTTAAGCAAGGAAACATGTCCGTCACAGCGATTTACAACAAACTGTCATCGCTCTGGAACAAGCTCGAGGGCACGGAAGAAAAACTCGAGGGACCTCCCGAAACCCTCAGGCAGTATAAATCCATCAAAGAGAGGGAGAAATCCACTCGGTTTCTCTTGATATTGAACGAAACATACCTAACATTTCGTTCGCAGATCCTGGCAATGGATCCCGTGCCACCCCTCGGCCGGATTTTTCAGCTGGCTGTCCAGGAAGAAAGCCAACGGCTCACAGCACCGGAGCAAGCACGAGGAGGCGAAGCCATCGCCCTTGCTCTTCGCAGAGATCGCCGCGGAAGAGAAACAGGGGCGAGAACCCTAGCCCGGGAGAGAGAAGTTCGCGAGGGGCTAGGGTTTGCAACCGCGGACAAAACCCTTAAAAGGGAAGGCGTCTATGGTGGAGATTTGATCTGGAGATCCGACGGCCTGGATTTCCCGCAGAGATCCGACGGCCTTGATTTCCTGCGGAGATCCGACAGCCTTGATTACCCACGGAGATCTGACGATCTAGACTTAGCGTGTCGATCTGACGGTCCGCAAGCGGTCGATCTATACGGTGCATCGGACGGTGGAGATAATTACACGATTAAATCATCCGACGGCCAATTTTATTCCGCATCAGTTCGAAATTTCGGACAAAATTCCAAGGGAAAAGGTAAATTATACTGTGAATATTGCAAACGTCCCCATCATACCATAGAAAATTGTTGGAAATTGCATGGAAAGCCATGAGAAAAAGAAAAAAAGAAAGGGTATTCTGAGCCTACCGGGTGATTTGGACCTCTTTTGGATCCATTAGTGACCGACCAATTTCCTATGGGCAATATCAGCAGTTGATGCAGGCATTACAGAAAGCTGACATTGGAAATAAAGGAGCTCATTTCTCAGGTATATCCCATTGCCTGATTAATTCAATTTCAAATAAGGCATGGATAGTTGACTCAGGAGCAAGTGACCATATCATTTGTGATATTAAATTTTTCTCACAAATGCATAGGAAATTGGACACACCGATTTCTGTACAACTCCCAAATGGGAATATTACTCATGTCACAATGACAGGAACCGTCCAACTTAGCTCCCAAATTATTCTGAAAAATGTCCTATATGTCCCACAATTTCAGTTCAATCTGATTTCCGTATCCAAAGTCTGCAAAGAAAATTCTGTCAAGTACTTTTCAATGCTAACACATGTTTTTTTCAGGCCCTTCGATTTGGGAAATTGATGGGCTTGGGTAGTCTTTACGAAGGTTTATATTTCTGGACCAGTGTTCCAAGTAATCTAGATTTGAATTCAATTCCTTTCAATAAGTTATCGTTGTGTAATGCCATTGCCAATGATAAAGACTTTCTTTTACATTCAAGAATGGGGCATAGTATTTCTTTTCCATACTCTAAATGTCCTATCTGTCCTCTTGCAAAACAACCTCGCATGTCTTTCCCTTTACATACCAAGCGTTCCACTACTATACTTTCTTTGATTCATGTCGATGTCTGGGGACCATATCACACAACACATCGTGATGGTTCACGATATTTTCTTACAATTGTGGATGATCACTCTCGGGCTACATGGATATTCTTGATGCAATCAAAAGCTCAAGTTCCATCTCATTTGAAAACGTTTATCGCCTTGACTAAAAATCAGTTTGGAAAGTCAATTCAGCAAATACGTACTGACAATGGGAAGGAATTTTTTAGTCATGAATGCAGATCACTTTTCTTGCTTCATGGCATTCTACATGAAAGCTCTTGCATCTATACTCCACAACAGAATGGAGTGGTGGAACGTAAGCATCGTCACTTGCTGGAAGTTGCACGAGCTTTGAAGTTTCAGGGATCTGTTCCCGGCAATATATTGGGGCGATTGTGTCCTCACTTGCAGCCTATCTCATCAACCGTATGCCTACTCGGATATTAGATGGTAAATCACCCTTTGAACTTCTTTATGGAAAGAAACCATCAATAGATCATCTTCGAGTTTTTGGTTGTCTTTGTTATACTGCAATTATGGGACCTCGAGACAAAATGAGTCCACGTGCCAGGAGGTGCATTTTCATGGGTTATCCTACCTTACAAAAAGGTTATTATGTCCTGGATCCATCCACAGGAGAATTTTTCGTGAGCAGGGATATCATATTTCACGAAACAATCTTTCCATTTCGGGCATCTACAGAGGATTTGGATATCTCCAATAGTCCTCATCTTTCCCCAATTGAGGAAAATATATCTCCTGAATATTTTCTAGTAGCATCACCAGGACAAGTCATTCCACCTTCTTCAATTGATCAGTTAACTCAGCAGGCCACATTGGAAAGAGACTCTGCCCTTCCAATCACCAGTGAATATGATTCTGGCGAACAAATCACCAATAATGCTGCGGAAGTATCCTCACCTCCACCACCAACGGATCATCCACGTCGTTCGGGGTGAGCTACGAAACCGCCAGCATGGACCAAAGACTATGTCTGCGCCTCACTGAATGGACCAGGTATTCACTATCCAATATCTTCATATGTCTCCTTTGACAAACTCTCGTCAGAGCATAGATGTTGCATTAGTCGTATATCAGATGAGAAAGAACCATCTAGTTACCATGAGGCATCCATAGATCCACGGTGGCAAAAGGCCATGGAAGTAGAATTACAGGCTCTATCTGATAATCACACATGGGAAATAGTTCCTTTGCCCTCAAATCGGAAATCCATAGGATGCAAATGGGTTTATAAAATAAAGTATAGAGCTGATGGATCCATTGAACGCTACAAAGCTCGACTAGTAGCCAAGGGATATACGCAACAAGAAGGTTTCGACTATCATGAAACTTTTTCACCTGTTGCTAAAGATGTCACCATCCGCTCTTTCTTATCAGTTGCAGCCATCCATGATTGGACGTTGCACCAAATGGACGTTCATAACGCTTTTCTTCATGGTGATCTGGATGAAGAAATTTACATGGAAATTCCTCAGGGCTTACGGAGACAGGGGGAGAATAAAGTATGTCGTCTCCGCAAATCCCTTTATGGGCTAAAACAAGCTTCCAGACAATGGTATGCTAAATTTGCCAATGCTCTCATCAGTGCAAACTTCAAACAGTCAAAGTATGATCATGCCTTATTTACATGGACCAAAGGTACGTCATCTATTTACTTGATGATCTATGTAGATGACATTCTTATCATGGGGAATGATGAAGTTGCAATAAAAAGCTTAAAGAGATATTTACATACTACGTTCCATATAAAAGATCTGGGAGCACCAAAATATTTCCTTGGGATTGAGATCGCCCGATCTCATCAAGGGATTTCTCTCAGTCAGAGGAAGTTTGTGTTGGAAATTATTTCAGAGGCCGGTTTATCAAGATGCAGGCCAGCTGTCATTCCAATCGAGCAGAATATCAGATTGACTACAGCAGACCACACTGGAGGAACTTCTCAGGATGATCCTATATTACAGGATCCGACGAGTTATCAGAAGCTCGTTGGAAAACTGATTTATCTAACCATGACCAGGCCCGATATATCATATGCAGTGCAGAATCTTAGTCAATTTATGCACAAACCAAAGGAATCTCATATGAATGCCGCTCTAAAGGCCGTGAAGTATTTGAAGGGATGTCCAGGACTCGGGATACTTCTATCTAGAAGATGCAACATGGAAATGACAGCATACTGTGATGCAGACTATGCAACATGTCCTATGAGTCGAAGGTCCATAACTGGATTTTGCATTAAGTTGGGAGACTCTCTTCTTTCATGGAAAACCAAGAAGTAAGCAACAGTTTCTCTATCTTCAGCTGAAGCAGAATACAGGGCCATGGCAAAGACCACATGTGAAATTGTGTGGATACGAGGATTACTTGGTGATCTTGGAATACGCCTAAAGGGTCCGACGAAGTTATTTTGCGACAATGAATCAGCCTTGAAACTTGCAGCAAATCCTGTAATGCATGAAAGGACCAAGCACATAGAAGTGGATTGCCATTTCACTCGGGAGAAGATTCAAGAAGGAATAATCGAGACAAGAGGGATTGGAACTACTGAACAACCTGCAGATGTATTCACCAAGGCCCTATGTCAAAGACAACATGCATATCTACTGAGCAAGCTAGGTGTCTTAGACATCTACAAGCCACCAGCTTGAGGGGGAGTGTTGGAAGATATGCAAAAAAAGATTCTGAAAGTATATTGGGAATTGATTGATTACAGAGAATCAATCTTATATTAGATTGATTTGTAGAATATTACATTGCCTTTTTTCTTTGTGTATACACTTTGTAATATAAACAGCAAAGCATTGTACATTGATCAACACAGAGAATATACAAGAAAATCTTCTTCCCAAACCGTGCTCTTCTCCTTTCTCTCTTTCGTTTCTTACTTGCCTTCACATTCTGACACCTTCTCTTAAAATAACTTCCCTCTTGCTCCATTATCCCATCAAAAGTTGTTTACTTCATCAAAAGATTCAATATATGGTAGTGAGTACTAAGGAAAATGAACATCAATAATTTTGATTAGGTGGACGAAGTTTCCATCGCTTGTCTATTTGTTTAAAAGAGGAAGAAGAAAAGAACGAAATGAATCCAGGAAATACCCTGATCTGCAAAACTCGTCCGAGCATGATCATTGCTTTAGTTTTGGTGCAGGAGTGCATGAGGGCTCATCTTTCTCAAGCCGAAACGCTCTTTTGCTGCTTTTTACAATTTGTTCATATTGTTTTAAACACTTGGAAGAAAGAGATGGGACATCTTGGGCTTGTTTTCTAAAATGGGGATTAGTGAGCAACAGCCTTAAAATATTAGCCACCATTATAGAACTAAAAAAGATATTTTTAAAAAATAATAGACACAAATTAAATTAAAATAATATATGTAACGATCACAAATAAAAACGATATTATACTCATTCTGCTTTGAATTTCAGATTTATCTTCTCAATCATATTTTCCCGTAACATGTCAATTAGAACTCACATACCAAACATCACACGATTACATAGGAAAGTATGCAACCTCGTCTCACGTGTCTACCTTCACATAGTAAGGAAAAGGTGCAAGGGCACTTGCCATGGTTCAACCCATTATTTCCATAAATAGTTTCATAGTAGTGCTTTTGAAAATAGATAAAATAATCAAATCATTATAATATCAAGGAAGGTGCACCAGACCACAAAAGAATCACACCACTGAGAAAGAGCTTCAAAAAATAATTATGCCTCAAATTTTAGTTTCAGCTAGAAAATTTCGAACAAGAAAATGGGAGTTTAAATCTCCGCACGAATATTAGTTAGTAATCAAGTTCGAATGAGTACAAAGTGTCAACTGATATAAAAGACAAATCAAAGTATAAGAAAGTACACATGATTAAATAATCTAGAGGCCCTGAAAGCTAAATTTCATGCTACAACCTCAATATGAAAATGGATGAGCAAGTGGCAATTTTCTTCTTGAAAAGGAAAAAATATTTGCTTTTACATTGCCTTTTCTAATCGAACGAACGAACATGATGAAATGGCTGACCCAACTGTTGGGAATAACAGATTCCCTAAAAACTGATCCAACACTCAATTGAACCCTAAAACAACGAACGCGGAAGCATGCCTAGGAAGACACATGTGTCACCGATTAAAGGTACATTACGGAATCGAATGTACTTTGCCTTTCACAGATTAAACATCAATGTTGAAGTTTGAGGCAAAATCACAATCTTGTTCTATTGAGGAGCGTATTGTTGCTTTGAAGGGGAGAAAACTCTATTTTTGGGGAACGTACTCTTCTTACATTAGGGGGAGAGAAAGTCTTCAGAACATACGTACGTCAAAAGGTACGTTCTCCTTTTTCTTTTCTATCTTAAAACATCTTCTCCAAAAGACGTAACCTCTCAAGGTACCATTTCATATCTCAACCATTCATCCATGCGACTAGCATATTTTGAGAGCTTGTTGCTATACATCTGTTAGGAATATATAGCAGCTCATAATGGGCATCACACTTTAAGTAGATTTAGTATGCACTATCCTAGATCGATTAATCACATTTATATATCTCTTGATCTCTTTTTAAACAAATATATATTGTATTCACAATTATGATTATCTTAAAGACAGTCATAATTGATCGATCAGTGAATACAAAACTAGAATGTGATTCTCCAAATTCGATCTTTCTCTTTCCTTTAAACTCCCAACTTCAGTTCAGCTTGCTTTTCTAGAAATGTCTCAGTAGATCGAATCAATTCATGATTATTGGCAACATCCTAAGATAGCAAACACTGAATAGAAATCTTGAGAATAAGTAAGAGTCATGAGGGCACTAAATTGAGGAACTCTTTTCCTCAAAAGTCTCACATGGCATAAAAGTTGAGATCAAACTTTTGCCACTCTTATTGGTCGTATCATGCATACGTAGTATGAAATACGTATTATGGTATTAACTCCTTTCCCATGGAGCCTATGTCTATACCATCAATACCGTATAGATGATAGTTCAGACATACCTAATGTCTAACTTGAGTTTACATATCTACTCATTCACAGAATTCATCATAATTAACATTTGGCATCATAGACTGATAAAGTAAAATGTTATATCCTCATCTTAACACTCAGTTAAGGTAACATATATATTTTGAGCTTCAGTTCTCGATTATCACATAGATAATAAGCTTAAAAATTGTCTCATCTCTATTTATTACATAGTAAATAGAGGCGATTACCCGTGTGAGTGGGCTAATCTTTTATCTGTCCGACATACTTTTTTGACTTTATATAATGCATTGAGTACTAAGATGCATAAACGTCAAACAAAGATTCATATGCATTAATAATGAAAAAACACAAATTCATTAAATGTGAACACTTCATGGAAATTACAATATTCTGTACATCAGCTTCTACGCAGTCCTAGAGATTTTATATGACCACAAAACACATCTCTAGGTTTTGGCTTTGTCATAGGATTTGCTACCATTCTATGCGTAGATATGTACTGTAAGTTTACATCCTTTCGTACAACCATATCTTTGACATAATTATACTTGATATCTATATGTTTTGTCTTGCCTTGATATCTTGAATATTTGGTGTATGCTATAACTGCTTGGCTATCACAGTTAACCAATAATGGATTTGCAGCATACCCAATAACACCTAAATGATCCAAAAATTTCTTAAGCCAAACACTTTCTTGTACTGCTGCTGATAATGCTACGAACTCAGCTTCCATCGTGGACAAAGCTATACACATTTGTTTCTTACTGCTCCATAATATGGCGTCATTATTCAGTAAGAAAGCAAATCTAAAGGTAGATTTCCTTTCATCTAAATCTCCTCCCCAATCAGCATTTGAATAGCCTTCAAGTCGCAGATCATTTCCTTGATAATTCAGCTTGTAATCAGCAGTTCCCTTCAGATATCTCAGTATTCTTTTAATGGCTTTCCAATATGCTTGACCTAGATTGGATTGGTATCTACTCACCATTCCAACTACAAAATATATGTCAGGTCTTGTACACATCATAGCGTACATTAAGCTTCTCACAGCACTAGTATAAGGAACATGTTTCATTTGTTCCTTTTCTTGTGAAGTCGTTGGACACAGTCTATGGCTCAATCCTTCACCTTTTGCAATAGGAGTATCTATGGGTTTACAATCTTGCATACAAAATCGTTCAAGAACCTTATTTATGTATGTTTATTGCGAAAGAGATAATGACCTCTTCAAACGATCTCTTGAAATCTTAACTCCAAAAATGTATGCAGCCTCACCCATATCTTTCATCTCAAAGTTGGAAGATAACCAACTCTTGACAGTATTAACAAACTCCATATTGCTTTCGGCAATTGATATATCATCAACATATAATGATATGATCACAAATTGATCTTTAGATCTTTTGATATATACACAATGATCCTCATCTATCATTGTAAAATCATATGCCATTATGGCATTATGAAAACGTATATACCATTGTCTTGACGACTGCTTTAGACCATATATCGATCTCAAAAGTCGACGTACATTTTCTTCTTGGCCTTCCATAATGAAACCAACAGGTTATTTCATATATATTTCTTTCTCTAATTCTCCATTGAGGAAAGCAGTTTTTACATCTATTTGATGTAACTCAAGATCCATACTAGCTATTATTGCCAGAATAATGTGAATCGAGGTAAATTTCACTACAGGAGAAAATATTTCTTCACAATCAATTCCATCATGTTAATTATACTCATTCGTCACAAGACGGGTTTTATGTCTTTCTATTGAGCCATCAGCCTTACGCTTTATTTTGAGAACCCACTTGTTCCCAATGACTTTGCGTCCTTTTGGAAAATTAACCAGTTCCCAAACATGGTTTAACTTCATTGACTCAATTTTCTCTTCCATTGCATGTATCCATTTTTCCTTACTATGGCAATTTAGAGTCTCATGTATATTTCTTGGCTCATCCTCATCTTGTGAAGCAATCATAAAAGTTTCCCCTTCAATGTCAAAGCGTCAATAGGGAATACTTTTGCGACTTGTTCGCCGTATGGAAGATTGTACAGTTTGTACATCATTCCCCATTATGCACCCACTCAGATTAGATAATGACGATATCATCTCATCATGTGATTGTAATTGAGAGTGAGTTGAATTAAATTCATCACTTCTCGTGTTACACCCACTTGGACGAACTCTACTAAGTTCATTATCTGGATTCAATGTTTCAAATAAGGAGTAATCTTCACCTATTTCGCCCTTTTTAGGAAATTCATTCTCTAAGAATGTGACATCCCGTGATTCGAATTCAGTTATACTTCCACTTTCTTGCTTACCTATAAATACATACCCTTTTGAGTGTTCAGAGTATCTTATGAAAATATTCTTCTTTTCTCTTGAACCCAATTTCCCAAACTTGTGAGAGGGCTCATGAGTACAGGCAGCACAATCTCATGATTTAAGAAAACTTAAGTGAGGTTTTCTACCTGTCCATAACTCATATGGAGTGGAAGTAACTGATTTGGAAGGCACCCGGTTAAGTATATAAGCAGCAGTTAATAACACATCAAGTTAGCATGCACCATCATGGACCTAACCATTTTCAATAGGATTCTGTTCCTTCTCTCCGCAACATCATTTTGTTGAGGAGTATATGGAATAGACAACTGTCTTTCTATTCCTTTTTTATCACATAAATTTTTGAACTCATCAGATAAATATTCTCGACTTCGATCGAATCTCAATACTTTTATTTTCTTGTCTAATTGATTTTCTACCAAGTTCATAAACCTTTTGAAACAACTCAATACTTCAGATTTATGAGAAATCAAATAGACATATCCGAATTGAGTATAATCATCTATAAATGTGATGAAATAAATAGCCACATACCTTCCTCTCACATTCATTGGACCATAGACGTCAGAATGGAATAAATGCAAAAGAAATTCAGCTTTTGTGCATTTTCCAAATGGTTTTCTTGTCGTTTTCCCTGCTAGGCAATGCTCACATATGGACGAATCAACTTTTTCAATATTGCCTAACAAGCCCTCTTTGATTAATCTATTCATACGTTATTGGCTAATACGACCAAGTCTAGCATGCCACACATTCACATCATTATCATATAAATTAGAAGATGTGAAAAGGAATAACAAACATTGACATCACCATAGTTAACATTCAATACAATAAAACCATCCAGAAAATAACCACAACCATAGTAGTTTGCATTCAAACACAAATTCACACCACTATTATGGAAGTTCATACTAAAACCAAGCTTAATCAACACTAAAATAGACATTAAATTTCGACGAATCTCTAGAGCATATAATACATCATGTAAGAACAAATTGCGTCTACCACGCATGTTCAATTGGCAGATGCCAATCTCTTTTACTCCGGCTTTGGAGTTATTTCCTACATAGATCCACTTAATTCCAATCAGTATTCGTCGAAATTCCACGAAGAATTCTCTATCCTTCGCTACATTGTAGCTCCCGAATCTATAGTTCACAAAGGATTAGATTCAGTTAAGAATACAAAATTTGACTCATTAGCAAAGTTCTTAAGAATACAATGGGTGACTACCTTCTTTAGCTCACGACAGTCGCGAGCATAGTGACCATTCTAGTCACAGTTGTAATACTTCACCCTTGAAATACTCTTCACTCGAGAACATTTTCCTCTCTTATGTTGGTTAACTCATGGTTTATTGTAAGAATGCCTTGATCCCTTGCATTTTCACATATTGAACGAATTAATGCATTTGCGCTTAGAGCTCGAAGCCCTTTTTGAGCTGAAAGCAACATAGCAAATATCTGTATCTCGCTCAAATGCCTTGAGGCGGTCCTCTACTAGCTCAAGGTGGCACACAGCATCCTCAAGTTCTTCCATAACATGGTCAAGATCTTTTAGTGCTTGTTGTTTTTTAATCACATATTGAATTTTCATATTCAATATTTTACAATTCTCGCCGTTCAATTTGTCTTCTTTGTTCAAAACAGCAATTATGTTCTTAGTTGCTGAAGCCATTGATATGAACATATCAGACACATATGCAAGAATTATTAATGATGATCATTTATGCATCCATTTTGCACAGACCTATCATATTAATGAATAATTTTAAGTAAGGTTTCAGAATCAAAAAGGTCACTATGTTTCCAATCATCATAAAAAAAAAAAAAAATCCTAACTCAAAACTATCATTAATATAATCATCTATGCAAAAATAAGTTCAGCAAAGTCATTAAAACTTTCTTGAACTTCCTACAATGAATTGTAAATTAACATACTAATTTACAACAATAAATAACATTGAACTTTCAATAATTAAACATGTCCATTACACTAAATAATATATTCAGAGGAAAAATATCAACATAGAAAGAGATATTTACACCTAAAACATCTCAAACTTATCTAAGAAATAAATAGGGAAAGCCTCTTCTAATCTATCAGTAAAAATCTCTAAGAAATCTGAAGGTACATTGGTCAACCATGGAAAAACCTTTGGAGAGCTCTCATGCTACCTCTAAGGTGCATTCACTCTGCGCCATGTGGCACTCAATCCAAGGGTTGAGGTTTTTGGTCAACTCGATCCTATAGTACTCTCACAAAAGCTATTGTAAGCCTCCTATAATCCGGGACCACGTTGACCTCCCATAGGCGATATAACACTACTTGCCATTTATGTGGAAAAGTGTTTATTAAGGCCGGCACCTTCTCAAAATCCGGCATAAGATAACCATTCCAGATGATTTATTTGTTAATTTTCTATAGGTATGCCTTCCCACAGTGGGCGAACAACCCCGTTCAAGCCCTTCAGGGACAGCCTTTTAACAGAAAACCACTTAGCCCTTTAATTCAGAGTCTAAAGACACTCAGAGATACCACGATAGAAACATTTCTAACCTACCCAAGCTGCATTTCTTGGAGGATCCTACCAGGCTGGAGAAGAAGAGAAGTCTAGAAAGCCATAGAGAATTTTCACAAAGTACACACTTTACTTTAAGGGACTCTGCCCAACACATTACATCCTCCTTGCCTTATATAGACAATAAGAGGTCACAAGCAAACAAGGACCAAGCTCATGGGTCCGGATACAAACAGAGGCGCCGGAAAACTTCCGGGAGGGAATTATTCGCACACTATGAACAGTGACCGTACTGTGAATAGTACTTTTCCTAGCCTAATGCTATAGTAAAAGTGAATGGTGATCTGCTACAGTGAAATTGTACGGACTCAGCGGTCTCATCCGTCATGAGCATTGTAGTCATAGTCGGAGTCATCTAAGCTGTATACTGTTGCTAGGCAATGTTCATCATATTTTTGCTCTAGTGCTTCAAGGTCTTCTGGTGATAAAATCTAGTTGAGCTGGCGAGACGAGGATGCGGAGGCTTCTTCGTGAGCCTAATGGGATGCTTCTTCTTTGACCCAGTTTGTGTTGTCATCTTCTACAGTGTCGGTAGGAATGCTTGGCTGAGGCCAATTGGATGGCTGTGCATAGAAAGATGTTTCCATGCTTTGAGATAAGGACGAAGGTCCTTGTTCGTGGGGATCCTGGGACGGAGGTGTCGCGACCAAATTTACGGGTGTGAACCACCTAGGGTTTGGCTAATGGATTATTAAGATTAGACTTAACTCGGGCTCTCCCAAGTCCATACCAATTCGCGACTTAGATTCAAGTTCTTAATATGCGATTGATTTTCAATTAGGAGTCGCCACTAATCTATTTTTGGTAGGTCGATTAGAAACCCAAGTAAAGTAATTGGAGATTTACTTTACTCCTACGAACCAGAAATTTATGAGTACGGGGACTTGGTTACACTAGATTCCTCTAATGCCCTTTCGGTACCATTATTTTATTTTCCAAAAAATGTTTTTGCAGGTAGTTTAAATTGATTTTAAATCTATTTCCCTAACATGTGAGGTGATTCATGTGGGTGCACAATTCACCAATTTAACACCAAGATAAACAATAAATAAATTGCAAAAACTTACCTCAAAGTAACGAAAGCATCTGCAATGTTAAATTAAAATCCACATCAACAACCCTAGATATGGTTTCTAATTAACACGCAATTTCTTTTTTTCACTTAATTAATGAAAATCATGCAATATGCAGTGCAATATTAACTAAATGACCTAATTCTAATGACATGTAATTTCTAATTAAATGAGCCTAGAAAAAAATACTAAATGGCATGCATTTCAGTGAATCTAACCCTAATGACGTGCATATGACATTTTTTTTCTTTTTCCTAAAAGAATGCATTTTATCCTAAATAATAAAACTAATTTAATCTATGACATTTTTTGTATTTTTCATGAAATTCGAAATTTGGTGAAATGTGAAAATTACCTAACTAGATTAAGATCCTATTTAATTTATATTAGGAATTATGTTGAGCCAAATCCTAATTTAAACTAAGATATTATCTTAAGCTAAATAATCCTAAAATGCAATGTATCTAAAAAATACCTAAACTTATAATAAATTAAGAAAAAATATTATCTAAAATTAAACTAAGTGCAATTTTACCATAATATGCAATGACGTACAAAAAGAGCCCAAATTCTACAATACATGCATGATGATTTTTTTTGTGTTGTTTTTTTTTTTTATTAATTTTCGAAATTAATAATTGACAAATAATTAAACATGCAATCCAAATTAAAATCTAGCAACCTAAATTGATTTATTTGAATTTTGATTTTATTTTTATTTTTGAGAATTCATGATAAATATAATGCTACTAAAACATGCAATATTCCAACTCAGGCATATTTCAAGATAAATAAAGCAATCAAGTCCATTCAAAATTACCCCAAAAAAATATCATACATCGTTCAGATCAAGGGATAATATTTCGCTAGTAAAATCGATAAATTGATCTTAAGCTTTAAAGATCAAAATAATAATTTTATTCCCATTTGATTAATTATTTCATCTAAAGCCTTATAGATGAAATAAAAAAAACCCTGACGCGGTTGCGAATCAATTGATATATTGGGATTTCCAATTATGCATAGATAGGTATTTCAACCAAAGAAAACAACATATAAAGAGATAATAATAAAAACAATAAAGAAAAACCTAAACTTGCCTAATAAAGTAAAGTAGCAATACTTAATAATTTTTTTCTCTCTGTTTTTTTTTTTAAAGAAAAAAGGGAAATCTTGGCTGCTGGTTTTGGGGGGAATCGCCGGCGAGGGTTTCCGACGAGAACACTGGGAGCGGCGCGACGGCGGCGAGGCAACAGGGAGCATCGCAGGTCTGGGTGCGGGCGAGGGACTTTGAGCGTGGGCAGAAGCAATGCAGAGACAGCGTCGGGACGGCGAGGCAACAAGGAGCGTCACAGGCGGCACGGCGAGACTGGCGGGCAGCGTCGCGGGCGGAGCAAGAGCTTCGGATCTCCTGGCGTCGATCATGAGCAGGGTGGAGAGCAACCTCGGGCCGTCAAGTCGCTGGATCTATGGCGTCGGGTCACCGATCGGAAGTCGCAATGAGTTTGCAGGCGAAGCGCGATGGAGCAGGGGCTTCGGATCGACGCGGGCTCACAGGTGGAGGTTCGGAGCGGCGGTCCGGTGTCGCGGGTGCGGCTGAGTTGCAGTGGCGGCGGCAGACAAGACGGCGACGGTGCGCGAGCAGCAGCGCGGCGCGGCGGGACACCCCACGAGGAAGATGAATAGTCGCGCGGGGGCTTTTCTTTTTTTTTTTTTTTTTTTGGTTTGGTCTCTCTATCTCACGTCACTTTTCAACTTTTCACTTTTTCACTTTTTTGTGTTCTTTTTTTACCCAACCGAAAAGAACCCCCCAAACAAATTGCACGCGAGGTATTATATAGGTCTAAAAAATGTATCTTTGCGGTATATATTTTTTCCTTTTTGTTCGTGCATGATACCCCTAAATATATCGTTGAAATATACCCACCTTGTGCAATATTCCCCTTTTTTATTTTTCACATATTCTATCCAAAAAATTCCCTTTTTGCGCAAGATAATATATGTGAAAAATCTTAATGGAATATCAAAAAAATCTTCCCTTCACCGATGGTCTAAAATAAAATAAAATAAAAAAATAAAAATAAAAATAAAAATAAAATGTTTCTAAACTATATGCCATGTGTTTTTTATTATTATTTTTTAATTTTACAAAAATCAACCCCAAAAATTTAGGTGTCAACAAGAGGACCTCCAAAGCGTGCATAGGGGTCTTGAGTAGATTCTGCTCCTGTCATTTCATGATCCTGAGAAGATGCAGCTTGTCTGCATTGCCTGAGTGCTTCTTTGGCTTCTGGTGCTAGGTCATAATGATCCCATGTAGTGAGTACATTATTCCATGCATCTTCGGGAATGGTTTTGTTCTCCTGGCACAAGATTCTCTGGAGTTCTCGGTACTGGTGTGTACAAGATCTAACAGATCCTGGATAAGATTTGTGAATCCGAGCTTCTCTGCTATCCAAGTGAGGTTTGTAGGATGTGGTTCCTATTTCTTGTGGAGCATTAATGATGCTACCATTATTTCTGAAAAAAATGCCATGGACGTCGGAAAAACAGGATGGTATGGACTTCAGGATTTGGTGTCATGGTTCTCAATTCTTTCTCCAAAAGATGTTTCCAGTGAGTAGGAGGATAGAACCAATTGAGAAAGTCAAAGAGATTTTGATCACTTTCTCTTTCAATGTTTTTCCCAAGTAAGAATATCCTGGTGAGGTTGTCAATAAATCTTCTGGTTGGAATTTCAATAGCTATCAAGTACTTATTGGTTAAGTACCATAATAACGTCTTGAGCTGATCAGGGAAAGCATCTTCCTTCCAGATAAGAGGATGTATGAATGGATAATCCAAAAGGATAAAGAATCGAACCTCCATTAAATCTGAATAGATTTGTGTGGCATTGCCACATAAGGTTTTCCAAGTTCTCAGCTAGACTGTCATTCTGAATTTGTTGAATAATTTCCTGGGGATATTTCCAACTTGGCAATTCTTTGATCTTCTCAATCTTGTATTTCATGCCATGATTGAGTATATGGAAAGCAGGCCTCTTGATGTACATGTTGATTTCGGCAGGTGCTTTTGGCCTTAACAGGAAGTCAGCAAGCACATTCTTCTTCCCAGGAATATGTTTGGTTTCAAAAGAGTATTTTGAAAACCATTTAGCCCATCGAAGCAGTTGAGAATTTGGAATCTGCTTCTGTTTAAATTTGGTCATTTGAGGGAAAGATGCCATGTCTAATTCTACCAGGAAGTGATGGCCAATGAGATGGAATTCAAACTTTTTTATTCCATTTTTTACTGCCAAGATTTCTTTAAAAGTGGAATGGTAATGCATTTTAGCTTGAGAGAACTTTCCACTCTTATAAGCACAGAGGTGTTTCTTACCATCAATTTCTTCAAGCAAAATGTCTGCCTAGTATTCATCACTGACGTCAGTTTGAAGAATTCTTTTTCCTGTTGATGGTATCTGCAATGGCGGGAGATTTTGCATAACCTCCTTAAGTTCAGCTACTGCTTTGGTTTGAGAATTTCCCCAAGGTGGAGGATTCTTCTTCAACATAGATTGCAAAGGAATCAAGAGTTTTGCAATATTTGGGACAAAATCCCTGAGATAATTGATTATCCCAAGAAATTGTTGAACTTGCTTTGTTGTGAAGTTGTCTTCAGGAAACTTCAATAATTCTTGAGCAATACGTGGCCCTGGGTAGTACGTACCTTTATTCAGGTGCATACCAAGAAATTCAATCTCTATCTGAGCAATATTTATCTTTCTTTGAGAAAGCATGATGCCATGTTTTTTCACGATGTCTACGAACTGTTCGAGAAGCTGGCAATGAGATTGCTTATCAGGGTTGTGAGCAGGATATCGTCAATGTATACTGCTGCACTTGACAGGATTGGTTGAAAAATTCTACACATGGCCTTTTGGAAAAGGGATGGTACTACTTTTAGGCCAAATTCTGCACTTGATCAGCATCCAATTCCTGCTACTGAAAATGAGTACTTTGTTACTCTCTAGATCCCTACAGAATTTCCTAGACAATGGGTTCAACAAGGATATTCTCATGTCCATTATGGCACTGTTCGCCTTGCTCTCACTTTCCATGGTCGAAAAGGTTTGCCAGTTGTGGCAAGAATTGTGTTGTTAGATACTAGGTTTTTACAATACCAGCATGCTTGCATTGGTACTATCCAAACTACTCTGAATACTGGAACAGTCTTTGTGACTTTGTATCCAAACTTTAACATCGCTCTTTCAGACCCCCAACTACTCTCTTTTCTAAAAGTCCAAGTCCAGCTCACTGAAGCCCCTCAAACTACTAACTCTGTAGCTGCAACACTACATTACCAGATGGTTTATCGAGTGCAGAACCATGCTCTTGATCTAAATTTCAACAATGGTAATGAAGATGCCTTGTTCATCTCCATGCAGAATGATCAAGCGTCCTACATCCATGTTCCTAGACAGATCCTGAAAGATACGTTGGCCAAGATCCTTCCAAAAACTTGGATCACCAACTATGAAAAGCTACACCAACATAACAAGCCTTTCCAGTTTACGGACTATGAGTTCATTCGGAAAAAAGATGGAACTGTTTCCATCAAATTTGGAAAGGAAAAAGAAGAAAGTCCTTCTATCTTCCAAACCCTTTTCATGATTGAACCATGTGTTCCAGAATCAATTTCCGAGCCAAATCCAAAAAAGCTTGTTCAACATTTCAACAGTGATGGACATCCTGTCCATTACTACAAAGACAACTATGGTCATTGTTTCTGGGATCCCTTTTACCAGTGCTCCTGTTGTACGAATTCCCCTGATGAGGTAGATCATTTTGCAAAACCTCCACCTCGACGAAAAAAGCTGAAGGATAAGGTGCATTAAAGGTACTTAAATGGAGATCCTTCCGTTGACACTCTTAGTGAATGCGATAAATACCAGTTCACGGTCTCGTATGCACCACCTCCACTACTAGAGTTCAGTACTACAACCCAAGAATCACCAGATCCACCAAAATCACCTCCACCATTTCCTCCTAAAAAAAAAAAACAAGCTCTCTCCCCATTTTATAAGCCAATCCTAAAATGGGCTAAGAAGCATTTTTACCCACTTAAGGCTCCAGCAGAAATACCACCCACTTCTTCCATCACCATGTTCCATGAAACTGACTTTCCCCCTCTTATCAGAGAAAGTTCTAAACTCTCGTTTCGTGCTTCGGAAGAATTCATAGATCCACAAGGCAGATACCGTCATGTTCCTAAAATAGCTGCCCCCACTGATGTGGATGAACATGGGAGACAGAGAAAGACTCCTGCTGTTGAAGCTGTTCTAAATTGGCAATCGGAGACTCTGTTAGTACAAAACAATGCATTCAAAGCAATTGATTCCAAGATTGGAAATGTGCAACAAGATCTTCGAAAGTATGATGAGACCACCAAGAAAATGGTTTCTGAATTCCAAAAGAGGCTAAACGCCTTAGAATCAGGACAACGTCTAGGGTATCATCATCTAGAGAGCCTAAAGCCGGAGATAGAAAAGCTCAAAAGGCAAATCCAACTCCTTGAAGAAGGAAGGTTCAGACCTTTTGATCCTTTTGCAACTACAGTTAGAACTGGGTATTTGCCTCCTCCACCCCAAACGTCTATGTTTGCTGCCATCCCAGAAGATTCTTTCAGAAAAGAACCAGATATGGCAGAAATGTGTAATCATCTCAAAAATCTACAGAAGGACAAAGGAAAAGAGAAAATGCCCACGGAATCAAGTTCGATCGTCATAAAAGAAAGGCCAGATTAGATGATGTTATCCAATCCATTAGAATCTTTTCTAAAGGATTTGGGTAATCAGGAACAACCTGACCCTGTTATCCAACAGCCTGATCCTGCCCTTCCAAATGATCAGACTCTATTCCCAGCCGAACAAACTATTCCTACCATTTCTAATACTGAATCAAAATCAGTATCATTTTCCTCCTCCTCATCTTTTTCAAGTCCTGATGTTGATTCCCTTCCTATTGCACCAATAACTTCATCTATATTCATGGCTGATCCTCCAGATCAGGAAATGGAATCAAATTACTCCGAGCCAGAGATTGTTTAGATCCGGGGCACCATGTATCCATGGCTTCAAAACAGATTTTCATCATCGATGACATCCCCTACCATAAATGGCCAGAAAGACTTAAAAATTTTCATACTTGGCTAAATACTCAGTCTATCACCAACCATGATATGAATGATGTCCTTTACAATTTTGTCACGAGGTTTACACGAAGCCTCAAACTTTGGTGGAAATCAATGTCAGAACAAGACTAGATTCATTTTCTGATGTCACCTGATTTTAGCCATACCATCACTCTCTTATATCATTTCTTTGTGGGAAAACCCATTGATCTCATAGAGATGAAAAGAAGAGAATTTTTCAAAAGAAAATGTTGCTCCCTCCAAAAGAAATATCTTGATAAGCATTATCAGGAAATGCTTCAACTTTTTTATTAGATTGGAGCTGATCCAAATCTGAAACATGTCTTCCTGACTTCCATCCCTAAAGAACTATCCCAGATGGTTGAAAGATCTTTTTTTGGAAGACAGAGGAGAGTACATGATATTCCCTTGGGAGAAATATAGCAAGAAATCCATCTATGCCTTAAAGAATTGTGCCTAAAGCGACAGATGGTCCAAACTTACATCACAGATGATAGAGAACTCGAGACAGCTTGCTCTCACCATAAGTTAAAGATCAAATGTTCCAAGAAAGACTGTGATGGTACTTGTGGTAAGTTTTCTCGAAAAAAGAAACATTTCAAGAAGTTCTGGTTAAAGAAATCCAAACATGGTCACAAGAATTTCCGAAGAAAGAAGAAATGGCGATACCTACACAAAAGAAAGGATCGCACAGGCCACAAAAAATCAAATTGTTGCTTCATCTGCAATTAGAAAGGACATTTTGCAAAAAATTGTCCCCAAGCCAAAAAAGGTTAGCATCATTTAATACATTAAATTGAGAATGAAACAGGTATTTCTCTTGAAAATGATGATATCGAATCATTATTCTCTGCTGATGAAGAACCATCTGAACAAACTCTTTGGGTTATTCCATGTTATCTCACTTCTAGTGAAACCGAGTCAGATTCTGAGTCTGAAGTTATTTTTCACATATCACCCACATCTTCTGAACCAAGCCTTGACATATTTTCAAACCAAACTCATTGTCCCAATTTTTCTATAAAAATCTTCACCTCGAAGTTTGCCAAGCCTATCACAGTTATTGCTCTCATTGATGCCGGAGCAAGTTGTTCAATTCTGGACACCAAAGTTCTTCCTGAAGAATATTGGACTCCTTATGTCCGAAATTTCAATTCTGCCTCATGAGACACTTTTTCTACAAATGTCAAAACCACCCCTGTGACTGTTCAGTTCTTTCCCTAATGTTCCTTAACCACAAAGATCTTTGAATCCAATCTTCCCAACAAAGACTTGATCATTGGTTGGGATATTATTGATATAGCTAGTATACGTACCTAGAGGGGGGGTGAATAGGTATATAAATGATTTTTCTCGATAATTGCACAATAACAGACAGTTGATAGATTTGAGACAAACAATAGTCAAAGTAAGACTGAGAGAAGAGAAAATTGAGCACGCGGTTTATAGTGGTTCTGCTTATTTCAAGCTTACGTCCACTCTTCTGCATTGACAACCTATTGGCTGGATTCCACTATGATCAAAGAGATGTTACAGCAATGTTCTCCCTTGATTTCTCGGTGTAGATGATCTACCACACTTGCTCAAGATATCACTAAGTATAGACACTCTTTGTGTATACAATATCGCTCAAAATGTATCGACTAATAATCAAGGTGCTTCAGACTCTGAAATTTCTCTATCTGTCATGCACTAAAGCAACTAGAATGTCTTCCTTTTATACTCCTTTATGCCATCATACCCGTTGGCACTTACCAAAGGAATTCCTCCAATCTACCCGTTGGACAGAATCAATCAAGAAGATCATTCGAGCTATTAAAGGAACCTGACGATAGCCCATCAATCCTGTTCGTCCATACAATCAGGATCTTGGTTTCCAAGAATAGAACCTTCCAAGAATATTTCGTCGACCATCGGATCTTCAAATGATCTTGATTACGAATAAAAGAATCCGTTATTTTTATCCAGCCAAGAGATCTTCTCCAGAGGATAGGACTAAATCCTCAACCAAATACTTCGGCTCTGGATTGCCTTCGTCACTGGATTAGAAAAAAACTGTCAATGAGAATAATCTTGAGTCTTGAGTCTTGAGTCTTTGATCCGGTGATCGAAAGTCTTCGGACTCTAAACGGAAGGTCTCTGTATTTATCCGCATCAGATAGAAACGTTTTGTCGGCTTCAAAATATTCTAGAAAGATTTCTCCAACAATCTCCCCTTTTTTTATGGTGACAAAACTTTCCTGTAGATTTGAACAACTTTGACTTGCAAAACATTACTCAAGCAAAATGGCTATCTCATAAATATTAATAAATCAACCAGACTCTGCATCCACAGAAAATCGGTTAGTCTTTCATGAGTAAGACCATACAACAGCACTTGATATAAATGCAAACAGTCAAACATCAAAATCCACACACAAGTCAGTCAAATTCTAGTTCACACCCAAGTCATACTCAAATATTCAAACACGTCAAAGTTTAAAGATTTCAAAAGAGTTTTAAAGAGTTCAAATTGCAATTCTCCCCCTTTTTGTCATCATTAAAAAGGTGAGAGAAGAGTCAAGTCTGCTTGGGAACGCGCACAATCTGGAAATCTCCCATCGACTGGACGATGCCTTCCAGTCTCTTCAAGTCTTCCCGTAGATGAGCCACCTCTTCTCCTTTGGCATTGGCTTGAATTTGAAGAGCGAGGTCTTTCATTTGATCTGCCAGGGTAATAGAAGATGCTTGTCCAGCATTCTTCATGACTTGAAGTTCACATTCCAAAGCATAGATTTGACCCTACATTTCCAAAAGAACATCAAGGATACGATGAAAATCTGCGGTATTGTCCGTTTGTGTGCTCGCATTTGCTCTTTCGGATGGAGTGAAGGCAGACGATGGAACTTCGGTGTAATCGAGCAGATTTGGTGTTGACGTATCATGTCCTTCCTCAGGCATTTGAGAAGCCTGAAAATCTTCTGGATTTGCTGGTGAGCGATTCACACCTTCACTGTTGACAGTATGTGGAGTAGTCCTTCCTTGCTCGCCATCTCCCCCTGTCTCTAGGACCTCAATTGGGGAAGAATGATGGTCATGCTCTTCAGCATCTTGATTCCCTTTCTCTGCGGCTTCATCTGCAGACTTTTCTTTTACTGCTTCTCCTTCTTCTTCAGCTTCTTTCTCTTCGTCTTCTTTCTCTTTCTCTTGTTGCTCCTCTGCTTCTCTGTTCTTTGCTTGTCCCTCTTCCTCTCTCTGTTCTTTTTCTTCTGCTTCTTTTCCTTTCTTCTGTCGTTCTGTTGATTCAGGTACAGAATGTCTGGTCCTTTTCAATGCAGAGATAGTGAGATCTTCCTCATCATCTTCATCCTCCAAGATAAGAGTTCTCATCTTTTTGGATGGAGCACCCATGGGCTCCTTCCCTTTTCTCTTTGATGCAGAAGATACTGGAGTCTTCACTTTGAACTTCTCCATTGGCTTATTTAGCTCTTTCAAACGCATTTTTGTCAGCATTTTCAAACCCACCACCATTTTGTCGCATGGTCGAATGCAAAGAGTATATGGAGGTTCAATGTTCAAGTGTCTGAAGATCTTGGTCACAAGACCTGGATAAGGCAATTGGCCCTTGTCCTTCACCATTGCTCTGTACATGTGAAAGAGAATGGTGTGAGGGAGAGAGAACTTTTTCCCTGAATTGATCGCGTACATCAATTTCACCTCGGAGTTAGACACGTCAGTCTTGGATGTAGACTTTGGCCTGATACAATTGATCACAATTTTGTGAAGCAAGATGTTGATGGCATGCATTCTTGAGTAGGTAACTCTTCCTTCTGTACTCCTGTCTTTGACAAGTTCCAGTGTGGTACGAGCAATTGAAACCTTGATTGGTCTATATCGTCCTCTTTCAACTCTAATTATGTCTGCCAACATGTCCACATCTATCTCATAGGCTTGGTCTCGAACACTGAAGGATATTCTATTCGCATCTAAAAAGCTAAGATTCGAATAGAAGTATGCTGTCAATTGCGCATAACCGTCTGTGGTATCGGAGCAAAATTGCTCTAGTTGAAGCAGATTGAACTTCTCCCTTAAGTTCACATTAATGGCATCCAAGAAATCGAAATCAACACTCCTAGGGTTTAGCACCCCTCGTTTCAACAGTCTGAAGAACAGATTCTCTTATTCCTTCGATTTAAACAAATCCATCCTTTTTCCCTTCATCTTCGCAGCAACACCCATTCTAGGTTGAAATTCACTGAACATTTTATCATCATCGTTCCCATCAGTCGGATTCAGTCCCGATATACGAGGGTCACTTGGAATGTTCGCAAGTGCTTCCTCAGCCTTTCCTTTGGGAGCAATTCCCAAATCCTCCATTCGTCGCAAAAATATATACTCATTCCCATAATTCTTATCTTTAAGGAAATCATCTACGTAGTTGGCGGAGTCCCAATGCTTTTCAACGCACGATAGAGCTTGTAAATAAAAGAGGGTTTTTGGACTCTTACGGGTCTCAAGGCGTCCTCGATTATTTCTTCCTCCGGTTGTTGACCCGCACCTTGTGGGGTAGATGGTGATGAGTGACGTGGTGGAGAGTGAATAGGGCTCATATCGACTCGGTAATTCTTCCTCTTCGGTGAGATCGAAATGGGTAGGCCCCTCCCTCATTCTCTCGTGGTCCCACGTTCGCAATTCTTGAAGACTTTCTCGAAGAAGACATCCTTCCTTGTCGTTGAAAGATTCCTTTACTCGCTTTCCCAAGAAAAGATGACAACTTTCTCGAAGATGAACACGAAGTAGAGACAGGATTGGGAGGAGAATGCCTTTTTAGGGTTTTGAAGTTTAAGCGAGGAAAACTGTATATATATAACTCAGTTTAAAAAGGAAAAACCAATCGGCACAAAGGAAAATGAACCGACGCCTCTTTTAAAATCAATAACTGCCAAATAGAAGTTAATCTTTTTGAAAAGACAAGATTCAGTTTTTCACGAAAATTATAAATTAACTGAACTAATAATCGTACCTTTTCGAGATTGAATATAATAATAACTTACAGTCTATAGCCATGAATGTCTGAGTCTGAGGGTTGGAGAGTCTCTAGACTTTAACTTCCTCAAGCTTCAAAATGTTGAGTCTAGAACGGATAAAATCGAATTGATTTTTCTCCAAAGGCTTCGTGAATATATCTGCTAGTTGATTTTTTGAATCAACAAATTGAATTGAGATTTCTCCATTTTGAACATGATCTCTAATGAAATGATGTTGAGTCTCTATATGCTTTGCTCTTGAGTGAATGATTGGATTTTTAGTGAGATTGATTGCGCTGGTGTTGTCACATCTAATCTCGTGCATGAGTCTTCAATTCCAAAGTCTTGTAGCTGTTGTTTTATCCTTAGAATTTGCAAACAGCAACTTCCAAGAGCTACATACTCGCTTCGTTGTTGAGAGAGCCACGAGTGCTTTGTTTCCTTGAAAACCAAGACACTATCCACGCTTCCAAGCAAGCGGCAAGTTCCCGAAGTGCTTTTTCTATCAACTACGCAACCGCGGATCAAGGCGTCGAATATCCCATAAAATTAAAGTCTCCCTTCTTAGGATACCAAAGACCGATGCTTGAAGATGAAGCAACGTATTTAATAATACGTTTCGCAGCAGACGAGATGGGATTCTCTAGGATCGATTGAAACCTAGCACGAGATGCAAACACTCAACAAAATGTCGGGTCTAGAAGCGGTAAGATAAAGAAGTGAATTAATGATGCTCCTGTACAGCTTTTGATCAACTTTCTTTCCTTCTTCATCTTTGTCTATCTTCAAAGAACTTGACATCGGTATGTCGGTCTTTTTGCATTTTTCCAGTCCAAACCTTTTGACAAGATCATTAGCATATTTTTCTTGATAAATAAAAGTTCATTCTTTCAATTGTTTTACTTGAAGACCAAGAAAGAATGTTAACTCTCCCATCATACTTATTTCAAACTCGTCCTGCATAAACTTAGAAAATTTCTTGCACAGACTTTCATTAGAGGATCCAAAAATAATATCATCCACATATATTTGAACAAGTAAAAAACTTTTGTTTTTCTTTTTGATAAATAAAGTAGTATCTACTTTACCTTTGACAAAACCATTTTGTATTAAGAACTTACTTAGCCTGTCGTACCAAGCTCGAGGTGCTTGCTTTAAACCATACAAGGCCTTTTTCAGTCTGAAGACTGAGTTTGGCTTCTTTGGGCGTGCATGGAAACGTTTCCGGCACACTTCTGTACGGAAAGTGTGCCCGGGAACAAAAAAGGAACAGAAACGCGTTTGGTTGCGTTTCTGTTCCTTTTTTGTTTTTTTGTTTCTGGAGTGAAATAAGAACAGAAAAAAGAAACATAAAAAAGTTGTTTCTTTTGAAAAGAAACACTTCTTCGACGGAACAAAAGAACAAAAACGAAAGAAACAAAAGAACAAAATCGGAACAAAGCGAAGAACTCTTCGTGCGTGCTCGTCGCTCCTCTCGGCTGAAGCTTCGTTCTTCCATTTCCGGCGTCTCTTCCATCTCTCCGGCGGCTCCCACTCGGCTGACTCTCCGGCGACTCCTCACTCCGGCGACTCCAGGTACGTTTCCGGTCAGCGTTGCTCCCCGTTCGGCCCTTCTCCTCCGGTCAATGTCGCTTCCCGTTCGGCCCTCCTCCTCCGGTCAGCGTCGCTCCCCCTTCGGCGCTCCTTCTCCGGTCGGCACTGCTCCCCCTTCGGCGCGGCGAGCCGTCCCTCGAGCGAGCGAGAGCTGCTCGAGCAGCAGCAGCTGTTGGAGCAGTAGCTCGAGCGAGCTGCAGCTCCAATGAGCTGCAGCTCCAGCAGCTGCAACTCGACTCCAGCAGCTGCTGCAGCCGCTGCAGCAGCTCGAGCTGCTCGTGCAACTGCTGCAGCAGCTCGAGCTGCTCGAGCAGCTCGACTCTTGCAGCTGCTGCAGCAGCTCGAGCTGCTCGAGCAGCTCGCTCGAGCTGCTCGTGCAGCTGCTGCAGCAGCTCGAGGGAGCTGCAGCTCGCTCGAACTGCTCGTGCAGCTGCTGCCTGCAGCTCTAGTGAGGTGGACAGGCTGGTGATGTTGAATGAATAGGCTGGTGATGTGGTTTCCTTCGATTGTTATTTTGTTGCTCATGGTGATGTGGAATGGACAGGCTGGTGAAGCACGTGGCGAGGGCGTTGAAGGACGATTTCACCACCAAGGGGGAGATTCAGCTGAAGTCGAGGTGCAGCGTGGTTGTGCGGCATCGTAAGAAGGTATAACCAAGGGTAATGCTGCCTTGTGTTGGCTAAATTTCATGGTACATTCTATATGTAGCATTATTATGTACTTTTTCTAGTAGAAAATGCAACTTATGATCTGTTTCACACAAGTTAGTTCAACAATTTTTAGTTTTCTCATTATATAGTCTTCTTGGCTTGCATCTTTTGAGAATGATTTTGTGTTTGGCATGTATGGAGATCCGGAGTATCCATTTGGACCTACAGGAGGGGAAGTTGCAGATGATACATGCTGACGATCATCTGGGATGAACAGCGTTAGGATAAGAATTGCAAATAAAATGGCAAGGGATCACAATATGACTGAGATTTGTTGACTTTTGTAATATTGCTTTTACGTATTCACTGTAATGCAGTTGAACAATGAACTATATTACTCAATTATTGTGATGTTATGTATGGAAAGGTTCATGTTGAGATGTATGAAATTTTCGTTTAAGGGCGCACATATGAGCATGTTGAAAATATTTTTCATTTCACATCCCATTTTTCAAAAATTAAATTTATAAGCATTTAATGAGAATGAGAAATCAATATCAAGTTTTTTTTTTGGTAAAAGAAATCAATATCAAGTTTATTATATGCTTTAAAACTAAAAAAAAAAAAAAAATGTACTTGAATTTACTAGATACAAACTTTAATTACAAAATTTTATATGAAATATGCCATATAATCATGCTAAAAATTTTTGTCTTCACTAACCATGAACAAAATAAAATTAATGAGCATTTCATAAGAATGACAATTTAATATCAATTTTAAACTTTAAAAAAAAAAACACAGAAATTTTTTTGTCGTTTACCAAACGTGTTTGTTCTTTTTCTATTCTAGGAACAGAAATTGACTGCAGTTACCAAACATGTTTCTGTTCTTTTTATTCCAAGAACAGTTTTTTTTTACACTTACCAAACGCGTTCTTTTGTTCGTAAACCGTTCCCCGGAACAGAAACACTTTTTTGTTTTGTTCGGGAACGTAAAAGGAACATAAATGAAACCATGCGCGCCCTTTGGGTCTTCAAACCCTGGTGGTTGTTCCACATAAACTTCCTCATGGATAAATCCATTTAGGAAGGCACTTTTGATGTCCATTTGGAATAACCTGAAATTTTTATAACAAGCAAATGCAAGTAATAGTCGAATAGCTTCTAACCTTGCTACTGGTGCGTAAGTCTCATCATAGTCTATTCCTTCTTCTTGTGTATATCCCTTGGCCACGAGTCTTGCTTTATTTCGTACGACTCTTCCTTTCTCATTCATTTTGTTCCTGAACACCCATTTAGCTCCAATAACAGTTTTACCTTTTGGTTTAGATGTCAATTCCCAGACATCATTAATGTTGAACTGTCTGAGCTCTTCTTGCATAGCTTCAATCCAGCTTTCATCAGATAAAGCTTCTTCTATGCAATTTGGTTCAATTTCAGAAATGAGAGCCACAGCATTAGACTCTTCACGCCTTTTGGATCTGGTGCGAATTCCTTCATTAATTTCGCCGATAATGAGATCTTTGGGATGATTTGGACTTATGCTTCCGATTCTTGGTTGATTTGTCTCAGTTGATGATCTCTTTCTTTATTTGAATCTTCACGAACAGCTTGATGCTGGTCTTCCAGAGTCTGACATGCCTCTTGAGTTGTAAGCTTTGGAGGGTCTAGAGCAGGTTCAGACTCTTCGTGTGAGTCTGACTGGATTCATCTTGCGTAGAGTCTTGAAATTTGACATTCATTGACTCCTCCACAAACTGGCTCTTCTTGTTATAGACTCTGTAGGCTTTGCTTGATGTAGAATATCCAAGGAAGATGCCTTCATCTGATCTTTCTTCAAACTTACCAACTCGATCTTTTGCATTTTTCAATATAAAGCATTTGCAACCGAATACATGAAAGTATGAAACAATAGGCTTCTTATCTTTGAATAACTCATAAGGAGTTTTCTCTAGAATAGGTCTTAAGAAGACTCTATTGATGATATAGCATGCTGTTGAAACAGCTTCAGCCCAAAATTGTGAAGAAATCTTACTTTCAATTAAAAGAGTTCTAGCCATTTCTTGAAGAGATCTATTCTTTCTTTCCACAACTCCATTTTGCTGAGTAGTATATGGAGAGGAGAACACATGCTTAAAGCCAGATTCATCACAAAATTTTGTAAAATCTTGATTTTCAAATTCACCTCCATGATCTGTTCTTATACTTGAGATAACAAATCATTTTTCATTTTGAACCTTTTTAGCAAATTTTTCAAAATACGAGAAGGTTTCGGACTTACTTGCAAGGAAATATACCCAAGTAAAGTAGGAGTAATCGTCCACAATTACTAGGCAATATTTCTTACCTCCAATGCTCTGGGTTCTGGTTGGTCCGAAGAGATCCATATGCAGCAACTATAGTACATGATTAGTAGAGACATGATTTATTGGCTTAAATAAATTTCTTACCTGCTTTCCCATAATACATGGAGTGCATGGATCAGTCTTTTGGTATGGTAATTTGGGTAGACCTCGAACAAGCTGCTTTGATGAGATTTTGGCTAATTGCTTCATATTGACATGACCAAGCTTTCTGTGCCATAAGCTTGCTTCGTCTTGAATTGAGATTAGGCATTGTGATTCATTTGGTTTCACATCCAGAAGATAGATATTTCCATGTCTTCGACCCATGAAAGACTGAGTAGAGTCTTTACTGATTCCAGAACATGTTCCTTCTTGAAAGAAGATCTTAAAATCAGTATCACACAATTGGCTAATGCTGAGTAGATTGTAATTGAGTCATTCTACTAGGGAAACATTACTTATTGTGAGATTTCCAATTTTCACAGTTCCAAATCCCATAATACTTCCTTTGCTGTTCCCTCCAAATGAAACTTTTCCACCATTTACTTGAACAAGCTTTATGAAGCAATTTGAGTTTCCTCTCATGTGTCTTGAGCATCCACTGTCAATATACCATTTTACCTTTTTCTTGACGGAGACCTCAAATTCACTGTCTGAGTCTGATCTAGAATCTGAGTCTGAGTCTAATTATGCCATCAGACATAGGTTGGCATATTCATTTTCACTTTCTTCACACTCTGTATCACTCTAGGTTTCGGCTTTGAGAGCTTTTCGAAACTTTTCAGCTTTTCCTCTCTTCTTCTTCAGAAGAGGACAGTTGGGTCTGATGTGTCCCTTTTTCTTACATTCAAAGCAAACTACATCTTTGTTTGGTTCCTCATCATCAACAGACTTGGTCTCGCTTTCTTTGAAAACTTTGTTTCTTTGAGTTGAACCTTCTTCCTTTTCTATTCAGTTTTCTGAATCTTCTTATCATGAGAGCAAGCTCCTCATCGTCCATATCATCTTCAGAATCTGTATCATTAGAATCATCATTTGATTTTAATGTAATGGATTTCTTACCTTTTGGATCTTCATCTTCATTAATTCGTTCCACTTCATAAGACTGAAGAGTTCCAATCAGCTCGTCGACAGATAATGGCATAATTCTTTGCGACTCTCTTATTGAAGTCTTTATGTGATTCCAATCCTTGGAGAGTCCACGCAGTAGCTTGTTTACCTTCATGGGATCAGAAATTGTTTGTCCTTGATTCTCAAGACCATTGACAATATCTATAAAACGGCTAAACATGTCAGTTATAGATTCTCCTGGTTTCATTTTGAAGGCTTCATATTGACCGAGGAGAATGTTAATTCTGGTTTCCTTCACTCGATCTGTTCATTCATAGGTCATATGTAATCTGTCCCAAACTTCTTTTGCTGTAACACAAGAAGATATTCTGTTATATTCAGTTGGTGACAAAGCACAATATAAAGAGTAAATTGCTTTTGCATCGAGTGCTTGTCTCTTGATTATCTCTTCCGAGTCATTCGCTGGGTCTCAATAGTTTATTTCCTCTTTCGCAGACCGATGCACTTTAGGAGTAATTCCTTTTTCTACAACGTCCCATTCCGAGAGGATCCTTTGATTGTAGGAAAGCTTTCATCTTGTTCTTCCGGATGTTGTAATCCTTTCCATCAAAGTAGGGTGGTCGGTATTGCTTTGCCCTTCCACCAGCCCCGGTGCTAGCATACTAGCCATGGATCTTTTACTCGAAGTAAAACACTTCAAATAAAGTGAGTACACGAGCTCGATACCAATTGATATAGCTAGTATACGTACCTAGAGGGGGGTGAATAGGTATATAAATGATTTTTCTCGATAATTGCACAATAACAGACAGTTGATAAATTTGAGACAAACAATAGTCAAAGTAAGACTGAGAGAAGAGAAAATTGAGCACGCGGTTTATAGTGGTTCCGCTTATTTCAAGCCTACGTCCACTCTTCTGCACTGACAGCCTATTGGTTGGATTCCACTATGATCAAAGAGATGTTACAGTGATGTTCTCCCTTGATTTCTCGGTGTAGATGATCTACCACACTTGCTCAAGATATCACTAAGTATAAACACTCTTTGTGTATACAATATTGCTCAAAATGTATCGACTAATAATCAAGGTGCTTCAGACTCTGAAATTTCTTTATCTGTCATGCACTAAAGCAACTAGAATGTCTTCCTTTTATACTCCTTTATGCCATCATACCCATTGGCACTTACCAAAGGAATTCCTCCAATCTACCCGTTGGACGGAATCAATCAAGAAAATCATTCGAGCTATTAAAGGAACCTGACGATAGCCCATCAATCCTGTTCGCCCATACAATCAGGATCTTGGTTTCCAAGAATAGAACCTTCCAAGAATATTTCGTCGACCATCGGATCTTCAAACGATCTTGATTACGAATAAAAGAATCTGTTATTTTTATCCAGCCAATAGATCTTCTCCAGAGGATAGGACTAAATCCTCAACCAAATACTTCGGCTCTGGATTGCCTTCGTCACTGGATTAGAAAAAAACTGTCAATGAGAATAGTCTTGAGTCTTGAGTGCTGAGTGCTGAGTCTGGTGATCTGAAAGTCTTCAGACTCTAAACAGAAGGTCTGTATTTATCCAGACTAGACTGATAGAAACGTTTTGTCAGCTTCAAAATATTCTGGAAAGATTTCTCCAACAATTATGACTCGAATCTCACAGCTTCGCATCATTCCTGGAAAAGGGCTCAAGTATAAAGACTAGTTTTCTGAGTTTGTCAATATTCAGAGACTCTTTTCCATTCAAATGAGTCTGTTAGATCCAATCATGCAAAAGTTGTTGGAATCTTGTTTAGAATCTCACTCTGAATTTGTCTAGAAATGTTCTCATCATTTATGGGAAAATCCAGAGTTCTTTGTCCGCCTTCCATTCAAAAAGAAGACCTTGACCACGTGTGATACTACATCACCGTCATTCCACCGATAATTAGCTAACTCTGTCATTAGCCCTTTAAGTCTTGCCTTTTCCTCGTTCGTTCTCGAAAATGCAGGCATGCGTGTATAATGCATCATAGTTCCTGCAACAAATGCAGAACAAAAGAGATTACTTATAATCCACAATGAACAAAATGGAAAATACATAATTTTCCTTTCTTTTTTTTTTTTTGCCTATCAACGGTGGTCAACTCCGGTCAACTTCGGTCAACACCGGTCAATGGTGGTCAATGAAGGTCAACGGTGGTCAACACCGGTCAACGGTCAAAGTCAATAGGTCCACGAGTTGGACAAGTCGGTTCGGGACGAACCGATCGACCCGGCACGTGCGACGTGCGTGCGTGGCACACGCCAGCGACCGCACGCGTGCATCGCACGCGCCGACGACGCCGATTCCTTTCGACTGCGCATGGCAGCGCGTCCGGCGGCAATCCGCCACTCGATTTTCTCGTATCAACGAGAGCTTCGACCCTTTACTATTAGAAACGAATTTCGATTTACAGAAAATCAAAAAAATGAGGGGGAACAGTATGGGTGTCAGGATTTTTCTGTCCCCGATCAGCCGACGGCGGTGTTTCACGAAAATTCAATAAAAAAAAAAACAATTCATAAACATGAAAAGGGATCGGGAAACATGAACTGAGGATCTGATACCAATGTTGGGAATAACAGATTCCCTAAAAACTGATTTGACACTCAATCAAATCCTAAAACAACGAACGCGGAAGCATGCCTAGGAAGACACATGTATCACCGATCAAAGGTACATTACAGAATCGAACGTACCTTGCCTTTCACAGATTAAACATCAATGTTGAAGTTCGAGGAAGAATCACGATCCTGTTCTACCGAGAAGCGTACTGTTGTTTTGAATGAGAGAAAACTTTGTTTTTGGAGAACGTACTCTTCTTACGTTAGGGGGAGAGAAAGTCTTCAGAACGTACGTACGTCAAAAGGTACGTTCTCTTTTTTCTTTTCTCTCTTAAAACGTATTCTCCAAAAGACGTATCTCTTCAATATAAAACGTTTTTCCAAAAGACATAACCCCTCAAGGTATCCTTTTATATCTCAACCCTTTATTCATGGACCCTTATCTTGCAAGCTGGGCTTTTAGGCCCAACATGGGCGGACGAGCCTACTTAAATCCATCATAACATATAAAAAACCCGTCAGTGGGGGGATTTGGAAAAAAACGTCGGGCTCTCTCTCTCTCTCATTGGACACCACAAAGCGATAAACGAGCATTTATTTTTTGACTATAGGCAAAACTTTAGCGCAAAAAAGAGCACAGGACAACATTATTGTGCTGATAGACACCCTACCAACTTTTGTTCTTGATGAGCGTGTATGCAGCGAAGCGATTTCCATCTGGGGCCTCTCTCTCTCTCTCTCATTGGACACCACAAAGCGATAAAGGTGAAAAGGAATAAAGTATATGTTTCTTTTTTGACTATAGGCAAAACTTTAGCGCAAAAAATAGCACAAAACAACATTATTGTGTTGATAGACGCCCTATCAACTTTTGTTCTTGATCAGCGCTTATGCAGTGAAGCCATTTCCATCTGGGGCCCTCTCTCTCTCTCTCTCTCTCTCTCTCTCTCTCTCTCTCTCTCTCTCTCTCTCTCTCTCTCTCATTGGACACCACAAAGCGATAAAGGTGAAAAGGAATAATATATACATTTCTTTTTTCACTATAGGCGAAACTTTAGTGCAAAAAAGAGCACAGGACAACATTACTGTGCTGATAGACGCCCTACCAACTTTTGTTCTTGATGAGCGCGTAGTGAAGCCATTTCCATCTGGGGCCCATCCAAATTCCAGGAATAATTATTGGACCTGTGCCTAAAGTCCAAATTTCTTCGACCATTGCGTCCTAATTTAATTTTTTTTAATGACTATGATCTTTCTCTTTGCTTAAAATCGTGTTTAGCTTTTTCATTATGAAAAGATTCAATATGTGGTAGTGAGTACTAAGGAAAATGAACATCAAAGATTTTGATTAGGTGGACGAAGTTGCCATCGCTTGTCTATTTACTTAAAAGAGGAAGAAGAACAAAACGAGAAGAATCTAGGAAATACCATGATCTGTAAAACTCGTCCAAGCATGATCATTGCTATAGTTTTGGTGCAAGAGTGCATGAGGGCTCATCTTTCTCAAGCCGAAACGCTCTTTTGCCGCTTTTTACAATTTGTTCATATGGTGTTAAACACATGGAAGAAAGAGATGGGACATCTTGAGCTTGTTTTCTAAAATGGAGATTAGTGAGAAACTGCCTTAAAATATTAGCCACCATAATAGAACTAAAAAAGATATTTTAAAAAAATAATAGACACAAATTAAATAAAAATAATATATGTAACGATCACAAATAAAAACGATATTGTACTCATTCTGCTTTGAATTTCAAATTTATCTTCCCAATCATATTTTCCTCTAACATGTCAATTAGAACTCACATACCAAACATCACAAGATTACACAGAAAAGTCTGCAACCTCGTCTCACGTGTCTACCTTCACGAAGTAAGGAAAAGGTGCAAGGGCACTTGCCATGGTTCAACCCATTATTTCAATAAATAGTTTCATAGTAGTGCTTTTGAAAATAGATAAAATAATCAAATTATTATAATATCAAGGAAGGTGGATCAGACTACAAAAGAATCACGCCACTGAAAAGGAGCTTCAAAAAATAATTATGCCTCTAATTTTAGTTTTAGCTAGAAAAATTCGAACAAGAAAGTGGGAGTTTGAATCCCCGCACGAATATTAGTTAGTAATCAAGTTTGAATGAGTACAAGGTGTCAACTGATCTAAAAGACAAACCAAAGTATAAGAAAGTACACGTGATTAAATAATCTAGAGGCCCTGAAACCTAAATTTCATGCTACAACCTCAATATGAAAATGGATGAGCAAGTGGCAATTTTCTTCTTGAACAGGAAAAAATATTTGCTTTTACATTGCCTTTTCTAATCGAACGAACGAACAGGATGAAATGGCCGACCCAACATTTGATAGTGGCGGGGTTTGGAAAAAACGTCGGGCTCTCTCTCTCTCTCGAATTGGACACCACAAAGTGATAAAGGTGAAAAGGAATATTATATACATTACTTTTTTGACTATAGGCCAAACTTTAGCGAAAAAAAGAGCACAGGACAACATTATTGTGCTAATAGACGCCCTACCAACTTTTGTTCTTGATGAGCGCGTATGCAGTGAAACCATTTCCATCTGGGGCCCATCCAAATTCCAGGAATAATTATTGGACCTGTGCCTAAAGTCCAAATTTCTTCGACCATTGCGTCCTTATTTAATATTTTTTTAATGACTATGATCCTTCTTTTTGCTTGGCATCGTGTTTTGCTTTTTTCATTATTTATTTTGCTTCCTTTGGTTCTATTGCTTGCACTTCTGATGATGGGGCACCATCATTGATGTGGGGTCGTTCATTACGCATAGGACAAACGTAGATATCGAGACATTCTTGTAAATACCATCAAATTCTCAAGCCAAATAGGCAACAATCAATTTCCTCCGCCTTCATAGCCTATTCCATCTCTCAGAAAAATTACCCAAATTACTATGTGGCGATATGTTACATAGGATGGTCGACAATAACCGGATTGCTATATCAGCCAAAGTGAAGTAATTTCGTATCACGTCTTGCTCAATCATGGAAAATAGGCCAATAATCAACCATGCATTTGTCGTGGATAATCATTATCAGCAATGTTTACATCGTTGGTATTAATGGAAACTAGAAATGCGCACCGAAAGAAGAAAGAAAGCAGGGAATGATCTTCTCTGATGTTCTTTGACGTATGCGTAGTGTACAATCTAGCTAGAGCGTACGTAAGTTTCCACCCATTGTAACTTTCAAGAGAGTTTAATCAACAGGGACACGCGTTTTAGGTTAAACGTAAACAAAATAATTTGAAAGAAAGTTATACTTGAAAAGAATAAATAAGGGGGAAAATTTCTAATAAGAATTCAAAGAAATAATTTCTCGAAAAAGTGCTTAGATTGAATTTTACTTTAAATAAAATTTGAAGTCAACAAATCATTTTTAAATAAGGACTTGACCTCATCAGCCGACTAGCAAGTAATTTTTTTGACAATCAGAAAGTTGGCATTATTATATAAAAAAATCTAATTAAAAAATATGATTCCTAAAGTAAAAAAAAAAAAAAAAAATCAAATTACTTGTTTTTTTCTTTTTCTGCCCCTCTTCTTCCTTACGTTGAAGACAACCCATGTCCTCCGACACCATATGTTGGAATTTTGTTTGTTAAAACAAAATGAATGCTTTTTACTTTGTCCCACATAGAAAATGTGGGATTTACTTTTTGTAGTTAAAGGAATGATTGGGTGGGGCTAGACCCCACCATACCCGCGTGCAGGTGTGCGATTATTTGGCACACTTAGCCCGCGATTTAATTAGCATTAATCCCTTGCTATTTATTTTTTTTATTTTTTTTAATTCAAAGGTTGCCTTTAATTTGAGAATTTTCGAAAATGAAATATAAAATGAAAATTCAGAATTCTATTTAAAAAAAAAAAACTATTATTCCGAATTTTATTTGTGTATTTTCAAGACAACCTTTAAAAAAATTACTTATTCGGTTTTGTAATTTTTTCCGAAAGGTTGCAATTGTTCGGTTTTCGACTTCTTCCGAAGAGTCGCATTTGTTTTTATCCAAACAATTTTCTAAAGGACGCGTGTTTGTTCATTATTTCGCAATTTTCACGAAGAGTTGCGAAGACTGTTTCATATATATCTTGTCATTTTTCGGAAAGAAAAGGGTGGTCATTTTTTGAGTCTTCTTTTTCGAAAGATCGCAGCCTAATTTTTCGATTGTTTTTAGAGGCGCAGAGAAATACTTTGGGAATGCTATCCAAGATTCTTATTCGAGACTTTGTTGTATCCTTGAGGATTTTTGCCGGTGACCATTAACAATGTTGTGGGGCAAATAAATCCTTAAAGATAGTGATATCACGCTTCAAAGTCCGAGTTATTTTACTCGATCCGATTTCATTGTTCAACCCATTTCGAAGCCATATTTTCTAACACCATACGAACGGGCTCATTCACCATCACCGCTGGATCTCTCCAGGTAGTTGCCACAGAAGAGGTTGCTGAAGTGCAACTGAACTCTCCTTTAGCCTCCTCAGCACCGTTGCACACGAGACCCTCACTGCCCTCACCGGACGTTCCCCGGTCTTCAAGGACGTGCAGATGGCGACTACTCTATTTTCACTTTTGCGACTTTCACTCATTTCTCGGCACACAACATTACTGTCGGTGACAAGTGATTTAGATCCCCGCACCTAACGGGGTCTTCAAATCTAGTCATCTTGTTATCATTCCAACATGTCATCGTATTTCTCAACGATGGAGCATATAGATGTGGTAAATGGATAAGATGTTAAAGCTCTAGCAAATTTATCTTTGAAATCGAAATTTATGGATTTGAACGGTAACGGCGAAGTAACAATTTTATAGGTTTCCTCAGAAATAGAAATTTGGTCATTTCACTAATTGGTAGTATGGATAAAACTGAATTGGACTAAGAAATAAGCCTGGGAATAGCTATTGGTGCAGAACCATAGTCATCTCCTTCCTCTTAAAAAAGGGTAAACTCAAATCAGGCTACTTTGATCCTGCGGTTCTGAAAGTCTATCTCTTCCTGAGCGTGGCACATGCATTCTTCCACGGAAAACAAATCAAACCACGCCTAGAGACTGGCACAAGGTTAAACACTATGCAGCATTTCATTTCTATCTGTCACTAAGAAAACTCTAAAACGAGTTAACTGCAGAAGCCATCAGCTCAAAGGTGCTTCGTTCACTATTTTGCCGCGTGGATAGATTGTTTCCAAATGAGAGGGCAAAAGATCATGTACTGTTCACAAGCCACGAGGATTGCCCGAGGAGGAGGTCAGCAGAGCTAGACGTCAGAGACAACGCAGACCGCACTTGACCAGGCATTTGCCGAAATTTATCTAAATTAAAGATGGCGCCATTCGTCAGTTGCGGGCCTGTGCAAATTGGCTATCTTCAGTTCATTTGTTATCTGCTCAAAGCCTTCGTCAGTTTCCGAATTCCCAAGTACATTTCTCTGAACTCTTGAGCATGTTTGCTATCAATCATAAGTTGAGCATCTCCTCAATCGATTTGATGACTACACTACAACTGCCCAAATTGGACAACCTAAACCTAGCGCCATTTCGAAACCCTTCAATGTCGGCAATCCTCTCATAAGGTCTCAGTTGCAAGAAACTATGAGCTTGCTTTGCTCTGTTTTTCTTTTCAAGACTTTGATATTTTGCTTTTTCTCTCCCGATATAACATGGAAATCTCTTTAGGCCTTGTCAAGCGTATTTTTTCAATCATCTTTATTACTTTTTTTTTGCTCATTATGGTGGATAAGTCTACTTGCGGTTGAAAACTAGTAAGAACATCATCATCATCCCAGCCAACAGGATGCTCAATATGCGGTTCGATGACTTCCCTGAGATCAATTTAGGTTTAGATCTAAATTTGGGAGCTTACCTCTCCCAATCTAAGTCTAAATTTGGATATTTCTTAAAGGTGTTTGATCTGATTCAATATATTGTTTTCTTCATGTAGTGATAGTATTAAAGGTGCTGAACCTAAGTACACATTGCAAATTGTACTTTTTTTAAGGAGAAGATCTCAGCGTGAAGCTGTCTTTATATTTTTACATAAAAAAAGGGGAATGCTTAAACCAAAAAAAAAAACAAAAAAAGGGAATGCATTGCCGATGACTTTGAAAAAAAAAAAAAGCTTTTGAAAAAGTCTTGAGATAGGGAATCGATCAAGGCCCAATCAGATAACCAGCCAGTCAATTAGATACCTTGGATCATGGCCGATAATTATCGGGTCGCTGTCTAATTCGGTGGGAATTCGCGAAAGCAGTTCCACCACCGGAGTATATTTTCGGAGAAGCATCATGTAGTGAGTGGGATGCGTCTCGTACCAGCGCGTGTTACGTGGTGGGCCTGAAGTGAACGGAAAGCCGTGGGAAAAGGCAGAAATGACCACCAAATCGGTAAATTAAAGTTACTTTAATTTATGCCTTTGCCTTTTATGGCTGATAATGTAGTTTCATCAATCAACCACCCCCGAAAAACTCACCAAAAACAAAAGGAAAAAAAAAAGAGCTCGTAGGTGTTAAACTATTGATCAATTTTTTCTTGCAAGAGTTTCCTAGAATTTTCTAAAAACTACAATTATCTAGAAGTTACTAGTTGAACTCTTGCGGTAGTTAGGATTAGGAACGAGTACTGATGGAAAAATGTCTCCTTCCCTCCTTAGAACTCTCTTGGTTATTGTTCATTATTGTTTTCTAGATGACTACTTTCGAAGGTCGGGGAGTGAATCACACAACGTATAGTAACTTCAAGCGCAATCGAGTTGAGGCTTTGATTTTTTTGCACTATTGTCGTCGCAATGCGTTAGATGTCTAATAAATGAATAATTATGCCAACATTTTGCGATATTGCTGTGGAACTGGTTCTTTTGTGCACTATGGAAATGATGTTTACTCTAGGTTAGTCCCCGATATTTCTTGTCTACTGCCTTAAGAGACTTTCCGATGATGTTTTACATAAGTGATCGCTCCATTGTATAATATACAGTGATGCTTGATTCTCAAGCTTGTTTTTTGATGCTGTCGATGGTTTGGTGTCTGTCTTTTTCTTACTATAGGCTGTACATAATTTTGTGTTCAGGTGCTTGCTTATGCCTCTCAAGTCTAATGAGGTCGAGCTTCCTCAAAAATTAGTCGACCATGAAAGTCTAACACTTGATCCGGTATAAAGAACGTTAAAAAAGAGGTCTCCATTTAACTTCGATATTGCAATTCAATCCCATCATCGCGGAGCTCCCTAATAGACTTCTAATATAAAAACCGAGGAGCTGTTACTATATGTATGTGAATACTTGAGCTTAGTCATCAAGACCTATTGAACGTGTTTAATCAATTTGATCTTTGGGTAGGTTGGAAATAGACCCAACGTATATTAACTCATATTTTATGCAATACAATTTTAACGACTCATACTCTAATAGCTCTTTGCTGGACATATTTGCCATGATTATAACCCATAATTTCCATTAGTAGTTTCATTTTGTTACTTTTGAAGATAAATAAACAATCAATGCATAGTATCAAAGGACATGCACTTGACCCCAAAGAATCACGCCAGAATCACGCCACAAAGAAAGAGCTTAAAAAAAAAATTATGCCTCGACTTTTAGTTTGAATTAGAAAAATTCAAGCAAGAAAGTAGAAGTTCGATTCTTTAGTTACTAATCAAGTTTGAATAATTATAAAGTGTGAAATGATCTAAGAGAAAAATCAAAGTAAAAAGAAATCGCACGTCTTTAATTAATCCAAAGGTCCTTGAAATGTAAATTTCATACCATAGCCTCAATAAGAAACGGGATTAGCAAGTGGCAATTTTCTTCTTAAACATGATCAAATCGTGTTTTTTTTTTTTTTATTGCATTTTTTCTAAATCAAATGAACAAACAGGATGAGATGACCATGAAGTGGCCGACCCAACATCTGATCGTGGGGGGACGGGGAAAAGACGTCGGGCTCTCTCCCTCTCTCTCGATAATTGGAAAGTACAACGAGCAAAGGACAAAATTATTGTGCTAATAGATGGCCCTACCAACTTTTGCTCTCGACGAGCGTACATGCAAGTGTTAACCATTTTCATGTGGGGCCCATCCGCACTCCACAAATAATTGTTCAACCGGTGCCCTGAAGTCCAAAGTTTTCAACCAATGTTTCCCAATTTTACATTTCATTAATGATAACGATTCTTCTTATTTTGTTTATTTTGGTATCATGTTAATGACTAATGCTTGAAAAATCAATCAAGACTTTACCTGAAAAGTCCAATAAAAATGGAAATAGATGGGGCGGGAATTACGCGGCTGTAATATATTGTTTGCTCCCATGCCTAGACCAACATTAAGCAATATCTACTGCTTGCACTGCTCTTGGTGGGCCCCCATCATTGACGGGGAGTCGTCCATTACGTATAGGATACATGCTATTATATATGAAACGGAGGCATCAGGACATTCGAAATTGTCTATAAATTAACTCATGGACTTTAACGCAAGTATTATATTCGGGTTGTTACCGTCGTTGACGTGGAATCGTTCATTTTATATGCTATTAATGTTAATCCGAAATGTAGACAGACATCCTTGCTTAGACATTCTTGTCCATAACTCTTGACACCAAAACAATTAGCAACTTAGCAAGGATTATATTAGGGTTGTCACCATCATTGATATGGAACCGTTCATCTTATATGGAAGAAATATCTTCATGTAGGTTGTACATAATTTGGTGTTAAGGTGCTTGCTTATTTCTCTCAAGCCCATGGGGTCAAGCTTCCCCTAGAATTGGTCGACTATGAGACTCTTTGACACTTGATCTGGTAAAAGGAATGTTAAAAAAGAGGTCTCCGTTTAACTTCGATATTGCAATTCAATCCCATTATTGCGGAGCTCCCTGACTAAAATTTCTAATGGAGAAACTGAGGAGATGCCACTATATGTACGTGAATGTTTGACCTCAATCATTTAAACATGTCAAACCTGCGTATCAGAACAAATTTGGGTGGATCAAACATGGACTCAATTCAAATTGACCCATTTCTCATGTAATACAATTTTAGCGGTCCATACTCGAATAACTCTCTACTAGATGCACTTGTCATGATTCTAACCTATAATTCCCATAAGTAGTTTTATATTATTACTTTTGAAGATGGATAAAGAATCAAATCATAGAAAGTATTAAGGTACATGGACCAGACTATAAGGAATCACACCATGGAGAAAGAGCTTCAAAAAAATAATTATGCCTCGAATTTTAGTTTGAATTAGAAAATTTTGAATGAGAAAGTGGGAGTTTGATTCCCCGCATGAATATAATTGAGTAATCAAGTTTGGATGAGTAGAAAGTGTCAAATGATCTAAGAGAAAAATCAAGGTACAAGAAATTACGCATGATTAATTAATCCGGAAGTCCTTAAAAAAAATTTCATGCTATAGCCTCAGTATGAAACCGGACTAGCAAGAAGCAATACTCTTCTTGAACATAATCAAATCGTCTTTTTTATATTGCCTTTTTCTTCAGGATGAGATGACCATGAAATGGCCGACCCAACATCTGATAGTGGGGGGACGGGAAAAAACCGTTGGACTCTCTCTCTCTCTCTTTCTCAAATTTGAAAACACAACCAATAAAGGTGAAAGGAAAAAGTAAATATATATTCGTATTGAAAAATATGTATATAACTATAGGCAAAACTTTAGTGCAAAAAAGAGCAAAGGACAACATCGTTGTGCTTATAGATGCTCTACCAACTTTTGCTGACGATAAGCGTATAGGCAGAGTTAACCGTTCTCACGTAGGGCCCATCCGAACTCCACAAATAATTATTGGACCTCTGCCTAAAGTCCGAAGTTTTCAACCAGTGTCTCCTAATTTTAACATTTCATGAATGATAACGATACTTCTTTTATCGTTTATTTTGGTATTGTGTTAATGACTAATGCTTAGAAATCAATTAAGACTTTAGATGGGGCGGGAATTACGCAGCTGTTATAATTTTTTTGCTCGCATGCCTAGACCAACCTCGAGCAATATTTACTGTTTCCAGTCCTCGTGGTGGGCCCCCATCATTGACGTGGAGTCGTCCATTACATATGGGATACATGCTATTATATATGAAACGGAGGCATCAAGACACTCGTGTTTAGACCATCAAATTCCCGAGCCAAATAAGCCAAAAATCAATTTCCTTCACCTTTTTAGCCCATTCTCTATCTCTCTTGGAAAGCTGTGGCAGAATCACTCCTTTCCGGAATCGCGGAGGGGGTGCTTGGGAAGATTGCCTCCCTGATCGCGGAGGGGGTCCTTCACCTTTTTAACAATTTTCTTTTTCCAAATATCCATTTTTAACTCAAGGGGTTTTGGACGTCCAAAGTAATTTGGAAAAATATTTCCCAAACTCACCAACTCCTCAAATCCAAAGGAGGGGAGTTTCCTGATTATCGATTCCTGATTTCCGGATTAATCCAATCAGATGTCTATGAAAAAAACTCAAGAGCGTCGCTGAATTCCTAAAAGCATTAAAGATAATTAAACAGAATATAAAATCTTAATCCCCGTGTAACCTGCTTTATTTGATTGTTGTTTTGTTAGGTCTCTGCTAGATGGGTATCCTTGCATGCTAACCTGGATATACATATTCTAAAATGTAAAATTGGAAAGATCACTTGAATAATCGTTTTCATAAAATAGAGAAAGCAACTAATTTTACAGTAGACATTTCTAATATAATTAAGTCTCCGATTTCACAAATTACTAGCTCGTACGAGTAAGGTAGGCTTCGGTATCTTACTCAGCTTCTTAAGGTGCGTTTGATAACATTTTTGTTCAAAAATTGTTTCACGGAATAGAAATAGAAAAAACTATTTCTATTCCGAAGAACAATTTTCAAGGAAAGAACGCGTTTTAAAAACTTGTTTTAGAATAGAAAAAAGAACGAAACACGTTTGGTAAACTTGTGTAATTTTTTTGTTTCTTTTAATTTTTTAATTTTAGTTTTCCTTTTTTTCTTTATTTTTTTTTTTTTCTTTTTTTTTTTTCTTTCTTCCTTTTGGCCGGCCGTCGCGCCTCGACCATGGCCGACGATTGGCCGACAAGGGCCGACGGCCTCACCCAGCCACGGCAAGGCTCGCTGGATCTAGGCGAGCTCGAGCTCACCTAGCCATGACGAGGCTCGGCCTCGCCGGGGGCTAGCAACGCTCCGGCCGAGGTTGCCAGCCTTCGATGGTCGGTCGTCGGCCACCTAGGCCAAAAAAATGGAAGAAGAAAAGAAAGAGAAAAAAATGAGAGAGAGAAAATTTGTTTTTGAAAATGTTAAAGGAAATGTTAAAAACAATTCTTTTTTTTTGTTTTCGTTTTTTTTCAAATTTGTTCGTAACAAAAAAATGATTTTAAACAAATACCCAAATAAACGCATTTCTGTTTTTTTTTTGTTCCTCAGAACAAAAAAAAAAATAGGAAATGTGTTCATGAAAAAAACAAATGAATACAAACAAACAGCCCCTTATTGACGCATGATGGATTAGTTTTGACTCCTCCGCTTAATGTCAAATGTATAATTAAAATTAAAAAATCGAGTTGGGTTTGGTGGGGCTCGAGAGAGCCCATACCAACTCAAGCGTTGTCTCGTAATTCGTGCCCATTGGTGATCTGTCAAACTCCCATGGGGATTGTACCTCGAGAGGGTCGCGAATGTGATACTAATCAAGGAAATTACCAAAAAAAAAAAAATTTTCTTGAACTTATTATAATTGAATTAATTTAATTTTAATTTTTTTTGTCAATTCAGTTCATCCAACTAATTTTTGTCCAATCCGTGCTCATGTGAAAACTGGCTGACGTTGACATAGCAATTTTTTAATAATATTTTATTTTTCAATTTTTATTTTTATTTTTATTTTTTCTTTTCTTCCTCCTTTGGCTTATTTTCCCTGTAGTGGGTGAAACTCAAAAATAAAATTTTATTAAAAAATTGCAAAGTCAACGTCGGCCGGACGACCGATCGAAATAACTGAATGTAATGAATTGATACAATTACAAAAAGGTTTATGATTGAATTTGACAATAAAAAGTTTAAAATTGAATTGACATAGTTATAATAAATTTAATATTTTTTTTATCATTCTTCGGGTACTAATCCATTCTACGTGTGACTAAATCACCAGACCCAAGATCTCTATTTTTCGTAGACTTGTTTCCTTCAAACATGCATTGTGATTAGCTGACTTTTCCATCACAGCCCGTGCTTTAAACCGGTCGGTGGCAACTCTACTCCGATGTGTAACCTCGTGATAATGTTTGCCGCTCGTAAATTACCCGAACATAGTATTTGGGAAGATCTTCGAAAAAGAGATGCTGCTTGCTAACAACCGCAGTTTGCAAAATTTGAACGGCTACAAAGCCAAACCATGAAAATCATAGCCTTTTGGATATTTACAAGTCCATTATAAATTAATTTGATAAATCCTTTTTAATAGTATTAGCATATATTATAGCTAAATTTTGATCTTACGATCCGCTTTTGTGTACCTTTTGTCTGATTCCAATGTTACAATTGATTTTCTTATATCTAGTTGATTTTGATTAGGGTTAATTAGTATTTTACTTTCACAATAATTATTTTGTTCCACTTCATGTTTTTCTTGTCTCATTAGTTTACTATTTCAATGCAATACATCGAAGGATTTGAGATTTTTTTTTTTCCCTTTTAATGTGTATTTCTCTCATTCCAATGTGGAACGCAATCTTTGAATATTTAATTGTTTTGAGTAGGGTTATTTGTTGGTGTACTTACATAAAGGTGTCTCTTTGTCTCTTTTCTGCATTAACTTTCTTATTTCATTAGTTCAATAACTCCATCAAATAATAAGTGGAAAAATTGTCCAAAAAATCTTAAAACTATTACACTTTTACCAATTAAATCATAAATTTTTCAATCTTACCAATTGAGTCATAAGCATTTTCTTCTTTTGCAAGTTGAGTACATTTGACCAAAAAATTATCAATGTTGATATTTTTAAATAATATTTTAATAATTTTTTGAATTATTTTCCTTTTTTGGCAATTTTTGTAATTAGGGCCAACGGTGAGGGTTACTAGCCAACCCTTGTGCAGCTCTGGGTGAGGGTTCCTGCGCCCTCACTTTGGCCAACGAGATGTCGCAGCCCTCACTTGGAGCTGGCATGGGTTGTGATGCCCTTGCTAAGAGTCGGCACGGATTGGCCAATCATCCTTGTCGACCTTAACTCCAAAATTACGAAAAAAAACAAAAAACAAAAAAAACAAAAGAAAAAACCATTAAAAATGCAAATATTATAAAAAATCGTGTCACGTAGACAGTCGGTCTCCACACCAACAATCTTCTAGCCAAAATTGGCATGATGGATTTAATTGGCAAAAACTAAAAATGTTTAGTATTAAATTGACAAATTGAAAAGTTTAGAGTGAATTGATAGGTTTAAGATTTTTTAGATAATTTTTCCAATAATAAGCTCGACTAAAAGATTCGCGATAAGTGTTTTTATCGGGTGTTGTTTTTCTAAAGTTTGTTTGGCAACCAACCGATTCTTCGCTATTTATGCTCTTTTGAAGAAAAGAAGAAAAAAAAGAAAATTTTTATAAAATTATTTAAAATTTAAAATAAATTTTAGTATCGTATAAAATGTATTCCTATTTCTTTTTTTTTTTTTTTTTTGGGTCGGCTGTATTCCTATTTCGACAATAGAAATTTTGCGATTAGAAAACTCTTTTGAATATTTAGAAACTCTTTAGGAATAAAATAAAAGAAATAATTTATGAACAGAGACTGTCATCGGGAACGGATGATTGCGAAATGAGCCTAGTCTCAAACATTGACTGCAGTCTCTGAATCTGTAGTTAATTACAGCTGGCATGACAATGACGGGCATGACAGCTGCCATAAGCAACGTCATTGTCATGCCAGCTTGCCTTTATGTGAAGTGACAGCTGCCCCCGTTCATTTCACGTGGTCGGCCCCATCAAAGCGCAAGAAGGAACAAATTTCTTCTTAATTTTCATGTCAGTAAGCAAAGAGATAAATCATAATTGATTCCAGGTCTCTTATGAATCTAATCAGATGTCTATTATAAAATCAACAGCATCGCTGGATTCCTGGTAGTATTAAAGACAATTAAACATAATATGAAATCTCAATCGCGATAATTAACTTTCCAATAATATTGCACTGGTAAGAGGCTCCTAAAGAGTCGATTACTGTTCAACGGTGATATCATTTGGCCATATGATACCTTCTCCTTATTCGAAAGATTCATTAGATCTCGTGCTCTTAAAAATCATCAGTGAGCCATCTAATTAAACTCTCTTTCAAAATGATAAAAAGGAATCATTTGGGCATTTCAACGGGCACATGTGAAGGCAAAAACCAGTGTGTACTCCAAGTTCAAACTTTGAAAATTTGGGGAGTACAAAAGTAGTCAGTCAAAACAGCTGTATCGCATGATCTAGATGCATAAGGAAAAAGACGAGACTCCTAGGATTCCCTGTCAAGGCTCGTAGATGACAAACTCGTCAGTCAGAACAGCTGTATCACATGATCTTCCCTATTTATTCTTAATTGATCTTCTTCTTGTCCCTAGAGAGAAGCGAGCCCTTTACAAAAACCAACTAAGGAAACTGTGTCATCTTGTACAAAACGAAAAGAAATTAGTTGTACAGATTGGCGTTCCATCTGAACCGTTCAATTTGAGGGCCCCTGAGTTAAGCATGAAAATAACCATAACCAAGAGTGTTGATGCATATTAACTTCATTCGTTTTGTGAAAAATAATTTTTAAAAAAATATTTTCTAAATTTTTTGATGTTCGTTTCACGGAAAATGAATACATTAAGAAAAAAAATTTATGAAAGGAAAAAAGTTTTCAAATTAAGAAAAAATGTTTTATTTTTTAAAAGTAAGAAAACATTTTTCTCACTTAATTTCCTTATCTTACGTCTCTACAAATCATCATTTCCTCCTCCTCTTTCTTCTTCTTTTTTATTCGAATTATTTTTTAAATTATTTTTCTTTTTTAATTCGAATTATTTTTAATTTCCTTTTCTTTGTTCATATCTTCTTCTTTCTTTTAGTCGTCGACGTTACAGGTGAACCCAAGCTTGTCGATCTCAAACTTGCACTCGTCGATCTAGCGAGTCTCGAGCTTGATGCTCGCGCTCGCCAATCTAGTGAGTGGAAAATATTTTCCTTACGTAACGCTCGAAAGAAAAGATTTTCTAAAATATTTTTAGGTTTTAATCGAACACTAGAAAATATTACCATTTTCTGAAAAATGATTTCTAATAAAGTATTTTTTGGAAATGACCCATTTTCTGCAAAACGAACGGATCCTTAATTATCTTATGATGCCATGTAAGATGAATCACTGTTAAAGTTATTAGTGGCGATGGTGACGACTCTAATATGATATTTAGGACAGAAAGAAAGTCCATCATGTCGTCCTTGCAGTGGCCAATCCAACGATATTGACGTGATCGATTTTCGGGCGAATGGGTTTTCAACTTGAAATCGGAAACCTACCTGTGGCTGTGGCTCCCGTTAGACGTTGGGCCAACATCTAATGGTGGGGGCATTAAAAAAACGTCGGTCTCTCCCTCTCTTTTTATGAGATTGGACGTCACTAACAATAAAGTAGGAAGGTAAGGGTGTGCATGGAAACGTTTCTAAGAAACGTTTTCGGAACACTTCTGTACTGATTTCGTTCCAGAACAAAAAAAAAGAAACGTGTTTGGTTGCGTTTCTGTTTTTTTTTGTTTTTTTGTTTCCTAACAAAATAAAAAAAAAAAAGAAACAACAATTTGTTGTTTTGCTCCAGAAAACAAAAACGAAGAAACGTTTTTCTCTCTCTTCTTCTTCTCTTCTTCTTTTCTTCTTCTTTTTTTTCTTCTTTTTTCTTTCGCCGGTCGCCGGCCTCGGCCATGGTCGGCGACCGGCCGTCGAGGCTCGGCCTCACCGAGGGCCGGCGAGCCTTGTCGTGGCTGGGTGAGGCTGCCGGCCCCATCGGCCGGTCGCCGGAGGCCGGTGACCGGCCGAAAAAAGAAAAAATAAAAAAGAAAGGAAAAAATGAAAAATAAAATAAAAATGTTAAAAAATTAAAAGAAACAAAAAAAGAATAAAATTTCCCAAATGTGTTCTCGTTCATTTTTTATTAGACCAAACGTTACCAAACGCGTTCTTTTGTTCAAAAATTGTTAAAGTAAACACTTTTTTTTGTTTCGTTCGCGGAACAAAAAAAAAAAGAAATGTTACCATTCGCACCCTAAATGTCCAAAAAAAAAATTGTTCCTATTGAAAGATAAATATCTTTGGACTGTTTCAGTGCAAAACAGATAAAAGGACAAATCATGGTGCCAATAGATTCCCTACCCATCTTTTCTTCCGAGGGCGTATGTGCAGTGTAACCATTATCATGTGGGGCCCATCCGAACTCCACAAATAATTGTCTGACCTGCGCCTAAAGTCCAAAGTTTTCAACCAATGTTTCCTAAGTTGAACATTTCATTAATGATAACGATTCTTCTTATTTTGTTTATTTTGGTATCATGTTAATGACTAATGCTTGAAAAATCAATCAAGACTTTACTTGAAAAGTCCAATAAAAATGGTAATAGATGTGGCGAGAATCACGCAGCTGTAATAAATTTTTTGCTCGCATGCTTAGACCAATATCGAGCAATACCTTTCTTACCAAAGAAAAAAACATCGAGCAATATCTACTGCGCGCACTCCTCGTGGTGGGCCCCCATCGTTGACGTGGAGTCGTCCATTACATATGGTATACATGCTATTATATGTGAAACGGAGGCATCAAGACATTCGTGTTTTATTTTTTTGATCGAAAAAGTCCTCATTTCATTTATAATAGTAAAATTAGAGAAACAATCCAAATGGGTTTCAAATAAAGAACATCCAAAAAAGATTGAGGGGGACTAGAGACCAAATTCCGAGGTAGTGATTGAATGTGTGGTTGATCAAAATTCCACAGATTATCTCAATCCTCCCTAAACCTAAAAGAGCACGTTAGGACTCGAGGGAATAAGAAGCCTAGTCATCTATTCAAGTCGAAGCAAGAGATGCGACGGGGGGAGAAACATTGGCAGAATTAACTATTTAAGGAATCATCAAACCTAAGTTAATTTCACAGCGTTCCAAGCCTTCGCATATCGCTAGGGCTTCTAGACTCAAGGGAGATTGTGCCTTCACCGTCCGAGCAAAACCGCCGAGCAGCACCCCATTCTCGTCCCTGCCCACCCCTGCTACTGATCCGTCGTTAGTTCCCGGTGTGAAGGCTCCGTCGACGTTAATTTCCACCCATCCCGGCTCCGGCGGTCTCCATCTTATAGGTACTTCGGTAGCTTTGCTGATGTTTTGCTGCTGTGATGAAGCTGGATCTTTGATTTTTTGTTTTGACGCGAGCAGATCAGCCACCACGCCCTGCGGATCTGGCATCCCTGCTTGAAAAACTGCTGCATTCCTCTGTTTCCAGATGAGTCAGAGAGCTTCGGCTACTATTTCGGGTTCGGGAGCTTGAGGAAGGTGGCTTTCATACTCCATAAAACCAGCGGTCTATACTCGTTAGTCAAACAGCCAAGAATCGATTACCTCCATCGTTTTAGCCCATTCCCTCCCTCGGAATGATATGGCAGAATCACTCCTTTCCAGCATCGCGGAAGGGGTGCTTGGGAAGATTGCCTCCCTGGCCGTCCAAGAAGCCATCGCGATTTATGGTGTTGAGAACCAGCTTAGCGAGCTTAAAGATACGGTGACTGCTATCAAGGCAGTCTTGTTAGACGCGGAGGAGCAGCAGGCGAAGAACCACCGTCTGCAACTGTGGTTAGATCGGCTTCAAGATGTATTGTATGACGTGGACGACGTGCTTGATGAATTCGAATGCGAAGCCTTAAGGAAGCAGGTGATAAGTCGTTACGGGGGCATCGAAGAGAAGGTACGCCGCTTCTTTTCTGTTTCTAATCCACTAATATTCCGTGCAAAACTCAGTGATAAGATCAAGGAGATACGGGAGAGGTTATCCATAATTTCCGTTGAGAAAGATCAATTCGATCTTAATGCACGGAGTGCTAACATTGATGCGGCACATACTCGATCACGAGAGATGACTTACTCGTACGTAAACAAGTTGGAAGTTGTTGGAAGAGATATTGATAAAGAAAAGATAATCGAGATGTTGATGCGGCCGGTAGATAATAAAAATATCTCGGTGATTCCCATTGTTGGAATAGGAGGTTTGGGCAAGACGACACTAGTAAAATTAGTTTACGGCGACGACGGTGTGAAAGAGCAATTCAAGTTGAGAATATGGGTATGTGTACCTTGGGACTTTGATTTAAGGAAAATTATCGAAGGAATCATCAAAGATGCAACCCGTCAAAGCTTGGGTAACTTTGATCTTCAGCAATTGCAAAGGCTTTTGCGAGAAACCATCAAAGACAAGAAATATCTACTTGTCTTGGATGACATATGGACCAATGACCGCGAGAGATGGAATGAATTGAGAAATTTGCTAAGCCAAGGAGCTAGTGAAAGTAAGATAATTGTGACAACACGCAATTCAGACGTCGCTTTCATGATGGGCACCCATCCAACGCATAATCTAAAAGGTCTTTCTCATGAAGACTCAATGGTTTTGTTCAAAAAATGTGCATTTGATGAGAAGGAAAGGGAGCCTTATCCTAAACTCCTTGAGATTGGAAATCATATTGTTGAAAAATCACATGGAGTGCCTCTCCTTGTGAAAACTTTGGGGGGTCTACTTTACATAAAGCGCGAAGAACAGTATTGGGCACATATAAGAGATAGTGAAACATGGATTTTAGCAGAAGCAAAAAAGGACATTATGCCGGTACTTAAGCTTAGCTCTGATAATTTACCATCCAACTTAAAACGTTGTTTCGCCGCATTGTCACTTTTTGGAAGGGATGATTTCTATCGTAGCATTGAAGTCGCTCGCTGGTGGATGGCTTTAGGACTCATCAGTTCAACAAGGGAAAAACAAGCAGAAGATGTGACTATTGAGTATGTCAAAGAGTTGGGGAAGAGATCTTTGCTCCAAGAAGTTAGGCAGTTTGGATCGCTGTTAACTTTTGAAATGCACGATCTGGTCTATTATCTTGCATCGATTGTGGCAAATAAAGATTATTCTATGGTTGGCTTAGATACTGTAGATATTTCAAAAGGAGTACGACATGTTTCATTCAAGGGAATCTTGAATTTCGATAGAGTACCCCCTTTTATGAGAAAGCCAACTTCAAAGAGCTTGCGTGCAATTACATTTTGTTGCGAAGCTAATCAAATTACTACTAGAGAGTTTGTTAGAACGTGCCTCTCCAAGTGTAAATATTTACGGCTTCTACAATTGCCAAATGGTAGTTTTGAGGAGCTGCCAAGTTCCATTGGCAACTTGAAGCAATTGAGATCATTACATCTCACTGATAACAAGCGATTGAAGAAGCTTCCAGATTCCATTTGTGAGCTGCAAAATTTACAAACGTTATCCCTTGTTGGTTGCTCAAAGCTAGGTAATTTACCCAAAAATATGAATAGGCTTGTTAGTCTTGGATATCTATATGTAACAACAAAGCAAAAGAGTCTGCAACAAAGTGGTATACAATACCTAGAAAATCTGCATCTTTTGCATATCAGCGGCTGCGAGAATCTCCAAGTTTTATTTGAAGGCACTTGCAAGTTGACTCGCCTTAAGCACTTAGAGATTGAAAATTGTGGGGGACCAATTTCTGTGCATTTTGAGAAATTAATCGCCCTTCATACCTTGTATATTGAAGATTGCAAGCTCACGTTGACCCAAGAGAATAAGTCTAACTTTCCGTTAAATCTTAAACTGCTGGGTATAACAAAGTGCGAACAAGTGATGGAGTTGCTCCAATGTATCGTTGGATCTTGCACTTTGGAATACTTATACATTAATGATTGCCCAAACTTCACAGCTGTACCTGAATGGCTACCAAATCATACACATCTCAAATGTATTCGGTTCTTCGATTGTTTCAACTTGTCATTTTTGCCGCAAGGCATCCGATCACTCACCGCCCTCAAAGAATTGCATGTCGGGGATTGTGGCGAACTGAGCAAGAGATGTCAACATACAACGGGCGAGGATTGGCCCAAAATTGCTCACATTCCTCGAATTACACTTGATTATAAGGAGGTACAATGGACTGAAGATTAGGTACGCATCAGTTTGCCTATCCTTTCATTTCTTCTTCGTTCTTAGATGTGATATAGCCGTATATAGTGAGATTCAATTCTTATATATTTTTTCCTGACATCCTCACTTGATCCGACTTGTTTACGAATGCATTATGCACATTCATTACATTGAAAGTACAATTTGATTTTCCTATGATGCAATCTCGTTTTCTCCTTTAACTTGAAAACTGGAATGTGACGTAATGTCTTCAATGCGTACTTCTTTTGATGATTATTATTGCAGAAGGCTACAGCAATTAATCAATTGGCACTTTTATTCTGCTTATGTGGAGTTGAAGAACATCATACATTCATACTCAATCAGTTGTTATCTTTAAGCATAATAATAATTGAAAAATGATTTCAAACAAAAGTATTCATGTCAAGTTATACTTAAACTCACTTGAGGATCACCTATCCTGATTTATTTATCAAATTGTTCTTGGGGAATTTCATTTTTCCAATACATCAGATAGCTCATCTAGCTTAAGTTGGTCGATATAAATTATCAAATGAATCGTTTGCAAGTGTCCAAAAGGACTAGTTGAGTTTTCTAACCATATCAAAAGGCAGTTGTGAAATAGTCTGACAAATATTGAAAAAGATGCACTTACTAGAAAAGCCACATTTATAAGAAACTTTACAACTCCTTTTACTTCAGAAAAAAATTTCATTTTCCATTTTTATTTTTAGTAAAAGGAGAAGCAGAAACAGGTTTAAAAAGTTTGAGCAAAAATGAAGGTTGTCTTTCTGAGTGCGACTTCGAGTTAAAATATGGAGAATACTGAAAGGTTTATGTTGAGTCTATACATTTAATTCGAAAACATTTTCCCTCACTTTAGTTCGGCAATCATTTTTAACAAATTAAATGCATTTTCACGATTTTTTTTTTCATTCTTGCATGGAAAAGCAAATAAAAAATTTGTAAACTTTGAGGAACCAAATAAGGGCTTAAATTTTCTAAGCGCATTCAGCAAGGTTCTATAAGTACTTAGGGGTACTTTTCAATTTCTTTTTTCCTGATAAATAAACCATGTCATATTCACCCAATATGATTTAAGACTTGTTTGTTTCTAAGTAAGTAATCAAAGGTGGAAAAGTACCTTTTTCTTTTTCACCAAAATTTAATATGTTATTTGAATTTCATAAATTTATTAAAATATTATATGCGAAATTACTTGCGCATATTTACTTTTATAATTTGTCAAAATTTCAGGTATACTTTATAAACAAAAAGCCGAAGTTTCTGTGCCAATAGGTTTTTAGATTGGGGCTACGTGTAGACTCCCCATTTTGATGTAACCTAACAATAGTAAATTAAGATTCATTATTTGAGTATCATTAGCACACTGTTCAAAACTAATGTGAACCATCAAACGGGTAAGCGCTTATGCATAGTGTGCATACGGCACATAAAAAGTATGGTTTCCACATGTTATTTTGGATACTTGTCCCTTGGAGTTATGATATTATTTTCTTTTAAAAAAGAAGTTCAAAAACACTGATAAGAGCACTAAAATTTCCACATATTTTTATACTAGACTAAAACTACTACATGGACTTTTATAGAAACAAATCGGACACCCATTTAGAATTTAATTTGGCTAAACAAATGAAAAAGCATCTTGGTAAATAGATTATACAAGAGTGACAAATTTGCATGGCACCACCACAAATAAATGCAATAATACTATGTTATAGATACTCCAAGCTTATTTGTTTTTGTTTTTTTTTTTCTTATGAGTGTAGGTGAACTCCCATGATCTATTTGCCATGCCATGTGGCTATCCAGAAAGATTCGGAAACGCACTCAATTAATCCTTCGTCAGTCTCTTTCATTTTTAGGGATTAAAGCCATGGCCGTTGATATCGTACTTTGCTCTTTCCTTGAATCAGTGTTGTTCTTTATGATTCGCTTGTGTTTGTATTACAAATTCCTCTATGGAGAAAGTACCTTATTTGTATTGTATAAAACTAACTGGAGCATTATCTATATTTGAATTTCCTTAGAACAATTTTTGTTTATCATTCATGAATAGTGCATGAAATCACGATGCATCTCCAGATCTTATTTTTGGTAAATTAGAGTCTTTTATTTGATCTTTTTCTCTAGACTCTTAAAGAGTTTCCTCAAAACAATGTCTTTAAAAAACCACATTTATTTTTCTAAATAGGAAGATTATTTTTTTTTTCCGCTTTTGCTATAAAGACTGGATCTTATGAAAAATTAATTCACTGCCAGCTCGGATCTCTTGCCCTCCCATAATTGGAATGGGATCTTAAGGAGAAACCGGGCTCGTTGAGTTCGTGTATAACCGCGAAAAGGTCTTGAGTATGCATTTCGATATATGGATATGCATATCCGATGATTTGGATCTAAAAGAGCTCTAGAAAATGTCTGGAGAGAAGCTATCAGTCAAGGCTTGATCATAGTTCTTAGCTGCTATCAGATACCTTGGACATTGAGCAACTGGAGGCTCATCTAAATAATTAGTAAACGTTGAAAAGCTTTTCCTCGTACTGGATGATGGATAGGACAACAGTTGTACTTTTAGAAAGTGGAACGAGATGAGAAACTTGTTCACGAAGGCGCTAAGGGAAGTTTTCTAGCTGCGACAACCTGCAGACACGAAGCCGTTTCCTAATGCATTTGTATTAGCAAGTTAAAAGCCCTTCTTCTTCTCGGGACACTCTCTTGCCTTTCCTCAGATGGGCATTCGACCGCAAGCAAGAAAATCCAGGTTTGGATACTGCAATCAAAATCGCCTACAAATGCAAACTAGTTCCTCTTCCTGTGAAATCTCTCGGGGGCTTACTTCATATGCCAAAAGCGAACGGTCAACGATAATGGGCATCGATAAGAGAGAATAGCAGCATGCGGGAATCGGTAACAAAGACAAAACGACATCCTTCCTGCACTCGAATTAATCGGTAACATGGAAACCTTGTTTCGCAAAGATTATTGGCACCCCTGCTTTCTTTTGAGTTTTGAGTAATTTTGGAGCACATGTTGATTAATACGCCTGTCGAGCGAAAAGCAAGCGCACAAGAAGCTGGCAAAGATCATGTCAAGAGGAAGCCGAGTCTTTGCTTGCTATTCAAAATGCATGATCTAGTGCAGAATCTTGCTTAATGAGTTTCACAAAGTGAGTATTTGACAGTAAATTCGAACGTTAAAGCCTCATTTTAGTTCGATTGACAGAGAATCCACCAATGGATTTAACATTCCAAGCAATCACATTTCATGAGATTGCACTCTTTTTCTACTGTTTGGATGAAAATTTGTAAAGTTTAGGTCTTTTCATGAAAACACATCACAATCAATGGTTGAGTTGGGGTATAATTTTCCTTTTTTTTGCTATCCTTTTCTGTTTCCGCATCTTCCCGTCCTGACCAAGGCTGCATAGATCTGCCGCTCACCCGCCACCACGTTGTCGTCCGACCATCGCCACCATGAGGCCTTGCCTTTGCATCTCCATCCGCATAGTTTGATGTCTAAACATTATAATTGACGATGAAAATATTTTTTATTCATTTTTTTGTCAAGCAATATAAGTGATCATTTTTAGCAAAAAGATTTTTTAAATTATTTACTTTGCGCGAAACAAACAGAGCATTTATGCTGCTTTGTTAATTTTGAATTTTTTGCCAAGCAAACATTATAATTCTTGCCGCTGCTTTACATCAAAATCTCAACCTTTATTAGTGTTTTTTTTTCTGTCAATATCCAGGATTTCTTGATTTTGTAGTCTGGGTAATTTATCTGTTGCTAGATGATTGCTACATTTAATTTGTTTTTGGGTCAGGTAATATAGCTAGAATGGTAATATGGTGGTCTTTTCTCTTTTTATTTTTTATTTTTACGCTTATTTTGGGCATTGGCTCTCTTATTTATTTATTTATTTTCGGTGGGTGGAGGCGGTTGATGGCTGAGTAGTGGAGCAGGTAATTCCCGAAAGAACATGGATCAGCAATAAACTACTAGCAATATATAATACAATTACTTGACCGTTGAACATCTGTAATATCCGTTGACCATGAATAATTAGCAACCTACCCGGTATTATATTCAGGTCGCTGCCTTCATTGACGTTTTGCCTTCTTTGTCATACAGAGATGTCTCGACGTCTTTCTTTTCTCGTTTTAGAAATGACTGTCCCATTCCATGAATCCTTCATTATATGAGGGACAAATGCTAATATGAAACGTAGACATTGAGACATTCTTGTTTAGACCATCAAATTTTACGAGCCAAACAGCCAGTAATCAATTTCCTCCACCGTTTTAGCCCACTCCCTCCCCGGAAAAACATGGCAGAATCACTCCTTTTTAGCATCGCAGAGGGGATGCTTTGGAAGATAGCCTCCCGCGCCCTCCAAGAAGCCGTAGCGATTTATGGCATCGAGAACCAGATCAGCGAGCTCAGAGAGACATTGATTGGCATCAAGGCAGTGTTGTTAGATGCGGAGGAGCAGCAGGCGAAGAACCACCGTCTGCAAGTGTGGTTAGATCGGCTTCAAGATGTATTTTATGACGCGGAAGATGTACTCGATGAGCTTGAGTGCGAAGCTTTAAGAAAGCAGGTGTTAAGCCGCTGTGGGGGCATCTATGGGAAGGTATGCCGATTCTTTTCCCTCTCTAATCCAATCATGTTCCGTGCAAAAATCAGTCATAAAATCAAGGAGATAAGGGAGAGAATATCCAGAATTTCTACCGATAAAGATCAATTTGGTCTTATTGTGCGGAGTGTTGACAATGGTGTGACACATACGCGATCATGAGATATGACTTACTTGTTTATAAACTAGTCAGCAGATGTCTTCAGAAGAGATCTTGATAGGAAAAAGATAATTAAGTTGTTGCAGCCAACATATGACAAAAACCTCTCAGTGATTCCCATTGTTGGAATAGGAGGTTTGGGCAAGACAACCATGGCTAAATTAGTCTACAATGATGACAGCGTGAAAGAGCAATTTGAGTTGTGCATATGGGTGTGTATGCTTGAGGACTTCGATTTAAAGAAAACTATTGAAGAAATCATTGAAGATGCAACTGGTCAAAGTTTGGGCAACTTTAATATTCAGCAGTTACAAACTCATTTGCAAAACATTATCAAAGATGAAATATCTACTTGTCTTGGATGATGAATTGAGAGCTTTGCTTAGCATAGGAGCTAGTGAAAGCAAGATTATTGTGACAACGCGCTATCATGAGTCACTTCTGTAATGGGTACCCATCTGACACATAATCTAAAAGGTCTTTCTCATGGAGACTCTATGGCCTTGTTCAAAAAATGGGCATTTGATGAAAAGGAAAAGGAGCTTTGTCCTAAACTCCTTGAAATTGGAAATGATATTGTTGAAAAATCTCGAGGAGTGCCTCTCCTTGTGAAAACTTTGGGGAGTCTACGCTACACAAAGGATGAAGAACAATGTTGGAAACATATAAGGGATAGCGAAACATGGGAGCTAGTAGAAGTGAAAAAGGACATTTTGCCGGCACTTAAGCTTAGCTATGATCATTTACCATCCCACTTAAAATGATGTTTTTCTATTTTATCACTTTACCCCAGAGGACATAAAATCAAGAGCACAAATTTGGCTAATTTATGGATGGCTTTTGGACTCATTAGTTCAACAAGGAACAAACTAGCATTGGAAGATGTCGGCGTTGAGTACGTCAAAGAGTTGTGGAAGAGATCATTGATCCAAGAAGTTGAGGGGCATGAATCAATCTTAGCATTTAAAGTTCATGATATTATCCATTCTCTTGCAATGAGTGTGGCACAAAATGATTGTTCTTTTGTTTGCTTAGATACTACGGAGATTTCAGAACAAATTCAGTATGTTTCGCTCTCAAGCAGTTCGTTAAAGGGAATCTCAAATTTCAATGGGGTTCCACCTTTTTTTTCTGAAAAATCCAACTTCAAAGAGGCTGTGTGCAATCAAACTTCAATTCAAAGTTACTGATGGAATTATTACTAAAGAGTTCTCGAAAATGCAAACAAAGTGTACTTCTTTAAGGTATATGGATTTGCCATTTGGTAGTTTTGAGGAGCTGCCAAGTTCCATATGCAACTTGAAGCAATTGAGAATGTTATCTCTCCAGTATAATAAGCAATTGAAGAAGCTTCCAAATACCATTTGTGAGTTGCAAAGTTTGCTATATTTATCTCTCGTTGGTTGCTCAGAGCTAGGCCACTTGCCCAAAAATATGAAAAAGCTCATCAGTCTTAGATATCTATACACAACAACAAAGCAAAAGAGTCTGCAAGAAAGTGGAATACAATACCTTGAAAATCTACGCCTTTTAGGACTCAAAGGGTGCAAAAATCTCGAAGTTTTGTTTGAAGGTACTTATCGACTAACTCACCTCCAAAAGTTGGAAATTTTAGATTGTGGGAGACAATATATGTGCCTTTTGGGGAATGGGTGCTTGACAATTACTAAATGCCAGCTCATGTTGACCCAAGAGAGTAGGTCCAATTTTTCGTTGAATCTTCGTACACTAGTAATTCAAAAGTTCGAACAAGTAATGGAGCTACTCCAATGTCTCGAAGGATCAGCCTGCACTTTGGAGACCTTTTTTGGGCCCGTTTGGTTCGGCTTTTGGGGAATGCATTTGCGAAAATGCAAATACTCTTGGGTGAATGGGGTTTTCCGAAATGCAAATATCGTTTGGTAAAATTTGCATTGGGATACAACTTTGGCCAAAATACCGTTTGGTATAATTTGTATTTGTAAAGGACTTTTATTAAATCAAAAAAACAAAAAAACATTATATTATTTTTTTTTTAAGTCCGGCCACCGGATCACCGCATCCAACAATCGGACCGCCGGATCTGGCGGCCGGATGGCCAGGCGTGACCCCGGCGATGTTCGCTTGGGTCACGCGACCTCAGGTGACCGTCGCCTGGGGTCGCGCAACCTCCGGCGACGCCTAGGTCGTGCGACCCAGGCCATCAGTCGCCTGGGTCGTGTGACCCATACGTCGCCTGAGGTCCGGCGACGGTCGTCGGGGTCGGGCGACCCTCAGGCGGCGGTCGCCGGCGCGCGGGACCCCTCGGCCGACTGTCGTCGGCCTCCGTGCGGTGGTTTTCCTCGCCTGATGAACAGTACCCTCGAAGATGAACAGTACCCAAACTTGCATTCTCAAAATACAACTTCCCAAAGCACCTCCGGACCTCCATTTGGCTAAAGCCCCTTCAAGCCCCTTAGAGATGCAATTGCATCTCCCCAAAGTCCCCAAAATATTGAACCAAACACCACATGCTTTTGCCCAAACCCCTTTAGAGGCCAAAAGCCCCTTCTAAATGCCGAACCAAACGGGGCCTTTGTCTATGACTGCCTGAGCTTGACAGCTATACCCGAATGGCTACCAAATCATACATGTCTCAAATTAATTCTCTTGATCCGATGTCCCAACTTATCGTCCATGTTGCAAGGAATCCAGTGCCTTACTACCCTAAAAGAATTGCGCATCGTACATTGTGGTGAATTGAGCAAAAGATGTGAGCCTCAAACTGGTAAGGATTGGCACAAAATCGCTCATGTTCCTCGGATCAAAGTTGATCGGAATTGAGTACAATGGACGGATGACTCGGTACACATCTATTTGCACCTCCCTTCATTTCTTCTTCGTTCTTAAATGTAAGAATAGCCATATATATTCACTTAAAGAAAATTCGGATAAGAGAATAATGCAGTATGCTCATTCATAATTGACGACTTTGACTGTAATATTTCATATTTGGACAACTTTTGACAAATCCCTATTTCACATTGAAAATAAAACTTGATTCCCTTCAATGGAAACTCGTATTCTCCTTTTACTTGGAAAGTGATTATTATTGCAGAAGGCTGAATCTATGACTCAATTAGAATTTTTTTTTTCTGTCGTATATGAAGTTGAAGGTCACCATGCATTCATACTCAATCATGATAACACTATCAGCGGTCGTTGTTCGAGTTTCAATTGAACTAACTTAACGATCACCTAATTTCATTCCCAATGCATAAAAAAGCTGCTCTAGCTGTTGCAAGTGACCTAAAAGGACTAGTTTTGTTCACTGACCATATCGAAAAAAATCATGAAATACTTGGAAATTTATTGAAGAAGATGCACTCGAGCACATGCTTATGTTCCATCAAAATTGTAAAATGGGCGGTCTTCAAAAACTCCATCTTTCATTTGGAATGAAAGCACGGAGAATACCTCAAAGGTTATTTTGAGTCTATACGTTTAAATCGAAAACAGTTTCCTTCAATTTAATTTGACGATTGTTTTTAAAGAATCAAATGCATTTTATAATTTTTCATTCTTAAATGGAAACACAAACAAAGAAACTTTTGGAAACTTTGAGGCACCGGATAAGGCCTTAAGTTATTGAAACGCATTCAACGAAGCTCTGTAAGTACTGAGGGGCACTTTTCAGTATCTTTTTTCCTGATAAATAAACCATTTCGTATGGACCCAACGTTATTAATATATAGTAAATAGAAAGCTTTACCAGTCCTCGTTCAAGCATTGCAGGCTCAACTTTTGGGACTTGTTGGTTTCCCGTTAAGCAAAAGTAAAAATGTAAGTTTTCACTTTTTCACTTTTAAAATTTTATTCAAATTTCAGAAAAATAGAATGTGAACCACCAAACAGGTAAGCGCTTATTTACAGTGCATACACAACATAAAAAGTATGGTGGTTTCCACGTGTTATTTTGGGTACCTCCCCCTTTGAGTAATGATATTATATTTAAAGAAAAAAAAAGAATTTCAGAGCAAAACAAGAACTTCCAGATCAGTTTTCAGTGAAAGCACTTATACACCCATATAAAAATTTGATTTTGCTGAACAAATGAAAGGTATCTTGCTAAATAGAATATATAAGAATGACAAATTCACATGGCACCACAATAAATGCCATGATACTATGTCGTATATACTCTAAGCTCATTTTTTTATTCTTCTTGTGAGCGTAGGGGAACTCCCATGATCTATCTGCCATGTCACTTGAATCTCTACAGAGAATTGGAAGTGCATTCAACTAATCATTCGTCAATCTCTTTCTTTTTCAGGGATGAAACGATGGTCGTTGTTATGGTAATCTTTTCTTTCCTTGAATTTTGTGTTGTTACTTATGATTTGCTTGTGTTTGTATTATAAATTTATCTATGGAGAAAATACCATATTCGTATTGTATAAGACCAATTGAAGTATTATCAATATTTGAATTTCCTTCTCGGTTGCCTCTGCTTGGAACACCATCAGAGCCAAAAAAGACGGTGTTCCTTGGGCTTCTCTTATTTGGGATAATGCCATTGCCCCTCGGTTTCAATTTAATCTTTGGTTGATTACTAAAAATCGCCTTCCAATGCAGATGCTCCTCACTTCTTATGGAAGGATCGATTATACTGTTTGTGCTTTTTGCAATACCGTTCCGAACTCTATTGACCACTTATTTTTTGAATGTCATACCTCGACTACTCTCGTTTATTTTTGGGCTACTAGATGCAACCTTCCATGGCGAAATAGCTCTTGGTCGGACAAGCTCACATGGGCGAAAAAATTTCTCTCAGGTAAGGATTTCTTCCATTGTATTTGTGCTTCTCTTTTGGTGCGCTGTGTCATTTGATTTGGAAGAAGAGAAATAGTATCATATTTCGTGGTGAAGACTTGGTGGTCACAGCTTTGAAGAATCACCTCATCAAGGTTGTTAAAGACAAAGCCCTTACCTTCAAAAATGTTCCCATTACTCCAAGAAACAAGAGACTTCAAAGAACTTGGGGTTTTGACCCCTCGGTTTTTGCTTTGATGCCTACTCCTCCTTGAGCTGCTAGATCGCGGTTACGTTCGTTCTTTGTCGCGACCACTATCTGTCGTGTCGAGGTTCTTGGTTGTTCTTGGCTTATTTGTTTTGTGTTGCTTTAGCTTTGTTGTCTACTGTGGGTTCCTTGATGTTTTTCTTCGGCTCCCTTTCACTCCTTCTGTTGTTACATTTAGAGTGTAAGTTTTTGGAGGCGGATTTTTTGTACAGTTGACCAAAGCTCAATATATTTATTACCTTTACCAATATATATATGAATTTCCTTAGATCCATTATTTATCCTTCATTCATGGATCGTGTATGAGATCATGAGGCATCACCGATTCTTATCTTTGGTAAATTATAGTCAGTTAATCTTTTTAGAAATTTCCTCTAGACTATTAAAGAGTTTCTCGAAACAATACAATTGAATAACCACATTGATCTTTCCATTTTTATTTGTTTTACTTCACTTCTAAATAAGAGGATTATTTTTCCCTTTTTGCCGTTGAGACTGGATCTTACGAAAAATTAATGCACAAATTGCATGAACAATAATAAGTTTATGTTATCTACTCCGAGCCTTTGTCAGTTTTAGTCTCCCAAGTACATCCATTTGAAGTCAATGTTATATATGCTATAGTTCCTCATAAGTTCAACACCTCCTCAATCGATTTGCTAAATACACTAGAGCGCACAGAATTGCTTGAATTGGACATCATGAAGAAGAGAATGAGGTTGAGGGGGTTCAGTCTGTAATTTTAGCCCAAGTCAGGATCATTCGAAAATGAAATCATCTTTCAGACTGAGAGTGGGAACAATAAGATAACAGAAGAACCACAGGTCGACTTGCACCATATTAAAACCTTAATGTTCTGTCAATTGCCTATCAAATAGATCGATCCTTTTAATTGGAACGGTTTTTAGTATAGCCATTATGATCGCCTGTCAAAGGCAGGACTACGTTGGTATTCGTTGTCTCAGTTCATGATATTCTCTTGATAACCCCTACTGCTGTTTCAATGGCAAGAAAAGAAGAATGACCAAATCGATCTTTTCGGCATCAAGTTCAGTATGTAGGCGTGAGATGCTGTGATATATGGCAAGTCTAATTCCATCTCTTAAGAGCCCCTATTTCAATTGCAAAAGCACTAGCTCTCCCTATGTTTTTGGACATGCCGGGTATCCAATTTCCGCGATGATCTCTCAGGACTCGTTCGCCCCTGACATATCAATTTTCCTAACGGATGCAAAAAACTCTTCTGCTTTAGACAGACAGAGATGCTAGTTTCGGAATTCTAATCGGATTTTCCAAAAGCAAAGTTGTTTCTGCTTGGCTAAATGACTCAAAAGTCCCATATGACATGTCACTTAGGTCTATAAAACCGGACCTTGCTTAGGATACTGTCGCGAATCCACCTCCTGTGAAGACTTACGAACAGAACGAGAGAAAAGGAGATGAGAATGGATGAAGGATTTTGGATTTGTTTTCTCTGTATTCAAGGAAGAACATTCATCTGAGAGCATTACGTCTTGCTTGCTCTTCTATCTTATTTATTTTACAAGCTGATTATCTAAAGAACCGCCAGGATACAGTTCAACTAACTAAGAAACAGAACAAGAAAGTAAATCGTTACATGCTTAAAACATAATAACGATTCTGCAGAGGACACGTGAAGCTGAAAGTTTCGCTATTGACTTCATTCCTTTCCTTCCTGGTCGAATCAGCAGCACCAGACTTGCTCACTTTACTTCCTCTGTTCTCAGCAGCATCTTTGTTTCCTTTCTTTGTTGAAGCCGCAGTGATTGAACCAGCAACAGAGTGCGTGTTCATTATATAGTTCTTAACACCTCCTAGTGTCTTTGCTGAAGGGACTGCTTAGGATATTGGGGACCGCCGAATCATGCCAGAACGTCCTTTGCTGCAATGGAGCAAACTATCCACAAGTGGCAGCAACATTCAAACCTGTCGAAGCGAGGATGTGATTCACTGCTATGCTATTATGCAAACATTCCCGCAGCAAATGCATAAGCTGAGTGTAAAAGAAAATGGATTTTTCATCTTCAGGGTGAACTTCTATAGGTCCGATTTTTATAATTTTTAGCATTATTGAAAGGAAGCCAACGATTGGAAGACCCATAAAGCAATTTTTTGGGTCATAATTGATCTAATTCAATTGGGCGGACTTATCATTTAAACATCTGGGGACAAATTCAAATATACGCACACCTTTTGAGTTGGGCCAAGGCGAGAAGCGTTTCGGTGAGGAACTTGATGCCGAGCGTCGCGATTGTTGAGGCGGCCTTGCAGCCAGCGACAAGTAGAGCCACCAGGAAGTCCACGACCTCCTCGCCGGAGAATCCGTCTTCCCGACCATAAAAACCCCCAACGTCCTCTATTTGCTTTTCTTGGATTGTGTAACAAATATTGACAAAAGAAATAATACGATAATTTCTCATCCGAGGATAAAATCAGTTTCATTAAGCAAGTATTTGTATTAATTAATTCTATATATATATATATGGGCATTAATGGGAGATCATTAATAAAACCATATATATTTTTAATGATTGGAAAATCATGAGTATTAGAATCTTCATAATTCTTTATGCGGAAATTTCTAAATTAAGGAATCTTAGATCTTCATAATTTTTTCGCAATAGACATACATTTTTCCATAGTATTGACTTTAAGAAAGATGATTGCTACAAAAATGGGAGAAAAGAAAAGATATGATTTCTGTCCCTTAACTCATTTTAATCTTAATAATTTTTTTTCCGATGGATAATGGAATACGACTTTTTTGTCTACGGTAGAAAGAGGACTAGACGCTTTATATAAGTTATTAATAGATGTATTCGATAGATGCATTTCATCAAAGTACATTTTTTTTTTTTTTTTAATAAAAGTTGCACCTTCTCATAATAAATATGTTTTATTAGCATTTAGATAATTATTAAACTATAATTTAATAATATCATGTGGGCCACAATTATTTTTAGGTCCTCCTCATGCGCAAGATGGCATGATACCAAATACATAAATTGTTGCCGTAGACCGAGGCATTGACCAGACGAGTTCCGCTAGGATCAAAGCATAATGCTGTGATTAGACTTGTGTGGGCTTTGAATTGTGATATAACAACTCGAGAAACAAAATCCTTGATTACAACCTGCTATTGCCAATAGTTTTTTTGGCTTGGATGACTCTCAAAATCTGCAGTTGTAATGATCACCAAAAATCTAGAAACAAGTGATTTGTAACTGGTTAGGAAAATATTCTACAACAATAATATATCAAATCATCCATAGCAAAATATATTCACTTCAACCTAACTTACCCACCGGAGAAAAATTATTTTCTCAATCTTTTTATAAGAATGTCAGAACATCTTCAATTAATTTGTTAAATCGAACTAGTTGCGCATTTCTATATGTTCATGATCGTTGAAGGTGACTGTGACTTCTTGTGACTAATTCTAATATGTTTTTCAACATAATCGCTATTTCTTAATAAATATTTTTTTACTCTCCACAATCAAATAATATGCATAGCTCTCACTATACAACACATGAAAGTGAAAAGTTATTGAGAATATTCTTTTAAAATGTACTAGCATAATGGCTCAAAAGAAGCATGTGGATGAAGCGAGGACCATAAAAAAAAAAAAAAATTCAAGCTAGAAAGCACAATGCACTCTAGAATGACAACTAGGGGTGAGCAGTGGTCTAGGGTCGACCCCGGCCCAACCCTGGACCGGCCCAACCCTGCCGGTCCTAGTCCAGTTCCCAAGGGGACTAGGTCGGTCCTTGGTCCTGAAATTCCAGGACCAACACTATGCGGGTTGGTTCTCGGTCCTAAGAGTTTTTGGTCGGTCCAACCCTGGACCCACCCTGTATATTATATTATATTATATTTTTTATAATTCTTTTATATATTCAAACCTAAGTAAAATTTTTGTTATATTATATTATATTGAGATGTTTCATTAATAGCACTAATAGTAATTTCAATTTAAAAATTTTGTTGAGTATTAATTATGTGTCGTTTGTTTTGTTTTCAGGTGTATAGAAGTTCAAAGTGAATTAACAAGATATGAAGTTATATATTTATGGTTTATATTAAGTATTTTGAACTTTTTATGGTTTAATTGTATTTTACTAATGAATTTCAGCTGTACTTTGCTTTTCAATTTGTGTCAAATTGTAGAAGTTTTTGAAGAGTAGAGTAATATCAGTTACTATGGTGATTTGCTAGTCAAGTGGTGTAAAGCTCATTTTTTGGTTGAGTGAATTCTACATGATCAAATGCAGGAAAAGACATTTGCATATGATGTTATGAATATTAAAGATAGATAATTACAAGAACTTTCCATCTTGTCCCATATCTCGATAAGCGGTTAGCGGTTATGGAATTTCTATTATTGTGTCATCTTAAATTTGCTAAATATGTATTAGTATTTATAGTTTAGTTGCACAATGCCGCATTGTCGATGGATGTGTAATTTGAATTTGTAGCTTTGCTTTTTTAGGGAGTATAAAAAATAAGACGAAAAATATTATCGATTGGTCCCGGGTTGACCTTGGAACTGGACCGAACCCATTGGGTTGGTCTAGTCCTTGGTCCCAGGCTCAATAAGGTCGATCTTCGGTCCTAAAAATTGAGGACCGACACTATACGGGTTAGTCCTAGGGTTAGGGGGTGGCCCGGACCATGCTCACTCCTAATGACAACTTCTTCGCTATGAAGTTTTTTAAAAGAAAATGAGATTAAGTTATAATATTGTTATATGTTGTAATTGCTTACTCGGTATGTGCACAACATATAAAATGTACGGCTCCCACTTATTATTATTCTTTTAAAATAATTGGAAAAACTTATGAGAACCAAAATCTTTACATCTTTTGTTATACAAAAAAAAAATAGTAATAATTGTACATCAGTTTTTATTGAAAGAAATCTTACATCCATTAAAAAAAATTAATTTAGCTAACTAATGAAAAATATCTTGGTAAATAGAATATAAAAAAATGACAAATTCGTAGGACACAACAATAAAAACCATAATACCATGGCATAGATGCTCTTAAGCTCATTTCCTTCTCTCTCTCTCTTTTTCCTTTTGCACTGTTGAATTTCCATGATCTATTTGCCATTCTCTATGGATCTCCGCAAAGATTTAATCGTGAACTCTGCTAATCCCTTCGTCAATCTCTTTCTTTTTCAATGATGAAAATGATGACCATTGATATTGTAATTTTTTTCCTTTTTATCTTGAATGGATGTTGTTCTTTAGTATTTGCTTGTGTTAGTACTGCAAATTTCTCTATGGAGAATGTCATACTTGCGCATTATATGCGTTTGAAGTCTTTTTGAACGAGGTTTGTCTTTCATTTATGGACAATGTATGAAATCATGATGCACCATCGAATCTTATTTTGGTAAATTAGTGTCAGTCACTCGATCGTTGTATAATTCTTTCACTAGACTATTTAAAGGATTTAATTGAAATAATGTACTTAAAGAACCGCATTAATTTTTTCATTTGTAATTTGTTTTACTTCATTTCTACATGGAAAATTATGTCATCCCCCCTACTGCTCCTAAGACTAGATCTTATGAATATGAATGCACAAGAGCTAATTGCATGAACAATATAAGTTTTTCTTTTCTGCTCAAAGCCTTCTCAACGTTAGTCTCCCAAGTACATTTGTTCGAATTCGTGGTTATGAAAAGTCTGGCAAGGACCAATCATGTAGCTTTCTCTCTATTACTCCAAAATGGGTGCATTCATTCCAAGAATAGTTTGCAATGAGTTTGTAAGGATGATGAACCCCTATCAAGTACTTTTGTCTCCTCCAATTGCCGGCCGACGCTAACTTTAAAAAAGACCAAACAAAATAAATCCTGATATTTAGCAACCTTTCTATTGACAAATTTTTTGTTGCAAGTCTTTACATTATGAGATTTGAAGATTCAACTTTTTTTATGTCCCCATTATTTTTTTATTGCTATACCGAAGGAAAAATTTCTACCCATTGTTGATGTATGCATTTCTTATTTCTATAGGATTATTTATTACAAATTGAATAGATAGGAACAAAATGATGTGCCCACAAGTTAATATTGATATTCTTTTTTCATTTATATTGAAAGTCGTCCATTGAAATCGTGATTCAATCAATCCATTTGCAATGCATATGTTACAAATACTATACAACTTGAAAGCTGGTAAATCATCAACAGGTTACTTGAAAATCAAATTGCTTTTCATGCTTTTTTACCAACGGTATCAGAAATTTTCCAATAACTTCAGATGACTAAAGAAAATTTTCTATATTTTCCCTTGAGAGGACCCTAGACTCGTTGGGTTCCCAAACATTGGCAACCCAGCTCTCTTTTGAGTAATCTTTGGAGCGCATGTGGACTCATCCGTCCGGCGAACGAAGACCAAGCCCTCGTATAAGTTGGCAGAAATTATGTCAAAGATTAATCGTCGAGATCCTTCTTCCAAGAAGCTAAGGAGTTCGGCGAGGTTTTGCTATTCAAAAATGCATGTGCAAGATCTAGCTTCATCTGACTGGAATTTTGAACGCTAACAGAATTCCATAACGCAGCAGATATATTTCATTCTCAGAGACTTTGATACAAAAAGCATTTGAATGACGATGAGATCTCGAGATCCACAAAAAACCTAAACTGAAGCAGGTCGTGCACGATGCATGCAAGGTTTGCCAATCTTGAATTTAAGGGAAAATTTGCTAGTACGTGCCTCTCAAAGTGTAAGTATCAAATGGTTCTCGACCTGCACCATTCAAGCTTTGAGGAGTTGCCTAGTTCCATAGGCGACATAATGCAGCTGCGATATCTTGACTCGCGAGAAAATTGCCAAATGAAGAAACTACCACGTTCTGTTTGTAAGCTTTGGAGTTCGCAGTTCTTTGATGTCTCGGGATGCACGGAACTCAGGAAATCGCCCGGAGAGATCTATGGGATGATTATCACAGGTAGCTGTCCTTAAACGATGAAATAGAAGAGACTAGGAGAGAGTGGCGTCCCGTTCTCGGGTTCTCTTAAGAGTTGGACATCGGAGACAATGGGAAATCTGGAAACTTTGATCGACGGTAGCGCTGCAGCAACTGCTGCTGCTGCTTATCTCGCCCGACACATTTAGCGGCTTCTTGTTATAATAGGCTAACTTCATTATCATCGGGTGACTTAGCGATGTCACAGACCTCGGCAACTGAAGCTCGTGATAGCATTACATTCACCACAAACGAGAGTCAGGTATGGTAGGATATGGAGAATTGAGTCGGCAATGTCAGCCTGAAGCTGGCGAAGATTAGCCCAAGACCGCTCAATACTAGTAATTGAACTAAATGGTGAAATACTTCTTTTGAATCGAAAACTCGGAACAAAAACAACATTTTTGCATCTTAAATCCAATGCCTCCCATGAAAAGCGCTCGGAGTTCAACTCAGAATAAGCTAATAACCCTCTTCAAGGTCAGAAAACTCCCATTGAAGTGTAGATATGATTTGTATAATAGCAAAGAACTCAACAGTTCCAACTAGAGAACATCAAAATTACATTTGGAGGCCCACTATAAAATAAGAAGCTCAGTAAAACTGATGCCTTCTAGGCAATTTTTTTTTTCCCACTACTGGTGAATGTTATCAACATGAGCTCCAAACCTGATCAAATCTCGTCGATGGATGATGAGCATTGCAGTGAACTTGCCATGTCCCTCAAAAAATGACATTTTCCAGCAGATGCATTGTGCGTCCACCGGTTACAATCTTCTAGGCCCTGAAGATTTACCAATTCTGGACCGTAGATCCAATGGCATTAAAAGTAAGAGATGATCAGTTCTGCTTTACCTCTTGAAGCATTTCCACAACCTTCTTCATTTTTGGGCGTTTCGCTGGGATGCTATCAGTGCAGAGCAATGCAATCTTCAAAGCGGTCAGCATCTCCTTTCTCCACGTAAAACTGACTCTGCTGAGACTCGCATCCATAATTTGCTCCGGTGTCTCCCCTCTTGCTGGAGCACTGTGAACCCACTTCACCAAATCCACCCCTTCATCGAAGACCTCATCCACTGGCATCCTTGTTCGTAAGGATCTTGAGCAAAATTACACCAAAACTATACACATTTCCAGGTGCAGTGACTTTCAGCGTATATGCATACTCTGAGCATTGTAGTGAACAGTCAGCAGATAAAACATGGAGATAGTTCAAAAAAGGGGGCTAAACAACACATGCCTCACGGGCGAGAAATATATATTCAGAAGGAAAAAGCAAACCATCATTAGTGCTTTCAGAGAAACATACCTGGAGGAATATACCCGAAGGATCCCGCCACTGCACTAATACTTGCAGTGCCTCGAGATGGATCTAAGAGCTTAGATATCTCAACCTCCCCAACCACGGCATTGAAATTTGCATCTAAGAATACATTTCCGGAAGATATATCGAGGTGAATCACTGCAACATGATGAAGGAAAGCCAAACCCTCAGCTACCCCTATAGCAATCGATAGTCTTTGAGGCCAGTCTAGTTCATACTCGGGTTTCTTGGTATATTCATGCAGTAACTGCCCTAAAGTCCCATTTGGAAAGTAGTGATGCAGCAAAAGGGCAACATCTTCGTAAATCACAAACCCAATAGGCTGCATTAGGTTATCATGACAGAGTATGCTAAGCCTTTCTAGCTCTCTAATCATCTTGTTTTGATGATGAATTATGGATCGATCAACAGATTTCAGTCTCTTCACCAACAGAATCAGCCCCGAAGGCATAATTGCCTTATAAACTGTGCTGAAAGTACCGCAACTGAGCTTATTGGCATCTTTCATTGTGGCTTTGACGACGGCATCAAGATCTATGGCCTGTTTGAGGTTATCGACAAAGACATTCCCTGCCACTATTGTTGGGAGATCACTGGTTTCATTCTCTGGAACCCTTGCAGCTTTAGCCACCTTTTCTTGCCTCTCCCTCATCATAAATAAAAGAACAACTGTTTCCAAGAAAGCTCGAATTGGAACTCTTCTGGAAAGGCCCGAAATTAGGTACTGGGCCAGTGAGATGATTATTAGAGAAATTTACCTCTATCAAGCTCAACATTCCCCTAAAATCAGGTGGGATAGCACCAGAGAGCTGATTGTTGGAGACATCTAGAGAGACAAGCTTATTTAGTTTCCCCAACTCAGGGGGAAGTGGTCCATGAAGACGATTAAAGCTTAAATTCAGAGATATCTGTAAGTTCTTGAGGTGACTGATCTCCGGAGGAATGCTGCCGGTCAAATAATTGCCACCGATATGCAACTGAAGTAGCTTCATGCAATTTCCAATCTCATGAGGTATCTCCCCCTTCAGAAAATTCTGACCTAGAAGTAGATACTGCAACCTTGACACGTTGCAAATTTCCATAGGAATGGTGCCAATAAAATATTGTCACTAAAATCGAGATTGTTGAGGTTCTTGCATGCAAGAATTGACATGGGAATATCACCGAAGAGATAGTTACTGGAAAGAATCAATTCCTGCAAATTCCCAAGAATCCCAAGCTGCGCGGGGACTGATCCTGTAAAACCGGTAGAAGCTAAATTTAGGAGCGTAAGATTTTTGCATTGAGCAAAGTCGGAAACAATCTTGCCAGATAGATCGTTGTTGTCTGCTTCAAAATAAGTAAGGCTGCTGGCTTTCCAATTTAATCAGTGTGAACTCCTTCTGCAGCATGCTTACTAACCTAAATGGGCATAGCATAGTGCTTTCCAGATGAAATTATAATGAGACTCTAATCTGCAAGACAGTGATAAGAAAAAAAAAGATTTTGCTTTTAAGCTGATAAAAATTGGAAGAAAGTTTTATTTACCATTTCATCGCTGAGTCCTATTTATCATTTTCCATTAGGAGGATGATTTGATTTGAGAAAGGATCACAGTCTGGAAAGATTGGATCTTTAATTCAGTATGTTCCCTAGTCTTTAATACTATGATTATGAGCCCTAAGATTTCATTTTGGTGCGATTTTGATCCTCAATCCTCAAATGCATTGAAGTTGGATCACAAGTCTTGCACATGACTGAGATTCCAAGGATATGCTTGGATTAGTTTGTAACCTCTATATTGATAAGGAGTTAGATTGTGATTTAACTGTCATACAAGAACTGTGATCTAGATTTGTCGCAAATGGGAATAAAAACCAAAGACTAGGGACTGAATTTAAAAAATCGTCAATCTTTGGAGACCTTGGACATAATCTTCCCTCAGTTTCATATGGTTGCAAAGGAGGAACTTTTTACCGTTTCTTGTCTATACACTTGAACATGGAATGAGGCACTAAGACTGTTAGAGCACTCAAAACAACTGCTTAACAAGGAAATGCTGTGTCTAGGAACTTCAGCGCTAAGCCACATTGGGAACAAAATGACAGAAAGGAACTATTTACTCTTTCTTGTCCATGCACTTGAACAGTCAATTAGACTGTTGGAGCACTCAAAGAAAGTGCTTAACAAGGAAATGCTATGTCTACCAAGTTAAGGTTCAAGATACTAAGCCATATTGGACACAAAATGACAGAAAAACACTGACCTGTAGCAGTTTTGCTATCAAAAAGAAGATTTATTGATTGTTGAAGGTCCATCCATCGGCTAATGATGGTTGTGCGATTTGACTGATGAGCATTCCCTAAGGAGATGTTGGCCTGCAATACCTTCGCCAATAGAACTGTATGTCGATGTTCCATCACCTGAAAAAAAAGGACCAAATACAAACACTAAGGTGGAATCTCGCGGAAACAATAATAAGCTCAAAAAAAATTTCAAGAAAGAATTCCAGTATAGAACAAAGCTTGCACACAGATATTGCCTTATGACATGTGCTTATTGTACAGAGATCACAGAGGAGCATAACCAGATAGTTTATATTGTACAACAGTATGACTTTGCCTTGCCATTTGACCCTTTCCATTCCTAAATTCAGTATACTGAGATAACCTATGAAGGGATGTCGCGAAGGCCAAGCAAATAAATCTTTCCACTGCTACAATGGGCTAGGAAGCTGATCCAGCATCTCAATCTTCTTAGCCCAAGTACTTACCTATCATTAAATTGTCATCTCAGGCAGCCAGCCTCTCCAGGAAGACACAACCAGGCAAACATGCAGACAAGAACATATGATTCTTACTCTGTTAGATAACAGACACAGGTGAGCATCCAGCATGTTGCAGAGTGAGTCTGAGGTCTAGCTAGATACAAATTCGCAATCAAAACCAAATCTTACAATTTCGATCAGCTGAGAGAATTCCTAGAAGCCAATAATTCCTGCTTTTCAAGTTGTTCAAGTTTGCTCAATCATAAAAGAAGCCATTTGGACGTTCTTTTGAATTTCTCAGGCTCGGAAATTAATGGCAAATAGTATCACTACCGCATAACTTAGATCTACTGATCATGGAAGATATGAAAGAAGCCATTTAGACATTCTTTAGTATTTCTCAGACTTGAAAATTAATAGAATATAGTATCACTATTTTTATAATTTAGATAGTCACTCACTACTTATAACTACTGAGTGTCAGGTTTGGAGGATGTGCATTTTCTCTGTAGTATTTTCCTTTCCTAGTCAAACACTTATTACTAATCTGACAGTTAGATGGACCCATCATTGTCCATTCTTAAATTTGATAAAGATGCGTTAGACTGGTCAGAGAGCAGCAACAATGATCCCTTACACCAACCATAAGCTGACCAATAAATGAGGAAAGTTCCAAGACAAATGTAAAGGCCAGATGGCTTAGAACCTTATTTTTCTGGCATTATGATGGTAGCCTCTTAAAACTCAGTCTATTCATGAATTTTCAATTCTTTCCAGGTAATGAAACCCTTAATTCTCTTTACTATACTTAAAAAATAGAGGAAAAGACATTAGTTAGGCCAAATTCGATTCAATTCATTTTGCTACAATCTACCCCACATAAAAGAGGGAAACTGAAAAGGTCTTGCCTTTCCTCTCCTTTCAATTCCTCCTACCTTAATTGCCACAAGATGCAAAAGCATTATGCAATATACAAATTGGAAAAGTGCTTCTCCATTTCATCCATGTGGGTTAATTCGTGTGGGTGAGAAAATTATCAATATCTCCACTCTTGCGCTAAAAATTGAAAGGCTTAATTTGACATATACTAGAAAACATAAACATACTGCAAAATATAAATACCTCAGTCCACCAGTTCAATCAACTTGTCCCTACTCATCATGATGCATCACTTAATTTGCATCAATGTTAGTTGCGCAAGAATAAAATCATTTTCCTCAATTCACTGCTTACATAAATTCTGTTCTATGTGACAAAAAATTGATTGATAAGGAATGAACGTAAACCCTGGAGAATTCCTATTACCATTCTTTTTATTGATGATTGGAATTATAAAAATAAAACAGAAAAAAAAGGAAACCACATAGAGGCTTATTGATTTCACAATCAACCATTTTTTGGTGGTCATGTCGTTTTAACCATGAGAATGAGAAATTAAACATTGCCATCTCCATCGTAAGCCTCAAAACAATGCCAGACTTCTCTTCACTCTAGAACAGGCAGTGCAACACACAAATAGGATGGTTAAAGAGAAAGCAGGCACAGAGAACAACCCCCCCTTCTTTTCCCACCCCTTTTTCCTTCTCTTTCCATATCTACTAGAATTATTATGAGCTTCTCCGTATGTACCACCAAGATTCTAAATTTTAGAACTACAAAACAGAGAATGACAAACATTGGTTTTCTTGGTTCATCAACAACAAAATCAGAAGCTACATTATTGTTGCTGCTCTATATAGCAAGAGATCCCCATTCTAGGATAACTATGGCAAAATTTGTGAAGAAATGAAGATCACTTACTGAATCACCTCCCTTAGACGGCAGACGAAATTTTATTGGAGGTACAAGAACAGTCCCCAACAAAAACATAGAGTGAGTTGCACTATTCCCAGAACCCTGCTGCTGTATGTCACTGATAAATGAGCATAATGGTGCTTCATTCTCCCACAGAAGTTTCATAATTTCTTTAACCTATGAAAAAAGGTAGGCTACATTAATAAAATGAAGAGTCCATGCATATGTGGACAATCTAAAATTCTTATACAGACAGACAAGAGCGAAGCCATATCAATGGTAGAAGTTAGCATACCTCTGATGGTAATAAAGGTCCTGAGAAAAAATTCTTCTGCTTGATATACTCATCAGACAAACTTTGGCCCTTTCTTTTTTTCTGCCCTTTCGTGGCAATGCCAATACTGTCGGGAGATGCAAAAGTGGACGATTGAGTTTCAGCTTCATTTCCACCATCATCTTGGAGGAAGGCACCTTCAAGACTTTCCATCTCGCCATCTCCATCAAGAAATGGCCCATCCATCTTGTTCCCTCTAATAATGTTTCCTCTAGTTTGAGCTCCAGTCATGCCACTCTATTGGTCAACCCAAAAGTAAAAATTACTTGTCCAGGGAAATTTTTAATGCAATCATAATACGAGAAACAGTAAGGTAGCAATTTGAGCTGAACGCAACAATGTAAGCAATACAAATCTAGCAGCCATGCATACCCAGTCAAAAGTTGGCATTCACTTAAGAAAGAACTTGAAATTCACATAATATATTAAAACATTAAAAAAGAGATAGCAGATTAGGCTCATTTTAAAAGTGCAAGCAATTGAAACTATGCAGCCATGGCCTACCCAGACTGAAATTGGCCTTCACTTAGATATGAACTCCAAAATTCACACAGATAAGAACAACGTTCAGATTAGGCTATGTTAAATGTGTCATCAAAGGGCAATAGACATGGCATACAGAAGTTGCTCAATGAGGATGCCTAAGACTAAGACGAAAAACATCAAACTTCAGCTGCTTAATGATCAAAGTTATTGGTAGCCTCCTATGCCACTCAGATTCAAGTAGCAGTGCCAAGTACGAATATGGATCTTGGTGTCTGATTTGTCTATTTATCATGATGTAGGACATGTTGACTGTTGGACATGGACTTGCCATATAAGCATGTAAAACTCAAATGACGCATGTTTTAAAATCTTTGTTCATGTCATTTTCAGGGAGGTTTACATTTTTAATAATTTTTTATAGTAATACATGAACTTACGAGTGTGGAGTTCGCAATTTTATGTTCCGATATGCACACCGCACTAATGTCAAATCCTAGAGGCATCGGTGCATCACCAATGTAGAAAAGTCAGAGTGACATAGGTAGCCTCAAAAGTTAAAACCTTTTCTCCAAGAGTCTTTTGTTCAAAGAAATTTTTTGACGGTCAAGGTTCCAGATTTCTAGAAGGCCCCCTCACTAATGTATTTTCCACACTATATTTCAACTCACCTTCTGAAGATTCTCAATTGACTTTAAAAATCACTGAAGGAAAAACAAGATACACTACAATCACTCACTTCTGCTCATAGACTCATGGATGGAGAACATACAAAAACTCAAGCCACCAAGATAATGTGCTTTTGGGGTGACAGGTCACTTTCTTCTTCTCAGACTCTTTAAAAACTTCCAAGTATCTACACCCTACTTGAGTTAGCATTGAAGACCAAGCCCCGCTTCATATATTCATTCCTTTTCACTAGGGTTTATGTTTTCTGATATGTTAACAGTCAGCATTTATTCTTGATTAAAAATGGAAATCTTAGAGTTGCAATAAGTCCACTCACAGTCCAGCATATCATACACAAACACCAGCTAGTCCAGGCTCCAAAAGTGAGAGCATGGAATCATCAAACCACAATGAACCCATAATAATGACAGATGAATCAAAATGATCGTAACCCACAAATATGAAAAAAAAAAAAAAAATCACATATATAAATGTCTTTCCTCATCAAGCATTCTCAAAAGGCATATCTCAACAGCCATACCATGTGGAACCAGCCAAAAGTAGGTTTACTGATCTTGGGATTTTTAGCTTTGCAGTTCTTACACTCCTTATACGTTGGCTTCAAAAACTTATTCAAAACTGACATTGCTTCGTTGAACTGAAGTGAGGTCCATTCTCCTTGCTTCTGATTCACAGGACTGTCATGCTGCGAATCAGATCTCACAGTCGAACATGATCCGTCACCCCCATTACTAGCCTCTCGCAGTGAAGAATTGGTAGCCCACTTGGAATCCAGTTCTTTTGCACCAGCAACATCGCCTTTTGCAATGAGTTCCAATTTGGAAACACATGCATCAACCTTTTTCGTACAAAACAGCAGTATCAAGAAGCATGTCACGGTGTCCAGAGGAAAAGAACATTTAAGGACTATAATGTAAATCAAAACAAACCCAAACCCCAAACCCTAATCCCTAAACACCCTCAACCCCTCACCCCTAAACCAAAAACCAAAAACGGAATTAACAAGCAGCAGTGCTAATCATGAACTCTTTTCCCGTGATTAGGAGTAAAAGCAAGACTCACGTGCCACGAATTACCTGGCTCCTACTTTCCCGGAAGTGGAAGCAAAAGAAGCAAGTCCTTTTCAGAAGATTATAGAGCGTATTGAAGAGCAGTGGGTTATAGACCGGAGAAACTAGGTCGATATGACCGCAATGACCGGGGCAATTGAACGACCGCTGGCCACAGGATTTACAACTGCAAAAAGAGGAAAGCCAATCCGAACATCAACCACCCCACCACTCGAATACCACCAGAACACCACGCACACAGCCCCGGCGCACCGCGCACAGTCACTAGCGCAGTTCCCATCCAAAAAAAAAACCGAAAGTAAACAAAAGCAGCAGAGTATTCTACTCACGCCGTTGTGTCGTTCAGCGTCCCCATCGCCGGATCATAGAGCCCGCCGGCCACCGGCCTCTCCACATTGTCGAGCAAGACGGTGTTGGTGACCTTCACGCAGCTCTGCTCCCTCACCTCCTCGTCCGTCAGGAAACCGAACCTCACCGACTCGACGAACTCCGACACCCCCTGCAAAACAACACCCGAAGAGAGATTCAACGACGCCGTCGACGCACGAAGCTAATCAAGCAAGAAAAAAAACTCGAAATCCCGCAGCAGCAGCAGCAGCGTCGCTAGGGCGCAGTGGAACGAGCGGGGAGGGAGGGAAGAGAGAGCGCGTGACCTCTGCTGTCGCCATGGCGGTGGGGATTCTTGGCGGAGAGCTCCTGCGCGCGAGGGTTTAAGGCGGACGCTTTGGCTTTTGGGGTTTACGCTTCTTTAGGCTTGCGGGCGGCACTGATGGAGAAGACGGCGACCGTGGGCCGGGCCGGAGCAACTTGACCTTAAAAATAGGCGCACGATCTGTTATATTTCGGGAAACATACGAATTTGTCTCTTATTTTGCTTTTATTCCAGATTTAACCTTGATATGATAGGAAATTTGACTTATCTAAAAATTTACACGATTTTTTTTTATTATCTCATTACTTTCCTCTTCATCTCTTGAGTGTATAAAGATTTAAAAATATGGTTATAAGGAAAATGAACATTAAAGGGTTTGATTACAATGACAATATTAACATCTAATTTTTTGGAATTGAAATAAAGGATCACAAATTATTAATCGTTGGGGACAAATACTACTTAAACTTTCCAACACATTTTTATCTGTATAGAAAATAATAACGGAAACAATGAAAAAAATATAGAAAACACCTTGATATAAAACACTTTTTCGATGCGTTCAAGAAATGTCGTAGAGTTTAGTGACCAAATTATATGAGTTTAAGAACTTGATTGAACAATTTGAAAAATGCGCAAGAACCTGTGGTATCTTTATACCTTAAAAAAACGTCACTAGGTCTCCCTTAAATATTGACATAGTATCTTGCGTGACTTTAAAAACGGACTTAGAAATAAGGAATATTAAAAAAACATATTAGAAAAAAGAAAAATGAGCTAAAAAAAACATATCATGCTGGATTGGAAAATTTCCAAATAAGAGATTTTCTCAAATAAATTATTGAAGTAATATTATTTCAAATAAGGGCTTGGAGTGCCATATTTTTTTCTAAAATAAAGACTTGAAGTGGACTTTATTTCAAATTGGGGCCGGAAGTGGCCATATCAATCTCAAAACTCACTATTTTTGTGAAGGGCTATTTTGTCTTTTTCAAATTTTTTCCTTTTCCTTTTCCTTTTCTTTTCCTTTTTTGTTGTTTTTTCTTTCCAAACTCAAAAAAAAAAAAAAAAAACTAAACTAAAAAAAAAAGTAGAACACACATGGGAGGGAGAGCTCTTTCTTGTCTGTGGTTGCCACCTCATAGCAGGTGGGGTGACGACAATGGCTGGCGGGGTTGCCAACCCTCGCGCAGGCTTGGCGGGGCTTGCCCAACACTCTTGACCTTTGCCCAAATTTAGGAGAGAGTCGTTGCCCTCTCTTGTCTCTAATGAGGGCTAGGCCCTCATTTCTGGTCAGCGAGGATCACCGATCCTTGCCCAGGTGCTAGCAACCCCATCAATCGTCATAACCGCTCCATTGGCAATGGGGGCGGTGGCCATAGGCGGGAGCCTTCCCGCTTTGTTTTTGCTTTTGCTTTAAAAAAAAATCTAATTTCATTTTAATAAAAAATTATATTGTGTTTGGACGAAAATATCCCTAGTTAGTCGAAATTTTATGTGGATTGGCAAGCTGGCAAGACAAGGACCTTATATGAAACAACCATAACCACTTTAGGCCATTTTTTACGACTGTTATGGCTACTACAGACCTTGTTTGAAATAAGATTTACTTCAGGTCTTTATTTAATAAAATGATGGCACTTTGGATCCTTATTTAGAATCTTGCCTACCGAGTTATGTGACTCAAAGCCAAATCTAACTAGGTTTTAGTGATCCCATCGTTGCTTGCGGATCCCTGACCCTAGCGACCACTAGCAAGGGCTCAACAGCCTTCTCCGATGTGTGGGCATTAACCCCAATTTCCTCCCGTGTCTTCTCTTTTTCTTTCTCCTTAGGGTTTGTTTTTTCCTTTTTTAACTTTCTAATGTTTTATCTAGTTAACATATGAAAAGCACACGTAAACAACAATTTATCTAGTCAACATTGACGTAGGCTTATGTGTCAGTCCACATGAACATTTTCTCTCTTTCCGAATGACTTAGTCAAACAAAAAGACATAATTTCAGGATCCAATTGCATAAAAATAGTTTAAAAATCTGATTGAAGAATTTGAAAAAGAAAATGTAAAGACTCGCGGCGTCTTTTTCACAAAAATAAATCACAATGGTGACTCTTTTCTCGGGCATGATGGTTGTTTTAGTTGTGGTGCAAAGCGCAAGCGAGTGTAAGGGTTGGTGCTTATTATTAATCCTAACAAGTTAAACCTTTGCAATTTCTACTACTTCCTTGAATAATTGCTCAAAAACGTCTTTCACTTACTTTCAATTTTCAAATCCATGTTTCCTTCTATTATAGTAACTTCCTTCTCACTTCATTATCCCATCGAAGTTGTTTATTTCGTCATCTTCTGACTGAAAAGATTCAATGCATGAACATAATTTTAAATCATTTGGAACAAGTATTAGCCTTAACTTTTGCATCGCTTGTCTACTTGTATAAAAAAAAAAGGGAACAGGCGAAAACAAAGAGAATCTAGAAAATGCCCTATTCAATAACAAAATTTTCAATGTAATTAAAAAAATAAATCACAAAAAGTGACTTTTTTAGACCAGGAGCTTGATCATTGTTTCTCTTTAGGTGCAAAAGCAATAGTGCATTGTGCATGCGTGCATCACAAATTGAAGGTCTTCAAGGGTCAAGAGGCCAAGGAGATGACCCGGATGACTGAGCAAGCCTTAAAACCTCTAATGGTCTCAAGGGAAGCCCGCTTTTTGCAAGGAAATGAGCGGCATTCTCCCATTGACCGCTTTTCCAGGTTTTCTTGAGGGAGGAAGTGAGCGGTATTCTCTCATTGACTGCTTTTGTAGGTTTTCTCGAGGGGCGCTCGCTTTTCTGGGTATTCTCATTTTCCCATAATGAGCAGTGCTGGGAAATTGACAACTATTACGGAAAGGAGCAGCTTCTCAAATAAAGGCCCTCTAAATTAACATGCAAAGCCAAGCCTGATTGTAAAGCCTCTCAACACATCACTCAAAAGAAAAAAGAAAAAAAGTCTCACAAGGTGGCCATCGCTACCGCAAATGAGAGGCCACGTGAAGGACTAGAAATTGAGAAGGGAAAGTGGCAGAGTTCTATGCCAAAAGCAGTAATGGCGGTGGCTATGTTGTTGTCCACAATGGCTTTCCAAGGAGCGATGGCTCCCCCCGGCGAAGTGTTGCAGGACTCAGAGGCAAAATTACCTTACACGGCAGGCACGTCAATAATGGTTTATAAATACCCATAAGCTTATGAGTATTGCATTTCATGTAACACCATCTCTTTTCTTGTGAAGGAAAAACTCCGTCAAAATCATTGGACGTAACCAAATAAAATCGAATATTATGAAAAGAACACAGCAACAATTAGTAATTTGGTATTATCAAGCATCGATGATCTTGTTCTTGCTTCATTTGTCAGATCGAAGTTGTTTATTTCGTCATCTTTTGAGTCAAAAGATGAAACATATGGTGTGAGATCTAAGGAAACTGAACGTAATTTCGATGACATCGACGAAGTTAACATCTAAAGCTTTTAAAATTAAATTAGAAGACCCTAACTTATTAAATCATTTTGAACAAGTATTAGCCTTAACTTTTGCATCGCCTGTCTATTTGTATTAAAAAGGGAAAAGACAAAATAAAGAGAATGTGGAAAATGCCCTATTCTATATAACAATTTTTAGGGTAATTAAAAAAATAAATCACAAAAAGTGACTATTTTAGAGTATGAGCATGATAGCGCATTGCACATGTGCGTATCACGAATTGGAGGTCTTCAAGGCTCAATAGGCCGAGGAGATCGCCTGGATAACTGAGTAAGCCTTAAAACCTCTAATTGTCTCGAGGGACGCTCGCTTTTTGCAAGGAAATGAGCAATATTCTCCCATTGACCACTTTTCTAGGTTTTCTCGAGGAACACTTGCATAACACGGTATTCTCTTCTTCCCATAATGAGCGGTGCTGGGAAATCAGCAACTGTTAAGGAAAGGAGGAGCTTCTCAAATGAGATCCCTATAAATCGACATGAAAAGCAAAACCTGATTATAAAGCCTCCCAACATATCGCTCAAAAGAAATAAAAAGCCTCCCTGCGTGGCCACCACTTTCACAATGAAAGGCCACGTGAAGGGCTGGAAATTGAGAACGGAAAGTGGGAGAGTTCTATGCTGAAAGCAGTAATGGCGGTCGCTATGTTGTTGGCTGCAATGGCCTTCCAAGGAGCAATGGCTCCCCAGGCGGAGTGTGGCAGGAGTCAAAGGCAAAATTACCTTACACTACAGGCTCACCAGTAATGGCCTACAAATACCCACAAGCTTATGAGTCTTTCATTTCGTGTAACACCATCTCTTTTATTGCGAAGGAAAAACTCCGTCGAGATCATTCGATGTAACTAAAAAACAATTAGATATGATGAAAAGAACACAGCAACAACTAGTAATTTGGTATTGTTGAGCATCAATGATCTTGTTCATGCTTCAGTATCTCATCAAAGTCGTTTATTCCATCATCTTCTGAATCAAAAGATTCAAAAGATGGTGTGAGCTCTACGGAAATTGAACATAATTTTGATGACATCGACGAAGTTAACGTCTAAAGCTTTTAAAATTAAATTAAAAGACCCCAACTTATTAAATCATTTGGAACAAGTATTAGCCTCTGAATCAAAAGATTCATGAAAGCCTCTTTTGAGCTCCATCAGGGGACGCCATTGCTGGAGGATGAGAGGGGCCTTAGCCACTGTAATTGGCCCTCCATCCAGGATCTTCTTTCGGTACTCATGATCCGGAATGTGGAAAACATAGCAGCCATCATCATTGGCCATGACTTCCAGCAGTTGAGGACCCCAAATATGCTTTAAGGCAGCCTCAGTTAATTTAAATGGCATTTCCTTATCAAGATAATAGCCAACCAAGCACTCCCGCCATTTGGGGGAGCAGGCTTCAAGCATCTCATCTGAAATTATCACAACTGGTTCGCCGTCTATGATGGTAGGGGGGATGTAAGTAAAGTCAGACCCCTTAGTGACAGAGTAAGCCACATTTGCCGACGAGCCGTAGGTTGGCTGACTTGCACCGAGGGAGGACTGGTTCAGGGGTTGTAATGGGTCTGTCGCGACGCCAGCAGGACTCTGCCCAAGGCCACTTTGTTGCAGAACAAATGCAGAACGACTGGGTTCGGGAGGGATTTCAGCTGTTTGGGCAAAGACACCAGATTTTCCCTTCGCAGGGGTAGAAATGACCGGGGGAATCGAGGCCCCAGCATTGGATGCAACGGAGTTGCCCCTTTCCTTAGGTGCACGGGATTTCCTTCCACGACTTCGGCCCCGTCGCCCAGTCGCTTGAGCAGGAAGAGTACCTCTTACCAATAAATCTCGCCCAGAAGGTGGGTTCGCGTAGGCATTGAAAGGTTCAGTAGGAGTCACCTCTTCACCTACATTCTGCTGGGGCACCAGCGAATTCGCAACACTATTCTGATTCGCCATAGATGGCGTCTGATTCAACTCAGACCTAGCGAAGAACAGCAGAAAAAAATTCCAGAAAACCTAACCCAGATCTGTCATAGGAACGTTCAGAGAACTTACTACGCAAATCCGAGCAGTGAAATGGACGGGAATGCTGGGGCGCTTCGCAGGTTACAGTATCTGCCCCGACCGATGGGTGGATTTCTAGGCAGCACCGAAGCTCGAACTGGAGCAGAAGAGGGGACACCCACGAACGGGAGCATTCGGTGAACAATGTAAGGGTTTGGGAAAAAGTGCTTTTGCATCGCTTGTCTATTTGCATAAAAATGGGAAAAGACAAAAACAAAGAGAATCTAGAAAACACCCTATTCTTTAACAATTTTTAGTGTAATTTAAAAACTAAATCATAAAAAGTGACTTTTTTAGAGTACCACCAGAACACCTCGCACGCAGCCCCGGCGCACCGCGCACAGTCACTAGCGCAGTTCCCATCCAAAAAAAAAAAAAAAAAAAAAAAGCCGAAAGTAAACAAAAGCAGCAGAGTATTCTACTCACGTCGTTGTCTCGTTTAGCGTCCCCATCGCCGGATCATAGAGCCCGCCGGCCGCCGGCCTCTCCACATTGTCGAGCAAGACCGTGTTGGTGACCTTCACTCAGCTCTGCTTCCTCACCTCCTCGTCCGTTAGGAAACCACACCTCACCGACTCGACGAGCCCGTTTGGTTCAACTTTAGGGAAATGCCCTTGGAAGAATGCCAATACCTTTGAAATAAAGGGGTTTCTCGAATTGTTACACCGTTTGGTAAATTACAATCTCAAGTAGCTTTGAAAAATAATTTTAGCAAAGACACCGTTTGGCAAAACTTGCATTTCTAATTAGCTTTTGCTATTTTTTTTTTTTTTAAAGTCTGAAAATAAAATCCGATGGCTGGCGAACAGCCAATTAACCGCGAACGGCCAATCTAGCCGCGGACCGCCAGATCGGCGGCCTGAGGTCGCGAAGGCCATTTTGGCCGCCGACCGCAGATCGGCCTCCCGACGGCCAGAATCCGGGCCAGGCGACCAGATTCGGCCTCCCGACAGCTAGATCTGGCGGCTGAAGGCGTGACCTCAGGCGGCGTTGCCTAGTTGCGCGACCCAGGCGGCGTTGCCTGGTTGCGCGACCCAGGCGGCGCCGCCTGAGGTCACGCGGACGCCTAGGCGACGCCGCCTGAGGTCACGCGGACGCCTAGGCGACGCCTCTAGGCGACGCCGCTTGAGGTCGCACGGACCCAGGCGGCGCCGCGACCTCAGGAGGCGTCGCCTGGCGCGCGCGATTCAGGCGACGCCGCCTGGGTCCGCGCGACCTCAGGCGGTGTCGCCTGGTTCGCGCGCGCCAAGCGATGCCGCTTGGGTCGCGGGTCGCGTCGCCGCCTAGGTCGCGGTCGCGCCACCCGGGCGGTGGTCACCGGGGACGCGGGACCCCCGCGGTGGTGGTGGTTGCCGAAGAAGCCAAACTCTGAGGCGGCGAGGAAGAAGATGAGCCGAGCGGAGAAGAAGATGAGCCGGAGAAGAAGATGAACAGTGATTTTTGCATTTCTGGAATGCCGAATGCCGAATGCCGCCCCTCCTCAGCTTTCAGCATTCAGCCTTCGGAATGCTCATATTTGAGCAAAAGAGCTTTCAAATATTTTGCCAAACACTCAAAATTTCCCCAAGGGGCTTTGGGGGCCCAAAGCCCCTTAGGCATGCCCAACCAAACACCCCCGAACTCCTACAGCCCCTGCAAAACAACATCCAAAGAGATTCAACGACGCCGTCGACGCACGAAGCTAATCAAGCAAGAAAAAGAAACTTGAAATTCCGCAGCAGCGTCGCTAGGGCGCGGAGGAACAAGCGGGGATGGAGGGAAGAGAGAGCACGTGACCTCTGCTGTCGCCATGGCGGTGGGGATTCTTGGCGGAGAGCTCCTGCGCGCGAGGGTTTAAGGGGGGACGCTTCGGCTTTTGGGGTTTACGCTTCTTGAGGCTTGCGGGCGGCACTGACGGAGAAGACGACGATCGTGGGCCGGGCCGGAGCAACTTGACCTTAAAACTAGGCGCACGATATGTTATATTTCGGGAAACATGCGTTCAAGAAAAATCGTAGAGTTTATTAACTAAATTATATGAGTTCAAGAACTTGATTGAATAATTCGAAAAAAGCGCAAGAATTCGTGGTATCTTTATACCTTAAGAAAACGTCATTATGTCTCCCTTAATGTTGACATAGTATCTTACGTGGCTTTAAAAATGGACTTAAAAAAATAGATATTAGGAAAAGCAAAAAGGACCTTTAAGGAAAAAAAAAAAAAAAAAAAAGAAGAAAAGATCATGCCATGATTATGTAACCCAAGGCCAAATCTGACCAGGGTTTGGTGACCCCATCGATGCCTGGCCAAGCTAGGCCCCTATGATCAACGACTTGGTTTTTGGTCGAACAAAAAGGCATGATTTGAGGATCCAATTGCACAAAAAATAGTTCAAAAATCTGATTGAACAATTCGAAAAAAAAAAATTTAACAACCAGCGGTGTCTTTTTGCCAAAATTAAATCATAATAGTCACTATTTTCTCGAACACGATGGTTATTTTAGTTGTGGTGCAAAGTGCGAGCGTGTGCAAGGGTTAGTGCTTATTATTAACCCTAACATGTTGGAGAATATCGACTGGAAAAGATAAGAAAAAGTGAAAAAGTGGCCTCCTTCTCCCTTTAATGTCTCGTTTGCTTCGGCCTGCATCAAGCTGCCACCACGCTTTTCCCAGCGGCCTCGCTTTGACTCGCCCATGCTCCGACTAATTTTCAGCCGCCACCCAAGGCAGACGCTGGACTTGCAAGCGTTCGGGCCTGCTGCACTTCGTCGCTCTACCCCGTCTATTTACGTTCACTGAACTACCGTTGTCGCACCATGCCCCGAGCTCCTGACAACGTGGCCATACCAGGCGGTATATCAAATCAGCGATCTTCGACACGAGCCTGCAACCGTTCGGATCGAGTCCCACCCAAGGCCGAGCGCCCATCACGATCTGCACTCCCTCGCCATGAGCCCCTCTGAGGCGGCCAGCTGATTTGCCATCGATCGTGCCGCTGCTTTCGACGACGCTGCTGAGTTCCTCACCTGAGACAGATGGTGCCGTTCCCTGGCCATGCGACGCCTGTTCCGTCCGACGCCTGCCTGCCCACCCTCTTGCATGACTGAGCTGCTGTTGTCCCGTGATTCATCATCGCAACTGTTCTCATCGCAACGAGGCCACCGTTCTGCTTAACCAGCTATTTCTGCTTTTGCTGGTCTGAAGAATTTTTTGCCGACGTTCAGTCGAGTTTCTGCCTCTACCGGTGACCTCACTTCCAGTCTCTGGCTCTCTTGGTTGCTGCGTTCTCACTGAGCTGAAGCATATCCCATCGAATTCACCCCTTGCCCAGCCGTGAGTCCACCGTCAAGCGCCGAACCACACCGGCCACCTGTGGTCATCCGTTGTTAGTCGAATTTATTTGCGTAATAATAAAAATCCTTATCCGAATCAATTTGAATGTTTCTTTGCCTATTGTGTCTTATTGATAAGTAACGTTTAGATTTTTTTAGATTGGTGGACATTATCAATTAAGCTATGTTTGGTTGTCAAGATTTCTAATTTGGATAGGACTGAGTAAGATAGTGATATAAATCTAAATTTTTTTGATATATCTTATCCACATTTTGACATAAAGTAATAAAGTTTCGGATATATTCATACGCATATGTTTGCTATAAATAACACATTAGTAAAAATGAACCAAAAATTTTGCAAACATGGATGGTAAAAAATCTTTCGCGACACTCATGCTTACTTTATTTTATTTGGTTTTTTATTTTATTTTCCTCTCTTTTATTAATTAATTTATTTTTTACTTTTTCCCCTCCCATCATTCTCTAATGAAATTTTATTAAATAGTAGATTGTATTAATATAACCAAAATACTAAAATACCTAAAATATATAATAAAAATATATATTTATATTGAAATTATTTTATAAAAATAATTAAATTAGAGTATATAAAAAGAAAAATAAGATTAAATTTAAATAACTATATTGTTATTTTTTTGTTATTTTGAATTTCTTATATTAGAATTCAAATATTATTTATATTGAGATATAATTTTAATTTTGTAAATTAAAAAAAAAAAATCCTTCGAGAAAAATAACTATCTCTCTTGTTGCTCTTACTTACTTTATTTTATTTGCTTTTTATTTTATTTTCCTCTCTTTTATTAATTAATTTTTTTTATGGTTTCCTTCCCACCATTCTCTAATAAAATTTTATTAAATAGTAAATTGTACTAATATACCTAAGATACTAAAATACCTATAATATATAATAAATATATATATTTAAATTTACATAGTGAAATTATTTTATAAGATATAATTAAATTCGAATATATAAAAAAAAAAATCAGATTAAATTAAAATAGATAAATTTTTTTGTTATTTTGAATTTCTTAAATTAGAATTTAAATATTATTTATAATGAGATATAATTATAATTTTGTTAATTTAAAATGTCCGTCATTCAAAAAAAAAATAACTTTTTTATTATGAATGCTTAAATCCTATCCACATTTATCTCACCTCCCACATTGGATAATTTTATCCTGGCCTATATCCCCTTATATCCCGCTTTTATCTTGTCTTGAAAGCAAAAGACCAAATATAAGATAGGATAAAATTTTACCTTATTCCAAATTTTATCCTAACTCCAAACGTAGTCTTAGGATTTTTTTCTAATTCGCAACTTGACAAAATATTAATTTGTGATTCTTTCAAACTCCAGGGGTGAGTTTCACAGTCTTATTGAATCGATGAATATATGAGCAATTTCATTTTTCATGATGAATTCGTATTATTTATTTATTTTATGGTGGCAGGCAACGATCATACCTAATGTAAACTATCTAAGTTTATGGCGGGTCCAATGTACGTTATGAAAAAAGATAATTTTTTAAACTAGTCAAATCATTCATTTTAGATTTAACATGGATAAAACTTTTTTAAAGGGATTAGTGGAGAGGATAATATTGAGAGGAATATCACTAATCATTTTAAAGATTTGTTCCAAACTGATCAAATTGCTTGCGATTTTGCTAATAGTGCTTTTGAGGGTTGGAATAATGGTCTCGAAGGCCAAAATCGTGCGATTTTTCATGTGAGTTATATATTATTGCGCTTAGTGCTTTTAAGTGATAAAGATGTGATGTGCATGTTTGTGACTGAGAAGTGATAATATGCAATTGCTCTTTATTATATATAACCATGAATTATTCATATAGTTTTAGGTGATAAGATGATTCAAAAAACTCATTGCAAATCGGAAATATTCATATATTTTAATGCATTTATATTTATTTAAATTCACATAGAGAAGTGGATTAATAAACTGAATGGGTTTACCATACCTAGAGATAGAATAGTAAATAGATTATGAAATTCAATTATTACATATTTGAACTAGTGGATATGGTGAAATCGGATGCTCTAATATATTTATTTGATTGATTTCTGCATTTAGTTTTCAAATTTTGCTTTTAAGATTTTTAAATTTAATTTATTCTCAATTCTATTTTGATATGTTAGATAAATTCTATAATTAATCTATTTTTAATATTTAATTGGCTTGTTATTTATCAATCTCTGTATTTTGATGTTCTTTTCTTATCATTATATTTGTTCGACACATTCCCTTGCATTTAAAATTTTACGACAGCAATTGATATTGTACTTTTTTTTCTTTCTTTCGTTGAGCAAGTGTTGTTCTTTATTATTCGCTTATGTTTATATAGCAAATTTCTCTATAGAGACAATGCCTTATTTGTATTGTATGAGACCAACTGTAGCACTATCAGAGTTTGAAATCCTTTAGAACAATATTTATCTTTCATTCAAGCATAGTAAATGAAATCACGATACACCATTCAATCTTACTTTTAGTAAATTAGTGTCAATTACTCGGTCTTTTTATAATTATTCCACTAGACTATTTAAAAAGTTTTTCGAAGCAATGTACTTAAAGAATCATTAATTTTTTTTGTTTAAAATTTGTTTTACTTCACCTTCAACACATGAAGATTAGGGGTGAACTCTCCCCGCCCACGGCCCCAATACGCTGCCCCCTCCCCCCCCCCACCCCCGCGGGGCGTGTGGCACCCCGAACACCTCTTAGGACGCCACAGGCACCAACGTTACTCCTTATTACATTTCTTCTTAGAAGAAGCGTCGTAATTCATAGACATTTTTTTTTAAAGCGGTCCCAGCGCTACTCATTAGCGGAAGCAAAATAAAACATCACCATCTCACCCTCCATCAACCATGATACAAATACACACCACTAATCATCATAATTAAAAGACAATCCATGACACTTTATTTACATATTTTCAATATGGGTTTTCTTGGATCGATACATCAAAAGAAAAGCCAGGACTTAGCCACACCTGGCCTAAAACCCCAAAAAGAAACTCTCGACCCACTACAACTCACGTGCACGAATCCCCATCACTAATGTCGGCTAACTATCCCAAAAAGTTCCAGCTCCTACTCGTCACGCTCGGGCCCTCACACCCATCCCGGTGCATCAGGTGGTGGCGGCGGCAACATCCCACGCATCGCACCGTCGCGACGAATGTGGACGGATATGAATTCCTGGACAACAGGCCCCCCATCCAGGCCTACATCGTACATAACTAGACAGCGCACTCGAATATACGTCAATCCAAGAACAGAGGGATAGCCAAACTCCTCGCACTCGACCTCTACATCGAATGGTAGGCCGTAAAACACACCCCGCGTGACAGCAGGGAGCGGCATGCTGCTAATCTGAAATGTTGGTCCCCAAAGGGGTGAGTACAATCACTCAGCAGGTAAAGGAATCCAATAACCACTCAATGCATCATATAATACAATCACAACATCATACATGCCATTCATGCATCCATGCGTACTTACCTTGATGCCATGCATATACCATCATACATCATCATCATCATATCATACATGCATATCATCATCATGCCATGGGTGATCATCATCATATCATACATGCATATCATCATCATGCCATAGGTGATCATCATCATGCCATAGGTGATCATCATCATATCATATTATATATGCATATCATCATGCCATGGGTGATCATCATCATATCATATCATATATGCATATTTCAATTTCCACTTTTAACTTTCAATTCGATCACCACATCACCCTTCCTTGGATCATCAATTTCATCCCATACTTTACACTCGCACCCCATCCTGGCATCGCGAGAAAAACTTTCGGCATTCAGCCATTTAAGGCCACCGGGTATCCGGCACCCCCACATTCCGGGCATCTCGCATCCCAACAAGCATCACGAGGCATCCCCTTGGGCAAAGACCTCCAAGGCTTCTGGCACCCAACCATTCCGGGCATCCTGATACTCCCAGGGCCATCCGGCCATGTATCTCTATACATTCTGGGCATCCGGCACCCCCTATCCCGGGCATCCTGATACTCCCAGGGCATTATCATCCGCCACATTCCGTTTCCTCATTTATCGTTATTCTTGCTTACCAATTTAGGTCTCAACTCAGCATGTCACATGATGAAATGGCAAACAAAACCACTTTCATGCTTCGATCTATATGTGCATCATCAGTCATCATCATGCATGCAACAATGTGCAATCAATCATAAACATAAGATTTAGGGCACTCATACAATTTAGCATAGTCCATTTATCATGCCTTTTGAATTTATTTAAATTCCAGCTTGTACCATTTTCAAAAATAATTAAATTAAATACCCATATGATATTCAAAAATCACGAAATTAAGACATAATATAGACAAGACAATTAAGACATTGATTTCATGAAAAACACATGGCCAATAAAATTCCACACAAAATATCATTCGGACAATTACCGCATGCAATTCTCGGATAAAATAGAATGTGTAGTTTTCGGATTAATTCAATTAAAATACCCGATCGACCTCCGAAAATTATGAAATTTTACCAGGTTCTAGATAAGACACTAAAGTATATTTTTTATGAAGACTTCTAAGCCAAATTCGTTTTATATATTTTTCCATAGTTGTACGAAGCTTCTGGTCCTCATACCGAAACGTCCAGTGTAGTCCTCTTCGAAATACCGAGTTTTTACCCACTTATTCTTCTTCGTTTTCTCTGAAATTTGGATATGTTTTACATAAAGAGGTCCCCTACAACTTTCATGAAGGGATCTAAGTCAAATTTCCAGATTATAGTCATCATATGAGTCCATGAAATCTCGGGTGTCCGGTACCACGTCTCCAGATTTACCGTCTTCAAGAGTAAGTCGATTCACTAGGTTTTACTTGTTCATTTTACTTCAAATTTGAGTACGTTATAGTTTAAGATGTTCTCTACATGTTCTATGAAGAAATCAAAGAGAGATTTCTAGTAAAAATCAACGTGCAACCACAAATCCACCGAAAGGTCAGTGAAATCGTTCCAGATCTGGTGTCTCCGTAGGATGAGAGTTTGACCCCCCAAATCTCCATAATTTTGTACCAAATGTTAGTATGTTGTAGCTTAAGATGTTAGCTACAACTTTCATGAAGAGATCAAAGTCAAAATCGAACTCAAAACATGCATGCAAGCGCTCACAAAGTTCTGACTCAAACGGTTCATGCGAAAACAGCATGCAACTCAAGAACAAAACACATTAGCTTCACTCCCATGCCTCCAAATGTCCTAGATTCTGACCATACATGCAAGACATTGGTGCAAGAGTAGAAAGTGGATTCCCAACTTGCCTCTAAACCGAGCTAGCGATGACCACACAGCGGCGAACGGGCGGCACACGGGCGGACGAATGGCGTGCGACGGCGACTCCTTCCTTTCCCTCTTGGCTTCTCCTCTCTCGGCCTCACTCTCCCTCTCTCTCGCACGGTTTCTCTCTCTCCCTCTCTCTCACTTGGCCGAATGGCTAACCGGCCATTCTCTCTCCTTTTCTTCCCTTTTATTTCCCCCAAACCTCATCATTTGCAATGATTAGCTTGCCTTTCAATTGGCCAATGCATGAGCTCCTCCTTGCCACTTGGCAAAGCCCATGCATGGGCCGGCCACTCTCCTTCTTGGGCCTCCTTTGGGCTGGCGACAGCCCCATCCGTGGGCCTAATTGGGCCGGCCATTTGGCCCACTAAGGCTTAGGCCAATGGGCCTAAGGCCCAAACCTAAATAAAATTAAATTTTCCCCTTTTTATACTTTCTTCTATAAATTTTAAATTTTAAATTCCACATGGCCAAAGTCTTGTGACATTTTATTTATAGGAATTTAATCTATAAGGTGCATGGCCAAGCATAGATTATTATCATTAATCTATCTAATTTAAAATCTCATAAACATAAGCACATAACACTTAATCTTAAGAGAAAACTAATGGCTAAAGCATAAACCATAGCTAATTTCATTACCTAATTATGGGCTTTAATTTCTCTAGAGGATGTCTTGAATTTTTGGGATGCCACAGGGCGGCCCCCACGGGCCCTATTTCTCCGAAGACAAGATCTTATGAATATGCATTCACAAAGGCTAATTGCATGAATGATATAAGATTTTGTTTAGCTCAAAGCCTTTGTCGGTTCTAGTCCCCAAGTACATTTGTTTGAACTCATGATTACGTATGCTACAGTAGAATTAAGTTCAGCATCTCCTCCATCGATTTGATGACTGCATTAGCGCGCCCAGAACTGGCAAAATTGGACATCCCAAACAAGAGAATAAGGTTGAGGCAGCTCGGTCCATAGATTTAGCCAAATCGATATCATTCGAAGCTGCAACGTGTGGTCAGTCTGAAAGTTGGAAACCAAAAGGATAACTACTAACCAATATATTCTAGAAGAACCATTGGTCCACACGCACCATCTTAAAACCTTAATGTTCGGTATGGACATGCATTTTTAATGATTTGATCTAAAGAGAATTCTTGAAAAAGTCTTTGAGAGACTATCAGTGAAGGCTTGATCAAATTCTAGCCAGTGAATTACGCACCTCGGGCATTGAACGACATTTATGATTTTTGGTGAAAGGTAAGAAAATTTTCCTCGCACCAGACGATGTAATACTGGACGATGCTCATGCTCGTAGCATGTGGAAAGAGACGAGAGACTTGTCCATGCAAGGCGCTAAGGGAAATTGCATAGCTGCGACAACCCGCAGTCGCGAAGGCGCTTTCCTGATATGGATCCGCATTGGCATACCAATGGAAAGGGCCCATCTTCTCCAAGATTCCCTCGCTATTTGTCAAATGGGGCCTTCGATTGCAAGCAAAAATTGCACCTTCGATCGTCTCGAGATCACAATCAAAATCGTCGAGGAACGCAAAGGAGTTACTCCTCGGGGGCTTCCTTCATTCTAAAAGTGACCAACAATACTTGGGCACTAATTTAAAAAAGAAAAAAAAAAAAACAACAACAATTGCGCATGTCGGTAGCAATTAAATTTAAGCTCAGCTTGTTTCGTGAAAATGAGTAATGTGAAAAATATTTTTAAAAATGATCGCTTCTATTCCTTACAAGAAATGAATGAACGAAAAACAACAATACTTTCATCATCCAAGAAAATATTAATGAAATATTTTTCCCTAGATATTTTTTACTAGTAATACAAATGATCATTCTTAAGAAAAAGTTCTTTAAATAACTTATTTTTCATGAAACAAACGGAATTTTATTAGCAATAATTGGCCGTACCAAGTGGAAAGTTGTTCCGCATTTTGGTCTACGTCTACCAAACAAAGTTCTAATGACTCGTTGGCTTAACATCTCAAAACTTTCCCTCGTGGTAAGTTTATGAAGCTGCTAGTAATACTTCAATATTGTCGATAAGAAAATCCAACCGGTAACTTGCTTATCAAGTAAATCGTTAGCAAGTTTCCGATATTATAAAGATTTTATCAACGTCCAGACAAATTATTATATTATCACTTCCTCTAAAATTGTACAAGTGAATTAGTAATTTATCAACACTATAATAAATTTGCCAACATCCACTAAATTAATAACTTTCACCAATTTGGGAATTTTTCCAGTGGAATTAGCAAAAAAACCAATCTATAAAGAAGAAATCAATAAGTTAACATATTCCTTCAAATTTTATAGGCGCGGTTCATTAACTACCCACACCATATAAAAATTTAGTAATTTGTCGAGATGTGTCGGTAAATCCCCTAATAGCGTTGATAGTTTACTGAGCACACTTGTACAGCTACAATTTCGATGGAATGTCAGCGAATTTTATAGAAGGCTGGTACTTTACTAAAATTTCGAAAGGGAATTCACTAATTTACAGGGACCCTGATTAAAGAGGTCACGTGACTATAAGTATCATATTATGGGCGATACAGTGATGTTGGTTTTGATTGGCATGGAAGAAAAGTTAGTGATTCTAGGACTTTCCAATTGCTTGCTTTATATGAAGTGGTAGAAACTGAGATTGTTCGTTGGTTAAGATGGTTGAGGCAGTATGATTCGCCTATGTTTTGCATTTTAGGCCACATTTGCATTGGATGCCTTGGACTATGATGGCCTACTCTTGAACAAAAATGCTTACCATCAACATAAATAGTTCCGGGTGAACATTGTCTGCCATTTGATGCTGGAAAGATACACTTTCATCTCGTTTCTTCCTGTCTGGTTGCTAAAAGGGAAATGATCAAATAGTCCAAGAACTGCAAAAAATTGCTTCAGATGCGGACTTGCCGTTATCTTTCCGTTTAATTGGTATTTCTTCTCACAGTCTCCTCCTTATGTTTTGTCGTTAAGTTTACAAATTACTTACCTTGTGATTTTCCAGGATTACTTTGAAATGCCAATAGCTTACAGGCCTTCTCATGCGTACACAACTTACGAAATGAAATATTGTGTGAGGTCAACTTCTGTTCTAATCTGACCTTTTCGACTTTAACACGCACTGATGCCTACCGTGGTAAGGACAGATCTGTTGGAGAAGCGTGGGTAAAAACTATGACCTCTAGTCCAATTCAAGACGACCAGACAACAGGTATGTTTTTCTTGCAGAGTAATTTGAAACAGAGCTCGTTCATGGTGTTAACTGCGGCCTGTGCTTGTGTGAATGATAAAAATCTCGGAAATGTTGAGAGAAGGGGTCTCCATTTGACTTCAATATCGCAATTCAATCCCGTTATTGCAGGAGCTCCCTGCTAGATTTCTGATGGAAAAAGTGGAGCTGCTACTTTATATATATGTGAATATTTGAGCTAAACAAATTGGCACATCTTCTCCTTGATTAAAAGTGTAAACGCAGTCGAGTTATTTATATGCTCGTGATTTGTTGCCCTAACTAGCTACAACCTGTCATACCCATGGGCAGATCCTGCATATGCAGAGAAGATGATCGCTGCAATTGATGGGGAGCCCTAGGAGTCTCTTGTCTATACCCTTGGCATCTACATCTGCCTAAAATAATCCCGTCTTGATTTGACCACACTGGAGAGAATATTTAGATATTCGACTCAGAACTGACTATTGTTGAACTCCCTAAGTTTGAAAAATCGGGCTTGAAGTGGATCTTGGCGGGGTTGCACCACGATGGCGTTATTGGTCTTTGCCTTCACACGTATCCATAGAAATGCCTAAACAACCGGACAAAACCAGCATCAATCTTATGAATCTTTTAAGTAAGGAGAATATGTTACATGGCCAAATGAATATCCGAACAAAAGGAACATATATGTAACGCTATATTACTGAATTTGGTTGCAGCCAATTCATTCATTTACGCCCGAATGCCAACTTGTAAAGGGACCAGTCGTGCAATTAGTCTAACCTTTTGACACAACCGCGAAAAGGAAAAGAAAAAGAGAAAGTTCTAGGATATTTGATTAGTGGAGAGCCAACCATTTTTAGTCCAGATCAATGAGCCTAACTATAAATTCTTTAGTCTTGATTTTGGTTTGGTGTCAAGAAAAGTTCTTCATGCATATTCTTTAATCTTCTTTTCGTACCAAGAGAAGCAAAACTATATCATATTGACCAAACTAACCAAGGGAAGCTACATATTGGGCGTATACACTATGTTCCATGCGAACCGTCAAATTTGACGGTACTTGTGTTAAGTACGAGAATAGCTATAGCCGATAGTGTTGATTCCAACTCTTAATCGTGCTATGATGTTGTGCAAGATAGATGGCTGTTTTCCATAAGTTTAAGCCATCGGAAAAAATTATGGGTCAATCATGTATTTATGCATACGCATTTTTTTAGCAATAGACTCATCAAACGGGGAATCAATTCGAGAATGCCCCCCCCCCCCAGCAAGATAGATGGCTGTTTTCCATAAGTTTAAGCCATCGGAAAAAATTATGGGTCAATCATGTATTTATGCATACGCATTTTTTTAGCAATAGACTCATCAAACGGGGAATCAATTCGAGAATTGCCCCCCCCCCCCCCGCCCGAAAATTGATCAATTTAACCTGTATTGACCAATTTCCATGTAATACAAATATAGCGACCCGTATCCAACCAATTACATACCCGGTCTAATTTATGTTGCTAAAATACTTCCATATTTAATTCAATTTAGCAAAAATTCATACTCAAATTAAGATGATAAAGTGTAGCTAGCAAGAGAGAGTGAAGAAAGAATATATATTTGAGTTAGGTATAAGTAAGTCGTGATTCCATTTAATACTCATATTATTTTGAACTCTATCATTATAAACTTATCTAGGATCTATTTATTGAATTAATTAATTCATACAACATCTAGACTCATCAAAAATCAAATAAGAAATGGATCCATTTTCACAGGTATAGTAATAAGCTACAGCAAGTAGAACAAAATTCATAATCAAGTGGATTATCCTTTTCTGGCATCTTCTTTTTTTTTTCCTGTCAATCACGTAATCCATCATTCTCGATTTCTGTATGTTCATCATAACAACTCACTCACGAATTTTGAACAAAATGGCCAGAATCCATTTCCTCTTCACTCAGCATGGCCAAGTCACTCTTTTTCGGCATCGCATTGGATGTGCTTGGGAAGTAACACAGCATCCCAAAATATGTTGATTGCCATTACAGCAGTGTTGCTAGATGCCGAGTAGGGGTGAGCATAGTTCGGGTTGCGCCAGTCCACCCCCTAACTCTAAGACCAATCCTATTGAATTTGGGACCGAGGACCGGACCGACCCAATGGGTTCGGTCCAATTTCGGGGTCAACCTAGGACCACCCGATAATTTTTTATTTCATTTTTTGTACTCCTTAAAAAAGCGATTGATGACCAAACCGACCTAATGGATTTATTCCGGTTTCAACGTTAACCTAGGACCAACCAATAATTTTTTATTTCATTTTTTGTACTCCTTTAAAGGGCAATTGGGGATCGTATTGACCCAACGGGTTTGATGATGAACGAGATCAATTAAGAAAGGCAAACGATGAGGGTCAAGTGGGGTGAGCGTCGAACATAATGAGCATTGAATGTCGAGCGGGGAGCAACGAGCCAAGCAAGCATCAAGCGATGAGCGGCACGAGTGACCCAAAGCGAGCAAGGCAAGTATCGAGTGGCGAGCGAAGAAATTGTTTCTTTTGATTTTGGAAAATTGAAAACTAAGAGGACAAATAAGACAGAAGAGAATGATTATTAGAGAAGGATGCCATAAGGTGCATTTTTGGATGCCGTGAGGAATTCTCACAAAAATATTTTCCTCCTTCGTAAATTATGACTATTAACGCCGTAAAAGACATTAAAAACCTAAGTTATTAAAGAACAATGTAAAATTATTTGAGCTCCTCACTAAAGAGCTGTTTAATGTTATTGATGTCGTTTATTTTAAGGTTTTCTCTATATAAAAAAATTATATATATATATACACACACACATATATAAATATATAGTCAAGGTTGGTCCGAGTTGGACCGATCTGGAACTCTTAGGATCAAGGACTAACGTGCACAGTGCTGGTCCAAAAATTCCAGAAACAAGGACCGATCCAGTCTCCCTGGGAACTAGACCAGGATTGGCAGGGTTGGGCACGTCTAGGGTCAGTCCAAGGTTGACCCTGGATTGATGCTCACCCGTAATGCTAAGGAGGAGCAACAGGCGAAGAATCGCCACTGCACAACTGTGGCTAGGTTTGGCTTCAGGGCATGTTGCACATTCGGAGAATGTTAGTGGAGGCAAAGAATGGACATTCTCCCAATATCTAAACTTAGGATGGTGTAAAGGAAGCCAAACTTAAGCATACACCACCAATTGGCAATGTTATAATTATTGAAGAAGGAATTTCTGGCATGTGCTCATCAATAACAAAGACACAAGATCCAATGATGTACCATCGATTTTGTTTGACATATTTATTCATATGAAATGAGTTTGTGCTTAACTTTGCAAATGTTCTATCGATCATCCTTATTTCTGAATTTGGCTTTATTTTTCGGTATTCATGCTCTACTTTGATTTTTTCCCGTGAGTACTTTGGCCTTCTACATCCTTTTGAATAATGAATACAATTTTTTTCGACAAAAAAAAAAAAAAAAAAAAAAAAAAAAAAAAAACTTAGCTAGAGCACTTCCCATTCCACTTAAGAACATAGTTTTCTTTGAGTTTGTATTTTTTGTATTATAGCAATGTTGAATGCAATCTTTGTTGATTTTGAATAGGGTTATTTACTTTTGTATTTACACGTGAAACGAGTTTGTGCTTAATTTACAAATACTTCATCAATCTTCCTTGTGTTCTAGATTTGGCTTTATTTTTCAATATTCATGATCTGTTTCGATTTACTTTGTCATAAGTTCTATGTACTTGTACATCCTTTTGAGTAATGAATATAATTTTCTTTCGACTAAAAAAGAAAAACTTAGCTATGATCACTTCCCATTCCACTTAAGAACATAGTTTTCTTTGCGTGTGGATTTTTTGTCTTATTCCAACGTTGATTGCAATCTCTGTTGATTTTGAGTAGGGTTATTTACTTTTGTACTTACAAAAAATTATTCTTTTGCCGCATCATTTAGTTCACTAATTCAACCCAAGAGTAAGTTCGATCAAGGGATTCGAGGTTCGTGTTCTTAGCATGCATTTTTCATCTAATTCCGATGTCGAATAAAATTTCTGAATTCCAAGTTGATTATTAGGAGAAATCCCCTTACTTACGGAGCCATAAGGCATCCTTACTCTCGCCATTGGCCAACGAATGCGATGCCAGCTTGCCCTTCATGTAATGTTACATTGATTCGAAATGAACAATCAAATGAGAGTTAAGAACTCAAAAGACGTCAATTTCTTCTCTTCAGCATATAAACAACAACACAACATATTTATTATTCTAAACCACAGTAAGCTAAATTAACGTAACTTTAAACACCATGTGCTAAACCATCTTATATATGGGTCGTACTCCGTATAAATACTGTGGAGACCATCCTGCTGCCACGGGGAATGCGCCATGCGCAGATGCTGTCGAAAATGACAGAATTAGCCGTGTTTGCAACCTCGACAAGCGAGTCTAAATCGCATCCTGTTTGACATTTTCACGTGGTCTCGCCCATCAAAGCGCAGAACGGAACAAATTACTCCTTAATTTTTAGGTCAGTAATCGAAGAGATAACCGACCAAAAAAAAAAAAAAAAACCAAAGATAAATCGTAATTTGATTCCTGGTTTCTTATTAATCTAATCAGATGTCTATACTAAAATCAACAGCATCGCTAAATTCCTAAAAGCGTTAAAGACAATTAAACGGAATATGAAATCTCAATCACGATAATTATCGGATAATATCGTGTTGGCCATAGGTCCAAGCGAATGAACTTCCCGAAAAAGTCAATTATAGAATAACGGTGAAATCACTTTTCTTCATGAATTCATTTGACCATGTAATATCTCCTCCTTGCTAGAAAAGATTCTCTGGTGCTCTTAGAAATCATCCGTGGGATTGTTTAGGCATTTCCACCCTACGGGTACATGTGAAGGCAACAATTAGTACCGTGATAGTGATGTAATCCCAGGTCCACTTCAAGTCCAAATTTTCAAACTTAGGGAGCCCAAAAATGGTCCGGTTTGAATCGATTATCTAACGCAGATCCAGATGCACAAGGAAATAGACAAAGAGACTCCTGGAATTGCCCATCGACAATTGGAGCCAAGACAGGAGTCAATCGAAACAGGGGTATCACATGATCTTCCCTCTTTATTCTTAATTGATCTTCTCCTTATACCAAGAGAGAAGCTAGCCCTTTAAATTCTTACAAAACCAAGTGAGGGAAACCGTGTCATCTCGTACAAAAAAAAAAACATTGGATAGATTGGTTTCGCATCTAAACCATTAATTTGATGGCGCCGATGTTAGGCATGAGAGTAACCGTACAAAACCAAGAATATCGACGCCTACTCTCAATCATCCTATGGTGCCATGCAAGATAAATGGTTGTTTAAACTATTAGTGGCGTTTAGCGTCGACTTTAGCCTGGCATCAAAGATCATAATCATTTTTGCCTCTGGTGACTTAGCCGAACAAAGTACTTGGAAAGATTCTAGGAACAGAAGTGTTATTAGCTGATAACCCCGGTTGGAAAAATTCGAGGTGCTACAAAGTCACGCCATTCAAATAATAATTTTTTTGATATTTACGTGTTGCTTTGATAAGTCTTTTTAGGGTTTTTTTTTTTTTTTGCTAGAAGTCTTTTTAGAGTATTAGGACATGTTTCATGTAAATTGTAAAATCTTATGATTTTACAATATCGACCTTATGATTCAATTTGGTTTATTTTTTTGTCTAATTCCAATGGCAAATGTGATCTCCGAATCTCTTATTGATTTTCATTAGGGCTGTTTATCCTTTAATATCCACGAGAATTATTTTGTTCCAAATCATTTTATTTATTTCATTAGTTCACTATTTTCATGGGAATAGTAAGTCCAACGAAATATCAAGATTCGTTTTCTTTGAGAGTGCAATTTTTGTCTTATTTTAATGCATAATGCAATTTTTGAATTCTCTAATTGATTTTGACGAGGGTCATTTACTGTTGTTCTTTATAAATTTTATTTTTCCCACATCATTTTTGCTTATTTTATTAGTGCATCAATTCTATCGAAGGAAGTTAATCGACGGATTCGACTTGTGTGTCCTTTAGCGTGTATTTTTGGTCTACTTCCAATCTTGAATGCAATCACCGGATTTCTAGCTACGGAGCCAAAAGGATCGTTATTGAAAATAGTGGCCAACCAAATATGATGACAGCTTGGCTTCATGTAAAGTTAAATTGTTTGAAATGAATCATCCAACGAGTGTGAAGAACTTAAAAATGATAATTCTTCTCTACTGCATATAAACAACAAAATAATATATATAATTCTCAAACACATCGAAGCTCCATTTATTTTGCTAAAAAATAAATAATTTAAAAAATATTTTTTTGATTAACCATTTATATTGCTTGATATAATTAGTTAGTAAACTTTTTTATTATCCATAATAATTTATGTCTAAATATTTAAGTGGATGATAAAAATATTTTTCGTTCATTCCATTTTTATGAGTGAAACATCGATCATTTTTCTAAAAGATATTTTTAGAATTATTTATTTTTTACGAAACAAAGGTACCCTAAGTTAAACACTACTCATTATATGTATTTCTAAGCAATCTAAAAATATGAGTTTGATGTTCATATATAGGAGAAATTCTAAACAAGGACATAAAATGTCATCATTTTCTTAAATAAGAGTTTGAGGTAGATATTGTTTTAAGGGTCTGAAGTGCCTTCATTTTCTCTAATAAAGACCTAAAATGAATTTTGTTTTAAATAAGGTTTGAAGTGCTCACATAGTCTCAAAGAATGACATAAACTCACCTGCTGTGAAGGGCAATTTTGTCTTTTAAAATTTTTAAAATTTTCCTTTTTTAGCAGCCATGTTTTTTTTTTCCTTTTTCAAGGTTTTATTTTTTAATTTTTAATATAATTTAATTTAAATTTAACTTATGTTTGGACAAAAATATCTTTGATAGGCAGGAATAATTTGTTGGCTGGTAAGGTTAGGCTCTTATTTAAATTACTCATAACCACTTTATATCCTTATATATGATTGATATGTCCATTTCAGATCATTATTCAAAACAAAATTCACTTGCGCCCTTATTTGAGAAAATTAAAACATTTTGAGCTTTTATTTGGAATTTCCTTCATATACCTTGTAGCTTGTGATGCCTTGCCTTACAGTTTTTTTTTTTTTTTGCTTTTTTAATCTACGAGGTGAATTCTTGGATTGTGGAGCTCTCCTATGAGAAGCTTTGGCGGGACTTTAGAGAAACCCCATAAGCCCCTCTTATCTGAAGGAGGAATTTCGAATTCTTCACCTCCTGTTCTCGCGTGGGAACTTGAGGGTTAAAGTATTGTAGTCCATCCTAGTGCCGTGGGGCACGTGCCATGTGCAGCTGCTATCAAAATGACAGAATTAGCTTAATATGGAGTATGACACACGAATCAAGATCACGTCCTGTTCACAGTTTAAGTTTCACGTGATCACGCCCATCAAAGCACAAGAACGTAATTTAATGTCAATATTCAAAGTGATAAATCATAAGTGATTCCTGATTTCTTGATTAATCTAATCAGATGTCTATATAAAACTCAACAGCATCGCTAAATTCCCATAGCATTAGAGACAACCAAACAGAATATAAAATCTCAATCACGTGTAACCTGCTTTATTTGACTGTTGTTTTGCTAAATCTTTGCTAGATGGCTGTCCTTGCATGCTAATCTAGATTCACATGTCCTAAAATGTAAAATTGGAAAGATCACTTGAATAATCGTTTTCATTAAATAGAGAAAGCAACCGATTGCACAGTAGACAATTCTAATATAATTAAATCTCCTAATTTATGGTTCAAAAAAGTAAGGTGGGCTCCTGCGTCTTACTCGACTTCCTATCAGCCTACGGTTGATCAACCTTGATTTCATGTTTATATACGTCACCGGTGTAGATATCAATTGGCTAATTATAATTAGAAAATCGAGTTGAGTTTAGTAGGATTTGAGAAGTTCATACCAAAAGCAAATGCCATCTCGTGATTCGCCTTTATTTGGTGATTCATCAAACTCCTTCAGGGATTGCACCTCGACAGGATCGCGAGTTGTGACAATGCCATGGGATACTAGTCCGTTCCATGCATAATTGAATCAATGGACCTAAGATCTCTTTTTTTCGTACATTAGTTTCCCTCGTACGTCCATTTTGATTAGTCGACTCTCCCATCACAGCCCGAGCTTTTAGGTATCCAATCAACTTAGATTTTTTAAACTTGGGGGGGGGGGGGTGCTCTAGTATGATGTATAATCTCATAATTATTTTTGCCAATCGTAAATTACCCGAACATAGTATTGGGGACGATCATGGGAACTGAGATGCTACTAGCTGAGAACCCTGGTTTGCAAAATTTCGAACTGCCACAAAGTCAAACCATCCAAATCAAAACCATTCTAATCGTAGCCTTTTGGATATTTACAAGTCCATTATAAAAATAAAATGATAAATCCTTTTGATAGTATTAGCATATATTAAGCTAAATGGTAAAATCATATTTTTTTACGATTCGATCTTACGATCCGCATTTGTGTACCTTTTGTCTTATTCCAATGTTAAATACGATTTTCTTATATCTAGTTGATTTTGATTTTAGTATTTTACTTTCAAAAGAATTATTTTGTTCCACATCATGTTTTTCTTGTTTCATTAGTTCGTTATTTCAATGCAATAGTAAGTTGATCGAAGGATTTGAGATTTTTTTTTTCAATGTGTACTTCTCTTATTCCAATGTTGAATGCAATCTCTGAATCTTTAATTGATTTTGAGTGTGTTATTTGTTGTTGTACTTACATAAAGACTTCTCTTTTCTGCATTATCTTTTCTTATTTCATTAGCTCAATAATTCGATAGAATAACAAGTTCAATTGAGGGATTCGAGATAAGTGTTTTTATCGCATATTGTTCGTCTAGTTTCAAATTTAGACTGCAAGCTCTGAATCTGCAGTTAATTATATGAGAAATCCCGTCCATTACGGAGCCATAAGCATCGTCATTGACAATATCGGGCAGAGAAATGTCGTGCCAGCTTTGCCTCCATGTGAAGTTACAGCTGCCCACGCTCATTTCACGTGGTCACGCCCATCAAAGCGCAGAAAGGAACAAATTTCTTCTTAATTTTCATGTCAGTAAGCAAAGAGATAAATCATAATTGATTCCTGGTCTCTTATTAATCTAATCAGATGTCTATTATAAGATCAACGGTATCGCTAAATTCCCAATAGCATTAAAGACAATTAAACAGAATATAAAATGTCAATTGTGATTATTAATTTTCCAATAATATTGTGCTGGCGGGAGGCTCCTAAAGAGTCAATCATTGTATAACGGGAAAATCATTTGGCCATATGATACCTTCTCCTTATTCGAAAGATTCATCAGATCTTGTGCTCTTAAAAATAATCAGTGAGCCATCTAATTAGGCTGCGTTTGGTTGTGTTTATTTTTTTTGTTTTTAAACACTTTTTCTGTTTTTTTGTTCCTGAACAAAAAAGGAACAAACGCGTTTCAGTGCGTTTCACATTTCCTTTTTTGTTCTTTTGTTCCTGCGAACAAAAAAGAAAATAAAAAAAGAAACACAAATTTTGTGTTTCTTGTTTCGGAACACAAATGAGAAACACTTTTTTTTTTCTCTTATTTTCTTGTTCTTCTTTCTTTTGGCCGGCGGCCTCGCCGGCCACGGCGAGGCTCGCCGGCCCCGGCGAGGCCGACGTCGCCGTCCCCGGCGAGGCCGAGGCTCGCCGGCCGGGCGAGGTCGGCCTCGCCGGATCCGGGCGAGCTCGAGCTCGCCGGCCCATGGCGAGGCCGACCTCGCGCCGGCCCGGGCGAGCTCGATCTCGCCAGATCCGGCGAGGCCGAGCTCGCCCGGGCCGGCCGGCGAGCCTCGGCCCGCCCGGGCGGTGGGCCGAGGCCGCGCGCGCCGCGCCGGCCGGGCGAGCTTGGCCTCGCCGGATCAAGGCGAGGCCGACCTCGCGCCGGCCGGGCGAGCTCGATCTCGCCCGATCCGGCCTCGAGCTCGCCTAGGCCGGCGAGGCCGAGCTCGCCGGGGCGGGCCGGGCGAGCCTCGGCCCGCTCGGGCGGTGGCCGGCGAGGCCGCGCCTCGCCCGCCCGCCGGGCGAGCTCGGCCCTCGCCGGCCAAGGCCTTGGCCGGCAACCGGCCAAAAGAAGAAAAAAAAAATGAAAAAGAAAAAAGAAAAAACGGAAAAATAAGAAAAAAATAGAAAAAATAAAAGAAATAAAAAAATTATCCAAATTTACCAAACATGTTTCTGTTTAATTTTTATTCCCGGAACAAGTTTACCAAACGTGTATTTTTGTTCAAAAATTGTTCCCCGGAATGTAAATACTTTTTTTCTATTTCTCCCTCAAAACAATTTTTAAACAGAAACACAAACAAACGCGCCCTTAATCTCCCTTGCAGAATAGCAAAAAGGAATCAATGGGGCACTTCTACGGGTACATGTGAAGGCAAAGGCCAGTGTGTACTCCAAGGTCCACTTCAAGTTCAAATTTTCAAAACTTGGGGAGTGCAAAAAGTAGTCAATCCTGAATAAATTATTTAACGCAGGTCTCGATGCACGAGGAAATATACAAGAGTCTCCTAGGATTCCCCATCAAGGCTTAGAGATGACAAACTCGTCAGTCAGAACAGCTGTATCACATGATCTTCCCTATTTATTCTTAATTGATCTTTTTCTTGTACCTAGAGGGAAGCGAGCTCTTTTAACTTCTCACAAAACCAAGGGAAACTGTGTCGTCTTGTACAAAACGAAAAGAAATTAATTGTACAGCTTGGCGTTCCATGTCAACCGTTAAATTTGAGAGCCCCTGAGTTAAGCATGAAAATAACCATGACCAAGATTGTTGATGCCTACTCTTAGTCATCTTATGATGCCATGTAAAATAAGTCAGATGTTTAAGTTATTAGTGGCGATTAATGATGACTCTAATAAACCACTGGGGGTTCGCCCCAGTGGCTACCCTTCCAACATTGAAGGGGGAGGTGAGGGGTTCAAATCCCCACCTTCTCAGGGGGGATGGGGGTAAGGACGCGTAAGTTTTGAGAGTGGGTTGCGACTCCCACGCTCTGCAAAAGGCAAGGCATAAGTCTGCGAGTGCGTGTAGAGTAGGAATAGAGTAGGACTGACAAAAAAAAAATGATGACTCTAATATGATATTTAGGACGGAAGGAAAAGTCCATCTTATCCTCCTTGCAATGGCCAATTCAACAATATTGATGTGATCAATTTTCATGTGAGCTGGTTTTCGACTTGAAATCGGAAGCCATGGCTCCCGTAGATGTTGCGCCAACATCTGATAATGGGGGGCATGTAAAAAACGTCGGCCTCTCCCTCTTTTTCTGAAATTGGACGTCACAAACAATAAAGGGGGAAGGTAAAAAGTCCAAAAAAAGGAACATTATTCCTATTGAAAGACAAATATATTTGGACTGTTTTAGTGCAAAACAGAAAAAAGGACGAATCATTGTGCTAAAAGATGCCCTATCCATTTTTTTATTCCGAAGAGCGTGTATGCAGGGTAACCATTCTCATGCGGGGCCCATCCGAACTCCACAAGTAATTATTGGACCTGTGCCCTAAGTCCGAAGTTTTCAACCAGTGTTTCCTAATTTTAACATTTCATTAATGATAACAATACTTCTTATTTTGTTTATTTTGGTATCGTGTTAATGACTAATACTTGAAAAATCAATCAAGACTTTACTTGAAAAGTCCAATAAAAATGGTAACAGATGGGACGAGAATCACGCAGTTGTAACAAATTTTTGGCTCGCATGCCTAGACCAACATCGGGCTATATCTACTGCTCGCACTCCTCATGGTGGGCCCCCATCATTGACGTGGAGTCGTCCATTACATATAGTTTACATGCTATTATATGTGAAAAGGAGGACATTTGTGTTTTTTTTTTTTTATTGAAAAATTCCTCATTACATTTCGAGTAGTAAAAATTAGAGGAATAACCCCAATGAGCTTCAGAACAAAAAACATCCAAAAGAGATTGAGGGGGACTAGAGACCTAATTTCGAGGTAGAGATTGACAGAGCTTGAATTTGGTAACCTAATCGGCGGTTTTAACTTTTATGTAGATCTCTAGGTACATGGATCAATTTTAATCCAGGAAATGGAGCTAGAGCAGCCGGGCCCGTCTGGACTATTTCGTTGACTTCTTACCCCATATTGTCTGAACTGCTGTGCTGTGTAGCAGTCAGACTCAACAGCAGCCCACATGACCCTTTTTCCTTCCCCATTTCACAGCGTTCCAAGCCTTCGCATATCACTAGGGTTTCTAGATTCAAGGGAGATTGTGCCTTCACCGTGCGAGCAAAACCGCCGAGCAGCACCCCATTCTTGTCCCTGCGCACCCCTGCTACTGATCCGTCGTTAGTTCTTGGTGTGAAGGCTCCGTCGACGTTAATTTTCACCCATCCCGGCTCCAGCGGTCTCCATCTTACAGGTGCTTCGGTAGCTTTGCTGATGTTTTGCTGCTGTGATGAAGCTGGATCTTTGAATTTTTGTTTTGACTCGAGCAGATCAGCCACCACGCCCTGCGGATCTGGCATCCTTGCTCGAAAAATTGCTGCATTCCTCTGTTTCCAGATGAGCCAGAGAGCTTCGGCTACTATTTCGGGTTCGGGAGCTTGAGTAAGGTGGCTTTTATACTCCATAAACCAGCGGTCCATACTCGTTAGTCAAACAGCCAAGAATCAATTTCCTCCACCGTTTTAGCCCATTCCCTCCCTCGGAATGATATGGCAGAATCACTCCTTCGCGGCATCGCGGAAGGGGTGCTTGGGAAGATTGCCTCCCTGACCGTCCAAGAAGCCGTCGCGATTTATGGTCTTGAGAACCAGCTTAGCGAGCTTAAAGAGACGGTGATTGCCATCAAGGCAGTCTTGTTAGATGCGGAGGAGCAGCAGGCGAAGAACCACCGTCTGCAAGTATGGTTAGATCGGCTTCAAGATGTATTGTATGATGTGGAGGACGTGCTTGATGAATTCGAGTGTGAAGCCTTAAGGAAGCAGGTGATAAGTCGTTATGGGGGCATCGAAGAGAAGGTACGCCGCTTCTTTTCTGTCTCTAATCCACTAATATTCCGTGCAAAACTCAGTGATAAGATCAAGGAGATACGGGAGAGATTATCCATAATTTCCGTTGAGAAAGATCAATTCGATCTTAATGCACGGAGTGCTAACAATGATGCGGCACATGCTCAATCACGAGAGATGACTTACTCGTATGTAAACAAGTTGGAAGTTGTTGGAAGAGATATTGATAAAGAAAAGATAATCAAGATGTTGATGCAGCCAGTGGTTAATAAAAATATCTCGGTGATTCCCATTGTTGGAATAGGAGGTTTGGGCAAGACAACACTAGCGAAATTGGTTTACAACAACAACAATGTGAAAGAGCAATTCGAATTGAGAATATGGGTATGTGTACCTCAGGATTTTGATTTAAGGAAAATTATCGAAGGAATCATCAAAGATGCAACCCGTCAAAGCTTGGGTAACTTTGATCTTCAGCAATTGCAAAGGCTTTTGCAAGAAACTATCAAAGACAAGAAATATCTACTTGTCTTGGATGACATATGGACCAATGACCGCAAGAGATGGAATGAATTGAGAAATTTGCTAAGCCAAGGAGCTAGTGAAAGTAAGATAATTGTGACAACACGCAATTCAGAAGTTGCTTTCATAATGGGCACCCATCCAGCACATAATCTTAAAGGTCTTTCTCATGAAGACTCAATGGTTTTGTTCAAAAAATGTGCATTTGATGAGAAGGAAAGGGAGCCTTGTCCTAAACTCCTTGAGATTGGAAATCATATTGTTGAAAAATCACATGGAGTGCCTCTCCTTCTAAAAACTTTGGGGTGTCTACTTTACACAAAGCGCGAAGAACAATATTGGGCACGTATAAGAGATAGTGAAACATGGATTTTAGCGGAAGCAGAAAAGGACGTTGTGCCAATACTTAAGCTTAGCTATGATCATTTACCATCCAACTTAAAACGTTGTTTTGCCGCATTGTCACTTTTTAGAAAGGATGGTAAATTTAACAGCATTGATTTTGCTTGCTTGTGGATGGCTTTAGGACTCATTAGTTCAACAAGGGAAAAACAAGCATTAGAAGATGTGACTATTGAGTATGTCAAAGAGTTGGGGAAGAGATCTTTGATCCAAGAAGTTAGCAGTTTGGATCGCTGTTAATTTTTGAAATGCATGATTTAATCCATTATCTTGCATTGATTGTGGCAAGAAATGATTATTCTATGGTTGACTTAGATACTGCAGAGATTTCAAAAGGAGTACGGCATGTTTCGTTCTCTAGCATTCCGTTAGAGGGAATCTTGAATTTTGATGGGGTACCCCCTTTTCTGAGAAAGCCAACTTCAAAGAGGTTGCGTGCAATTATATTTCGTTGCGAAGTTGATGAAATTATTACGAGAGAGTTTGTTGAAACGTGCCTCTCCAAGTGTAAACATTTACGGATTCTACAATTGACAAATGGTAGTTTTGAGGAGCTGCCAAGTTCCATTGGCAACTTGAAGCAATTGAGATCATTACGTCTCCATGATAACAAGCGATTGAAGAAGCTTCCAGATTCCATTTGTGAGCTACAAAGTTTACTAACATTATCCTTTCGAGATTGCCCAAAGCTAGGTAATTTACCCAAAAATATGAATAGACTTGTTAGTCTTAGATATCTACATATAACAACAAGGCAAAAGAGTTTGCAAGAAAGTGGTATACAATACCTAGAAAATCTGCGTGCTTTGGATATCCGCGGCTGCAAAAATCTCCAAGTTTTATTTGAAGGCACTTACCAATTGACTCGCCTTGAGCACTTAGTGATTGAAAATTGTGGGAGACCAATTTCTGTGCATTTTGAGAAATTAATCGCCCTTCATACCTTGCTGATTGAAGATTGCAAGCTCAAGTTGGCCCAAGAGAATGAGTCCAACTTTCCGTTAAATCTTAAAATTCTGGTTATAACAAAGTTGGAACAAGTGATGGAGTTGCTCCAATGTCTCGATCGATCTTGCACTTTGGAACACTTAGGAATTGAAGATTGCCCAAACTTCACAGCTGTACCTGAATGGCTACCAAATCATACACATCTCAAATGTATTCAGTTCTATGATTGTTCCAACTTGTCATTTTTGCCGCAAGGAGTCCGATCACTCACCGCCCTCAGAGAATTGCATGTCGCGGATTGTGGCGAACTGAGCAAGAGATGTCAACATACAACGGGCGAGGATTGGCCCAAAATTGCTCACATTCCTCGAATTACACTTGATTATAGGGAGGTACAATGGACTGAAGATTAGGTACGCATCAGTTTGCCTCTCCTTTCATTTCTTCTTCGTTCTTAGATGTGATATAGCCGTATATAGTGAGATTCACTTCTTATATATTTTTTTCCTGACATCCTCACTTGATCCGACTTGTTTACGAATGCATTATGCACATTCATCACATTGAAAGTACAATTTGATTTTCCTATGATGCAATCTCGTTTTCCCCTTTAACTTGAAAACTGGAATGTGACGTAATGTTTTCAATGCGTACTTCTTTTGATGATTTTTATTGCAGAAGGCTACAGCAATGAATCAATTGGCACTTTTATTCTGCTTATATAAAGTTGAAGAACATCATACATTCATACTCAATCAGTTGTTATCTTCAAGCATAATAACAATTTAAAAATGATTTCAAACGAAAGTATTCATGTCAAGTTATATTTAAACTCACTTGATGATCACCTATCTTGATTTATTTATCAAATTGCTCTTGGGGAATTTCATTTTTCCGATACATCACCTATCCTGATTTATTATTGCAAGTGTCCAAAAGGACTAGTTTTCTAACCATATCAAAAGGCAGTTGTGAAATAGTCGGACGAATATTGAAGAAAATGCACTTACTAGAAAAGCCACATATATAAGAAACTTTACAACTCCTTTTACTTCAGAAAAATTTTCATTTTCCATTTTTATTTTTTAGTAAAAGGGGAAGCAGAAACAGGTTCAAAAAGTTTAACCAAAAATAAAGGTTTTCTTTCTGAGTGCGACTTCGAATTAAAAATATGGAGAATATTGAAAGGTTTATGTTGAGTCTATACGTTTAATTCAAAACCATTTTCCCTCACTTTAATTTGGCAATTATTTTTTAAAAATTAAATGCATTTTCACGATATTTTTTCATTCTTAAATGGAAACGCAAACAAGAAATTTTGTAAACTTTGAGGAACCAAATAAGGCCTTAAATTTTCGAAGCGCATTCAGCGAAGTTCTATGAGTACTTAGGGGCACTTTTCAATTTATTTTTTCCTGATAAATAAACCATGTCATATTCACCCAATATGATTAGTATATAGTAACTTAAAAGCATTACAGCTACTACTCCAGACATTGCATGTTCTTATCAAAACTTTTAAGACTTGTTTGTTTCTAAGTAAGCAAAGGTGGAAAAGTACCTTTTTCTTTTTCACCAAAATTTAAAATGTTATTTGAATTTCATAACTTTATTAAAATATTATATGCGAATCTACTTGCGTAGATTTATTTTTATAATTTGTCAAAATTTCAGGTATATTTTATAAACAAAAAGCCCAAGTTTCTGTGCCATACGTTTTTAGATAGGGGCTACATGTAGACTCCCCATTTTGATGTAACCTAACAATAGTAAATTAAGATTTATTATTCGAGTATCATTGGCACACTGTTCAAAACTAATGTGAACCATCAAACGGGTAAGTGCTTACCCATAGTGTGCACACGGCACATAAAAAGTATGGTTTCCACATGTTATTTCGGATACTTGTCCCCTGGAGTTATGATATTATTTTCTTTTAAAAAAGAATTTCAAAAACACTGATAAGAGCACTAAAATTTCCACATATTTTTATGCTAGACTAAAACTACCACATGGACTTTTATAGAGACAAATCGGACACCCATTTAGAATTTAATTTGGCTAAACAAATGAAAAAGCATATTGGTAAATAGATTATACAAGAGTGACAAATTTGCATGGCACCACAATAAATGCCATAATATTATGTTATAGATACTCCAAGCTTATTTGTTTTTTTTTCTTACGAGTGTAGGTGAACTCCCATGATCTATTTGCCATGCCATGTGGCTCTCCGCAAAGATTTGGACATGCACTCAATTAATCCTTCGTCAGTCTCTTTCATTTTCAGGGACTAAAGCCATGGCCGTTGATATTGTACTTTTCTCTTTCCTTGAATCAGTGTTGTTCTTTATGATTTGCTTGTGTTTGTATTACAAATTCCTCTATGGAGAAAGTACCTCATTTGTATTGTATAAAACTAACTGGAGCATTATCTATATTTGAACTTCCTTAGAACAATTTTTGTCTATCATTCATGGATAGTGTATGAAATCACGATGCATCTCCAGATCTTATTTTTGGTAAATTAGAGTCTTTTATTTGATCTTTTTCTCTAGACTCTTAAAGAGTTTCCTCAAAACAATGTCTTTAAAAAACCACATTGATTTTTCTAAATAGGAGGGTTTTTTTTCCGCTTTTGCTGTAAACTGGATCTTATGAAAAATTAATTCACTGCTAGCTCGGATCTCATGCCCTCCCATAATTGGAATGGGATCTTAAGGAAAAACCGGGCTCGTTGAATTCGTGTATAACCACAAAAAGGTCTTGAGTATGCATTTCGATATGTGGATATGCATATCCGATGATTTGGATCTAAAAGAGCTCTTGAAAAAGTCTGGAGAGACGCTGTCAGTCAAGGCCTGATCATAGTTCTTAGCTGATAACAGATACCTTGGACATTGAGCAACTGAAGGCTCATCTAAATAATTAGTAAACGTTGAGAAGCTTTTCCTCGTACTGGATGATGGATGGGACAACAGTTGTACTTTTAGAAAGTGGAACGAGATGAGAGACTTGTTCTCGGAAGGCGCTAAGGGAAGTTTTCTAGCTGCGACAACCTGCAGACGCGAAGCCGTTTCCTAATGCATTTGTATTAGCATTCAAGTTAAAAGCCCTTCTTCTTCTCGGGACACTCTCTTGCCTTTCCTCAGATGGGCATTCGACCGCAAGCAAGAAAATCCAGGTTTGGATACTGCAATCAAAATCGCCTACAAATGCAAACTAGTTCCTCTTCCTGTGAAATCTCTCGGGGGCTTACTTCATATGCCAAAAGCGACCGGTCAACGATAATGGGCATCGATAAGAGAGAATAGCAGCATGCGGGAATCGGTAACAAAGACAAAACGACATCCTTCCTGCACTCGAATTAATCGGTAACATGGAAACCTTGTTTCGCAAAGATTATTGGCACCCCTGCTTTCTTTTGAGTTTTGAGTAATTTTGGAGCACATGTTGATTAATACGCCTGTCGAGCGAAATGCAAGCGCAGGAAGAAGCTGGCAAAGATCATGTCAAAAGGAAGCCGAGTCTTTGCTATTGAAAATGCATGATCTAGTGCAGAATCTTGCTTAATCAGTTTCACAAAGTGAGTATTTGACAGTAAATTCGAACGTTAAAGCCTCATTTTAGTTCGATTGACAAAGAATCCACCAGTGGATTTAACATTCCAAGCAATCGCATTTCATGAGATTGCACTCTTTTTCTACTGTTTGGACGAAAATTTGTAAAGTTTAGGTCTTTTTATGAAAACACATCAAATCAATAGTTGAGTTGGGCATAATTTTCCTTTTTTTTGCTTTCTTTTTCTGTTTCTGCATCTTCTCGTCCTGACCAAGGCCGCATAGATCTGCTGCTCACCCACCACCACGTCGCCACCTGACCATTGCCACCATGAGGCCTCGCCTTTGCATCTCCATCTGCATAGTTTGATGTCTAAACATTTTCATAAACAATGAAAATATTTTTTTTAATTTATTTTTGTAAGCGATATAAGCAATCATTTTAAATAATTTTTTTTTTTTTTAAATTGTTCATTTTTTTCGCCAAACAAACAAGGCGCTGCTGCTTTACATCAAAATCTCAACCTTTATTAGTGTTTTTTTTTTCCGTCAATGTCCGGGGTTTCTTGATTTTGTAGTCTGGATAATTTATCTGTTGCTAGATGATTGCTAGATTTATTATTATTATTATTTTTTTGGGTCAGGTGATTGCTAGAATGGTAATATGGTGGTCTTTTCTCTTTTTATTTTTGTTTTTTTACGCTTATTTTGGGCATTGGCTCTCTTTATTTATTTATTTTTTATTTTTTGGTGGGGGCGGTTGATGGCTGAGTAGTGGAGCAGGTAATTCCCGAAAGAACATGGATTAGCAATAAACTACTAGCAATGTATAATACAATTTCTTGACTGTGGAACATCTATAATATCCGTTGACCATGAATAATTAGCAACCTACCCGGTATTATATTCAGGTCGTTACTTTCACTGACGTTTCCCTTATTTGTCATATAGAGATGTCTCGACGTCTTTCTTTTCTCGTTTTCAAAATCACTGTCCCATTCCAGGAATCCTTCATTAAATGAGAGACAAATGCTAATATGAAACGTGGACATCGAGACATTCTTGTTTAGACCATCAAATTTTACGAGCCAAACAGCCAGGAATCAATTTCCTCCACCGTTTTAGCCCATTCCCTCCCGGGAAAAACATGGCAGAATCACTCCTTTTTAGCATCGCAGAGGGGGTGCTTTGGAAGATAGCCTCCCGCACCCTCCACGAAGCCGCAGCGATTTATGGCATCGAGAACCAGATCAGCGAGCTCAGAGAGACGTTGACTGCCATTAAGGCAGTGTTGTTAGATGCAGAGGAGCAGCAGGCGAAGAACCACTGTCTGCAAGTTTGGTTAGATCAGCTTCAAGATGTATTTTACGATGCGGAAGACGTACTCGATGAGCTCAAGTGCGAAGCTTTAAGAAAGCAGGTGTTAAGCCGCTATGGGGGCATCTATGGGAAGGTATGCTGATTCGTTTTCCTCTCTAATCCAATCATGCTCCGTGCAAAAATCAGTCATAAAATCAAGGAGATAAGGGAGAGATTATCCAGAATTTCTACCGATAAAGATCAATTCGGTCTTAATGTGCAGAGTGCTGACAATGGTGTGCCGCATTCATGATCACAAGATATGACTTACTTGTTCATAAACAAGTCAGATGTCTTTGGAAGAGATCTTGATAGGAAAAAGATAATTGAGTTGTTGCAGCCAATAGATGACAACAACCTCTCAGTGATTCCCATTGTTGGAATAGGAGGTTTGGGCAAGACAACTGTGGCTAAATTAGTCTACAATGATGATAGTGTGAAAGAGTAATTTGAGTTGCGCATACAGGTGTGCGTGCCTGAGGACTTCGACTTAAAGAAAACTATTGAAGGAATCATTGAAGATGGAATTGGTCAAAGTTTGGGCAACTTTAATATTCAGCAGTTACAAACTCATTTGTAAAACATTATCAGAGACAAGAAATATCTTCTTGTCTTGGATGACATATGGAGCAACGACCGTCATAAATGGAATGAATTGAGAGCTTTGCTTAGTGTAGGAGCTAGTGAAAGCAAGATCATTGTGACAACGTGTAGTTTTGAAGTTGCCTCTGTAATGAGTACCCGTCCGATGCATAATCTAAAAGGTCTTTCTCATGAAGACTCTATGGCCTTGTTCAAAAAATGGGCATTCGATTAAAAGGAAAAGGAGCTTTGTCCTAAACTCCTTGAAATTGGAAAAGATATTGTTGAAAAATCTCAAGGAGTGCCTCTCCTTGTGAAAACTTTGGGGAGTCTACTCTACACAAAAGATGAAGAACAATATTGTAAACATATAAGGGATAGCGAAACATGGGAGCTAGTGGAAGTGAAAAGGACATCTTGCCAGCACTTAAGCTTAGCTATGATCATTTACCATCCCACTTAAAACAATGTTTTTCTATTTTATCACTTTACCCAAGAGGACATAAAATCAAGAGGATTTATGGATGGCTTTTGGACTCATTAGTTCAAGAAGGAACAAACTAGCATTGGAAGATGTCGGTGTTGAGTATGTCAAAGAGTTGTGGAAGAGATCATTGATCCAAGAAGTTGAGGGGCGTGAATCAATCTTAGCATTTAAAGTTCATGATATTGTCCATTCTCTTGCAATGAGTGTGGCACAAAATGATTATTCCATTGTTGGCTTAGATACCACAGAGATTTCAGAACGAATTCGGTACGTTTCGCTCTCAAGCAGTTCGTTAAAGGGAATCTCAAATTTCAATGGGGTTCCACCTTTTCTAAAAAAATCCAACTTCGAAGAGGCTGCGTGCAATCAAAATTCAATTCAAAGTTACTAATGGAGTTATTACTAAAGAGTTTTCGAAAATATGCATCTCAAAGTGTAATTCCTTAATGTATCTGGATTTGCCATTTGGTAGTTTTGACAAGTTGCCCAGTTCCATATGCAACTTGAAGCAATTGAGAATGTTATCTCTACAGTATAATAAGCGATTGAAGAAGCTTCCAAATACCATTTATGAGTTGCAAAGTTTGCTATACTTATCTCTCATTGGTTGCTTAGAGCTAGGCCACTTGCCCAAAAATATGAGAAGGCTCATCAGTCTTATATACATAACAACAAAGCAAAAGAGTCTGCAAGAAAGTGGAATACAATACCTTGAAAATCTACACCTTTTAGGACTTGAAGGGTGCAAAAATCTCGAAGTTTTATTTGAAGGTACTTGTCGACTAACTTGCCTTTAAAAGTTAGAAATTTTAGATTGTGGGAGACCAATGTATGCGCCTTTAGGGGAATTAATCGCCTTAGAGTGCTTGACAATTACTAAATGCCAACTCATGTTTACCCACAAGAGAAGGTCCAATTTTTCGTTGAATCTTCGTACACAAGTAATTCAAAAGTTCGAACAAGTAATAAAGCTACTCCAATGTCTCGAAGGATTGGCTTGCACTTTGGAGACCTTTTTTGTCTATGATTGCCCAAGCTTGACGGCTGTACCTAAATGGTTGCCAAATCATACACGTCTTAGATTAATTCGCTTGATTCGATATCCCAACATATCGTCCATGCTGCAAGGAATCCGAGGCCTTACTGCTCTAAAAGAATTGCGCATTGTGCATTGTGGTGAATTGAACAAAAGATGTGAGCCTCAAACTGGCAAGGATTGGCACAAAATCACTCATGTTCCTCGGATCAAAGTTGATCGAAAACGAGTACAATGGATGGACGACTAGGTACACATCTATTTGCACCTTCATTTCTCCTTCGTTCTTAAATGTAAGAATAGCCATATATATTCACTTAAAGAAAATTAGGATAAGAGAATAATGCACTATGCTCATTCATAATATTGACGACTTTGACTGTATATTTGGACGACTTCGACAAATCCCTATTTCACATTGAAAATACAACTTGATTCCCTTCTAAGGAAACCCGTATTCTTCTTTTACTTGAAAAGTGATTATTATTACAGAAGGCTGAATCTATGAATCAATTAGAAATTTTCTTTCTGCTGTACATGAAGTTGAAGGACATCATACATTCATGCTCAATCATGATAATACTGTCAGCGGTCGTTGTTCAAATTTCAATTGAACTAGCTTAACGATCACCTATTTTCATTTCCCAATGCATAAAAAAGCTACGGGCATGAGCAGGTCCTTAAACTGCTCCCCCTGTCAATGAAGGGGTTCCCCGAGAGACTTCCCACCAAGAAGGGGACCAACCGAGACAGAGGGGTCTCCATGGGGGTAGCCCCCGTAGCCCCATAGGGACGTTAAATAGGATCGGCGGTAGAGGCAGCTCCCGTGCCTCGATAAATATAGTGGCTGGGCTTAATGCCTGTAACATTTGGACCTGAGCAGGTCCTTAAACTGCTCCGTCGAACTGGAGACGTAAGCTCAAGTCGTTTCTGTCGAAGTCAACCCTCAAATGTAGAATGAGGGTAATGATAAACCGCCAGGGGCTTGTAACCAAACTTGGTATTGGTCCCTCGGGCCGGATCCCCGCGATGCCCTTCTCCTAGCATACTAGGCTGGGTACAGGGAAATGAAGGCAGTTGGTTACAGCTGCCGAATCATACACGTCTCAGATTAATTTGATTGATCCAATGTCCTAACATATCGTCCATGTCGCAAGGAATCCAAGGCCTTATTGCTCTAAAAGAATTGCGCATCGTGCATTGTGGTGAATTGAACAAAAGATGTGAGCCTCAAATTGGCAAGGATTGGCACAAAATCACTCATGTTCCTCGAATCAAAGTTGATCGGAAACGAGTACAATGGACGGACGACTAGGTACACATCTATTTGCACCTTCATTTCTCCTTCGTTCTTAAATGTAAGAATAGCCATATATATATATATATATATTCACTTAAAGAAAATTAGGATGAGAGAATAATGCACTATGCTCATTCATAATATTGACGACTTTGACTCTATATTTGGACGACTTTGACAAATCCCTATTTCACATTGAAAATAAAACTTGATTCCCTTCTAAGGAAACTCGTATTCTTCTTTTACTTGGAAAGTGATTATTATTACAGAAGGCTGAATCTATGAATCAATTAGAAATTTTCTTTTTGCCGTACATGAAGTTGAAGGACATCATGCATTCATGCTCAATCATGATAATACTGTCAGCGGTCGTTGTTCAAATTTCAAATGAACTAGCTTAACGATCACCTATTTTCATTTCCCAATGCATAAAAAAGCTCCTCTAGCTAAAGTTGACAGTTTGAATATAATTTATCAAATGAATCTGTTGCAAGTGTCCTAAAAGGGTTAGTTTGGTTCACTGACCATATCGAAAAGAAATCATGTAATACATGGAAATTTATTGAAGAAGATGCACTCGAGCACATACTTATGTTCCACCAAAATTGTAAAAGGGTGATCTTCAAAAACTCCATCTTTCATTTGGAGTGAAAAAAAAAAGAGCACGGAGAATACCTAAAAGGTTATTTTGAGTCTATATTAATTTGAAAACAGTTTCCTTCATTTTAATTTGATGATTGTTTTTAAAAAATCAAATGCATGTTATAATTTTTCATTCTTAAATGGAAACACAAACAAAGAAAATTTTGAAAACTTTGAGGCACCGGATAAGGCCTTAAGTTATTGAAACGCATTCATCGAAGCTCTGTAAGTACTGAGGGGCACTTTTTAGTATCTTTCTCCTGATAAATAAACCATGCCGTATGGACCCAATATTATTAATATATAGTAAATTGAAAGCTTTACCAGTCCTCGTTCAAGCATTGCATGCTCAACTTTTAGGACTTCTTGGTTTCCCGTTAAGCAAAAGTAAAAAGTAAGTTTTTACTTTTTGACTTTTAAAATATTGTTCAAATTTCATAAAATTATGAGAATATTATGTGCAAATTTATTTGCTGACAATGTATAATTTATGAATTTTTCAGGTGTTTTATATTAACAAAAAGCCTTACTGTCCGTGTCATAGGTTTTTAGATTAGGGCTGTATGTGGACTCTCCGTTTTGATGTAACATAATAGTAAATTAAGATTCGTTATTCGAGTACCATTATCACACTATTCAAGTAGAATGTGAACCACCAAATAGGTAAGCGCTTATTTACAGTGTATACACAACATATAAAAAGTATGGTTTCCACATGTTATTTTGGATACCTTATTTTGGGTACCTCCGCCTTTGAGTAATGATATTATAGTTAAAGCAAAAAAAAAGAATTTCAGAGCAAAACAAGAACTTCTAGATCAGTTTTCAGTTAAAGCAATTGTACACCCATATAAAAATTTGATTTTGCTGAACAAATGAAAGGTATCTTGCTCAATAGAATATCTAAGAATGACAAATTCACATGTCACCACAATAAATGTCATTTTACTATGTCGTATATATTCCAAGCTCTCTTTTTTTTTCCTCTTCTTGTGAGCGTAGGGGAACTCCCATGATCTATCTGCCATGTCACGTGGATCTCTATAGAGAATTGGAAGTGCATTCAACTAATCATTCGTCAATCTCTTTCATTTTCAGGGATGAAACCATGGTCGTTGTTATTGTAATCTTTTCTTTCCTTGAATTTTGTGTTGTTACTTATGATTTGCTTGTGTTTGTATTATAAATTTCTCTATGGAGAAAATACCATACTCGCATTTTATAAGACCAATTGAAGCATTATCAATATTTGAATTTCCTTAGATCCATTATTTATCTTTCATTCATGGATTATGTATGAGATCATGAGGCATCACTGATTCTTATCTTTGGTAAATTATAGTCAGTTAATCTTTTTATAAATTTCCCCTAGACTATTAAAGAGTTTCTCAAAACAATGCAATTGAAAAACCACATTAATCTTTCCGTTTTTATTGTTTTACTTCAGTTCTGAATAGGAGGATTACTTTTCCCTTTTTGCTGTTGAGACTGAATCTTATGAAAAATTAATGCACAAATTGCATGAATAATATACGTTTATGTTATCTGCTCCGAGCCTTTGGCAGTTTTAGTCTCCCAAGTACATTCGTTTGAAATCAATGTTATATATGCTATAGTTCCTCATAAGTTCAACACCTCCTCAATCGATTTGATAAATACACTAGAGCACACAGAATTGCTTGAATTGGACATCATGAAGAAGAGAATGAGGTTGAGGGGGTTCAGTCTGTAATTTTAGCCCAAGTCGGGATCATTCGAAGATGAAATCATCTTTCAGACTGAGAGTGGGTACAAAAAGATAACGGAAGAACCACAGGTCAACTCACACCATATTAAAATCTTAATGTTCTGTCAATTGCTTATCAAATAGATTGATCCTTTTAGTTGGAACGGTTTTTAGTATAGCCGTTATGATCGCCTGCCAAAGGCGGGACTACATTGGTATTCGTTGTCTCGGTTCATGATGTTTTCTTGATAACCCCTCCTGTTTTTTCAATGGCAAGAAAAGAAGAATGACCAAATCGATCTTTTCGGCATCAAGTTCAGTATGTAGGCGTGAGATGCTGTGATATATGGCAAGTCTAATTCCATCTCTTAAGAGCCCCTATTTCAGTTGCAAAAGCACTAGCTCTCCCTATGTTTTTGGACATACCGGGTATCCAATTTCCACGATGATCTCTCAGGACTCGTCCGCCCCCGACATATCAATTTTCCTAACGTATGCGAAAAACTCTTCTGCTTTAGACAGACAAAGAGACGTTAGTTTCGGAATTCTAATCGGATTTTCCAATAGCAAAGTTATTTCCGCTTGGCTAAATGACTCAAAAGTTCCATACGAGATGTCACTTAGGTCTATAAAACCGGACCTTGCTTGGGATATTGTCGCGAATCCACCTCCTAGTGTCTTTGCTGAAGGGACTGCTTGGGATATTGGGGACCGCCGAATCATGCCAGAATGTCCGTTGCTGCAATGGAGCAAACTGTACACAAGTGGCAGCAACATTCAAATCTGTCGAAGCGAGGATGTGATTCACCGCTATGCTATTATGCAAACATTCCCGCAGCAAATGCATAAGCTGAGAGTAAAAGAAAATGGATTTTTCATTTTCAGGGTGGACTTCTATAGGTCCCGATTTTTATAACTTTTAGCATTATTGAAAGGAAGCCAACGATTGGAAGACCCATAAAGCAATGGGTCATAATTAATCTAATTCAATTGGGCGGACTTATCATTTGAACACTTGGGGACAAATTTAAATTACGCATACCTTTTGAGTTGGGCCAAGGCGAGAAGCGTTTCGGTGAGGAACTTGATGCGGAGCGTCATGATTGTTGAGACGGCCTTGCAGCCAGCGACGAGTAGAGCCACCTGGAAGTCCGCGACCTCCTCGCCGGAGAATCCGTCGTCCCGACCATCAGAACCCCCAACGTCCTCTACTTGCTTTTCTTGGATTTTGTAACAAATTTTGGCAAATAAAATAATACGATAATTTCCCATCCCATGTTTAAATTACTTTCATTAAGCAAGTATTTGTATTAATTAATTCGATATACATATGTATATCTTTAACAGCATTAATGGGAGATCATTAATAAAACCATATATATTTTTAATGATTGGAAAATCATGAGATCCTAAATCTAGCTATAATAACGAGTATTATAATCTTTATAATTCTTTATGTGGAAATTTCTAAATTAAGGGATCTTAGATCTTCATAAATTTTTCACAATAGACATACATTTTTCCATAGTATTGACTTTAAGAAAGATTATTGCTACAGAAATAGGAGAAACGAAAAAAAAAAAATGATTTCTCTCCCTTAACCAACTTTTAGGCCCTGCATGTTTTCGTTCCTGAAATCTGTTCCTGGAACAGATTTTTTGTTTTTTTGTTCCCGGAACACAAAAAGAACATAAATGAGAAACAAAAAAAAGTTGTTTCTTGTTTCAGAAACGATTTTGAAGAAACGCTTCTTCTTCTCTCTCTTGTCTTTTCTTCTTCTTTTTTTCTTCTATTTTCTTTGGCCGGTCGCCGGCCTCGGCCATGGCCGGCGACCGACCGTCGAGGGCCGGCGACGCCGTCGAGGGTCGGCAACCCGCCGAAGCGTCGCGGATCTGGGCGAGGCTGCCGGTCAAAAGAAGAAAAAATAAAAAAGAAAGGAAAAAATGAAAAATAAAATAAAAATATTAAAAAATTAAAAGAAACAAAAAAAGAATAAAATTTGCTAAACGTGTTTCTATTCATTTTTTATTCCCAGAACAAATTTACCAAACGCATCTTTCTAGTAAAAAATTGTTCCCCTGAACAGAAACACTTTTTTCTATTTCTGTTCCCTGGAACAATTTTTGAACAGAAACGTTACCAAACGCGCCCTTAATGTACTTTTTCTTATGGATAATGAAACGTGACTTTTTTGTCTATGGTACGAAGAGGATGGGACACTTTATATAAGCTATTAATAGATGTATTCAATAGATGCGTTTCATCAAAGTAAATTTTTTTTTATAAGAGTTACACCAATTCATAATAAATATGTTTTATCAGCATTTAGATAATTATTAAATTATAATTTAATAATATCATGTGGACCACAATTATTTTTAGGTTCCCCTCATGCGCAAGGTGGCATGATACCAAAAACATAAATTATTGCCGTAAACTGAGGCAGTGACTGGACGAGTTCCACTAGGATCAAAACATAATGCACTGATTGGATTTGTGTAGGCTTTATATTGTGATTTAACAACTCGAGAAACAAAATCCTTGATTACAATCTGCAATTGCCAATAGTTTTTTTTGGCATGGATGAATCTCAAAATCTGCATTTGTAATGTTCACCAAATATCTAGAAACAAGTGATTTGTAACTAATTAGGAAAATATTCTACAACAATAATATATCAAATCATCCATAGCAAAATCGATTCACTTCAACCTAACTTTCCCACCAGAGAAAAATTATTTTCTCAATCTTATTATAAGAATGTCAAAACGTCTTCAATTAATTTGTTAAATTGAACTAGTTGCACATATCTATATGTTCATGATTGTTGAAGGTGACTTTGACTTCTTGTGACTAATTCTAATATGTTTTTCAACATAATCACTCTTTCTTAATAAATAATTGTGTTCTTTCCACAATCAAATAAAATGCATAACTCTCACAATACAACAAATGAAAGTGAAAAGTTATCAACAATATTCTTTTAAAATGTACTAGTATAATGGCTCAAAAGAAGCATGTGGATGAAGCGAGGACCATAAAAATTCTTTTCAAGCTGCAAAGCCCAATGCACTCTAGAATGATAACTTCTTCGCTATGAAGTTTTTTAAAAGAAAAGGAGATTAAGGTATAATATTGTTATATGCTGTAATTGCTTACCCAGTATGTGCACAACATATAAAATGTACGGCTCCCACTTATTATTATTATTTAAAAAAATTGGAAAAACTTAAGAGAACCAAAATCTTTACATCTTTTGTTATACAAAAATAAAATAAAATTGTACATCAGTTTTTATTGAAAGAAATCTTACATCCATAAAAAAAGAAGAAGAGTAATTTAGCTAACTAATAAAAAATATCTTGGTACATAGAATATCAAAAAATGACAAATTCGTATTGTTCTTGTCGTCTGGACTCGGTCGACCATATGTTTTTTGGGTGTTCCATTCCTGCTGCTCTAGCCACTTTTTGGTCTTCTAGATTCAATTTTGCTTGGACGAACAAATCTTGGGTGAATAACCTACACTGGGCGATCAAGTATTTATCTGGAAATTCTTTCCGTTCCACCCTTGGTCGGTTTGCTTTTGCAGCCTTAAGCTATATCATTTGAAAGGAGCGAAATAATATTCTCTTCAGGGGTAGGCCACCATCCCTCTTAGCTATGAAGTTGCGATTGGCGAAGGTTGTCAGAGACAAAGCATTGTCTTTTAAACAGGTCCCTCCCAACACCATGAATTGCAGGTTGCTGCATTGCTGGTCTATAAACCCTTCCATTTTGGTGGACTAATCTATCCTTGGACCAATAGACCTTTTGGATTAGGGGGTTCCCTCACACCCTCTTCGGTTTGGAGGTTCTATTGGTCCTTGCAGCCAAGCCCTCAAGATGCTGTTTCGGATTTCGGGAGCCTCTTTGACGTGGTCTTTATACTCACCTACCAATCTTACCGTGGGGTTCTTCGCTCTGCACTTGTGTTGTTGTTGGGCTCTTTGTTCTTTTTGCTCCATGTTTAGGTCGTTTGGTTTGCTTTTGCCGTTGTTTTGGCTTTCCTTTGCTTTTGTCCAGGTGGTCTTGTTTTACCTTAGCACCCTTCCACTCCCTCTAACTGTTCTTGTCCTTGTGAGTGTAAGTTTTTGGTGCCGAGTTCTTGTATATAACTTATTGCTTCTCTTTGGCTTAAGTTAATATAATTTTTACCATTTACCAAAAAAAAAAAAAAAAAACAATAAAAACCATAATACCTTAGCATAGATGCTCTTAAGCTCATTTCCTTCTCTCTCTCTTTTCCTTTTGCACTAATGAATTTCCATGATCTATTTGTCATTCTCTATGGATCTCCGCAAAGATTTGCTCGTGAACTCTGCTAATCCCTTCGTCTATCTCTTTCTTTTTCAATGATGAAAATGATGGTGATTAATATTGTAATTTTTTTCCTTTTTATCTCGAATGGGTGTTGTTTTTAAGTATTTGCTTGTGTTAGTACTACAAATTTGTCTTGTGATGTGTAATGCTACTCCAATTCATGATGGTGACGGCCACCAATAATTCAACGTGCTCCCCAAAATTCCACGTGTTGTTTGCTTGTTCAAGATGGTATAATGCTGTTTAATAAGCTTAGGAGGGGATTAAATAGGCTGCTGTTTCTTGTGGTTTTGGAGTTCCTTTGGTGTTAGCTGGATCGTGTGGTTGAAAATCAGGCAAAGAGTAATTAAATGTTTGTATTTATAGATGAGTCTCATGTCGAACTCTGGTAGAGCACTTCTTTTATACCATGTTCGGTGGGAATCTCTCCTGAAAACTGCTACCGGCAATCCTCTATCGCATGTCCGAAATTGCACCTTCCCCGCACCTTTTGCAGTTGAGCGTTTGGATCAGTCTGGGAGATCCTAAATCGTGGCTACTCGAGAGGTCCCAGGGTTCTCGCATTAGCACGTTATTTTCCTTGAGACGTCGAAGTGACACGACCTACCTATCAGGATTGCTCGGACACGAGCTCGTTGAAACTTGCTTGCCCTCTTCCTGATTTCCTTTGCATTCTCACTGTCCAAGTTCACGATGATCCTATGGACAGTGGCTAGTGTTATACCTAAATTTTGACGATTCGGTCATTGATTTATTGCATAAAAATTAAGGATTAATTTTAATCCATAAAAAAAGATATAAAATAAATTTGCGTCAAAGCAAATAAAATAAAAATAAAAAGAAGAAATAGAAAATCAATCTGATTAATTATGTATGGAATGTGAAGATTCTGACTAGCTATTCTTGCTTTACAAATATTCAATGTTAAAATGAAAACTAGACCCAAAATCGGTAAAAATGACGGTTAAATTGATAAATTAAAGAAAAAGTATCGAGGGATGATACTCATTAGGTGAGCTGTTCGCAAAAATCAAATATGAACTTGGATACGTTTTTGATAACGTAGGTGAAAAGAAGTGCTAATTTGCGGTGGCAAATCAGGGCTGAAATCCGTTAATCCCCACAATCAGGGAAGCGTAGCTTCGAACTTTCTAAAGGTAACCACAATTCGAAAGACAAAAAGGGGGCGACGAAAGAAAGAATTCGTGCAAGTGAAAAAAATCGTGAAAGAAAGAGAAAAATGCAAGCGTGAGAAAAGAAGGAAGAAATCTTGAAAGAGGAAAAAGTTTTGCCCTTCTGCTGAAAAGTACAAGGGCAGAAAGCAGCTGCAGAGAAGAGACAGAGAGAGACGTGAGGGGACAAGTCAGCGGAAGAAAAAAACAAGTCAGCGGAAGAAAAAAAGATAAAAGAGAAAGGAAGAAACACTGTTCTTCTTCCTCGCTTCTTCTTCCTCGCTCGTCTCTCCGCCGCTGCAGGTCCCCGCGCGCGCCACCGTTGCTCCGCTCGCCGCCGCTGCGGCCCAGAAGCCGCGACGCCCCTGCACCAGCCATCACCGCTGCACCACTGTGTGACCAGCAGCCCAGACCACCTCCGCCCGGCGCCCACATCAACCCGTCATTCCTCCTTCCGGTGATCCGCGCCCCCGAGCCTCTGGTCGCCGCGCTGCCGCTGTCGCACCACCAACGACGTCTGCAACGCCGTATTCCGCTGCTGCCGTCACTCGCCCGCATCTCCCTCTGCCCGGCGCCGCTCCCCACTGCACCAGTAGCCCGCGCCCCCGAGCCTCTGATCGCCGTGCTGCTGCTGTCGCTCCGTCACCGACGCCCACAGCCGGCCACCGACGCCGTCGCCGCTCGCCTTAGCCAAAGCGCTCAACGCCTTTACCGGCGCCTGTCCCCGACAACTGCAGCCCCAACGATCGCGCCCGGACCCTCCTCTCGCTGCCGACGCCCGCACCTCTGCACCGCGCCACCACTGCTGCCGCGCGTGGTGCGCGACGCCCACAGCCGGCCACCGACGCTGCCGCCCGAGCGCCACTCGCCACTGCACGAGCGCCCGATGCCCTCTCCGCCTGTTGCCCGAGCGCCGCTTTTCTCTGGTCGTCAGCCGTCGACGCCTCCTTCGCCGTTCGTCGCCGCTGGTCGCAGCGCGAGCGCCTCCAGGCAGCCCGCGCCCGACTCCTCCACCGCTGCTTCTGTTCTCTGTTCCCTTTGCAGGTCGCCGTGCCGCCCTCCGACGCCGGACAGCCCCCGGTTGCGCTGCCCTCCGTCCGAGTGCCGCCCAGCCGACGTCTGCAGCTCCGCCGTCCCGCGCCTCCGCCCGCGACTTGTTCTCCCATTGACGCTGCTGGTCCGCCCACTCGTCGACGCGCCGCCCTTCTCCTCTTGTGTTGAGTCCCCTAGGTAGTTTATTTTTATTTATTTTATGTTTTTTTTTTTTTTAAATTTGGTTATTTAAATTGGAACATTGGAACTCGACGTTCATTTTATGAATATTGTAGGCATTATCAGCAAGGTTTTACCCAAATTTATTGTAATTATTAATTTAATTCATAAGATGTTAAATCACTATTTAATTATATTAATTTTTTGGGCATTTTGATAGTATTTTGGTTATTAAATCATTATAATTATTAAAGTGATTTGTAAGACTTTGGATCAAATTTTTAATTATTTTGAACTCTCTTATATGTTATGATGTTTATGATTAAAATAATCGTTAATTTAATCGGTGATATAATATATTAGTTTTTTGATTATTTTAATCATTCATTTGATGAATATCTTGATTAATTTAGATATATTGTTTATCTCGATAACCGCTTATCTAAAAAAACACTAAAAAAATCAAAAAAATCAAAAATCAAAGTTTGCATTAGAGTTGTTAGTTTAGTAAATTAGGATTGCATTTTTAGGATTGCAGATTTAGATAATTTTTGGAATAGATTAGGATTGATTTTTTTTTTTATATATATAGACTCTTAAATAATGTTTGCACATTTTTGATAATCTCATTTTTCTTTTAAAAAAATAGTTTTCTAAGATAGGATAGGTTTTAAGTCAAATTAATCCGATATGATTTAAGTCAAATTAATCCCTAAACTAAAGTAGATGACCATTCATTTTAGATAGTTTAATTAGGTTTTTTTTTTATTAATTCCGAATTTTAATAAAAAAACAAAAATATCAGGTGCATGTCAAATAGTTTGCATGTTAGGTTAACTTAATTAGAAATAGCTTGTTAGTAAAATTAGGTCATGTAGTTAAAATGCATGTTTTAATTTCAAGATAAAAGAAAACCCAAAAAAATTGTTTGTTTTGTGTGTTTATTTCTTTTGATGCAATTTATTTGATTCATTGAGTGTTTAATAATGACTAAACACCCATGTGATCACCCATTTGCATGATAGTGATTTAGTTTAAAATAAATCCAAACTTCCTACAAAAACATTTTTGAAAATTAAAAGAAATGGTACCAAAGGGGTATTAAAAAAGTTTAGTATAACCAAATCTCTGTACTCAAAGTCTCTAGTTCGTATGAGTAAAATAATTCTCTCATTATTTTACTTATGTGTCTAATTGACCTACCATAAACTGATTAGTGGCGACTCTTAGATAAAATCCATTTGCATGTTAAACCTAAGTCGCAAATTAATATGAGCTTGGGATAGCCCAAGCTAATTTAAAACTTAGTAGTCCATTAGCCTAAACTCTAGGTGGTGCACCTGAAATTTAGGTCGCAACAGCTAGTCTCAACACCAATTCTTGTATCATCTTCTTTGCTCGCCAACCGATCTTCCAGTCCTGTTCAACCTGCTCACTGTCAGGATCTTGATCCAATAAAATCAAAAAGACAAGGCCACAAAGATAGCTACCAGAGCAGAGTTCCACCCGCAATGTGTCCAGAACCCTCCGACTAAAGAGTGGTTTAGCAACTTCTGACTAATCACACCACCCCTATTGCCACAAACGCCTTCTTTGACCCATGAATGGGTGTCCCCGCTCGCTGACAAGAATCGAACTCCCCTGTTGTGCACTCCCACCCGGTCATTCAAGACCGATAGCAAACTTCCCGGAGAAACGTACAGGAAGGAGGCTTCCGGTTGAGAGTCTAGCCATCGGAAGCATTTGTGATGCCTATAGTGTGGAGTTAAGTTTACCAACATAAATTCACACTACTTACCAATGTGTTAAAATCACCAAATCTTATATGAAATCAACAATTCTCTTTTAGTCCACCGGAATCTGAAGAAGAGTTTTTGTGGCCTAAAGTAAGTATTGAGACATTAGTGCAAAAAGTTTATGTCACTTATGACGGAGTAGGGTTTTAAGAAGACTTAGTTAGATAATTGTGTTTTTTTAAAAATTTTCTGATGATGACCTTATTATTCTTACTTTATGTTGATAATATGCTAATTATTGGTAGGAATGTTTCACAAATCGAGTTATCAAAGAAACAATTGAGCAAATCTTTTGTCATGAAAGTCATGGGCTTGACAAAGTAGATTCTTAGTATTAAAATTTCTTGAGACAAAGATGCTGAGAAGTTGTTCTTATCACAAGAGAAGTACATTGAGAAGTTTTTTAGAAATTTTACATAGATAAAGCTTTAGTGGTTAGAATTCTTCTTACTACCCACTTTAAGTTGAATAGAAGTAAAATTCTACGACTAATAAAGAGAAGAAAGTGTTAAATTGCTAAAAAGGAGGAAAGATGAGACTGAAACTTCATCTTACGTACAAAGCAACCAAGTCTTTTACAAAAGACAAAACACATAACGTAAAACACACAATAACTACCCATGTTCTCCATAAAGCACTTGCCCCACTAACACCTAAAAAATAGGATAACCAATACACATGACTCCACTAACTCTAATAACTAAAAAACCAAATCAGCAACATGTGAAAAAGAAAATAACTACTTTATCAACAATCCCTTCCTTAAACTGATGTTTGCTAACATTCAGTTTAAAGCCTTGACTTTTTTCACCGTGCAAACACCTAGTAATCTTCTAAGCTTCACAAATGACTCCATCTTGAGAGTCTTGGTGAATATATCAGCAACTTGATCTTTACTCCTATAGTAGATTAGATCAATTGTTCCATCATTGCTAAGATCTCTCAAGAAATAAAACTTCACATCAATGTGCTTGCTTCTTCCATGTAACACCGGATTCTTGGAGAGTTTTATTGCTGAATTATTGTCACAAAAATTTTTAGTAGGTCCCGGTTGCTTGAATTGTAGCTCCTCAAGAATTCTTCTTAGCCAAATAGCTTGACAAGCATTAGCTGTTGCAGCAACAAATTCAGCTTCTGTACTTGACAATGTGACAATTGGTTGCTTTTTGGATAATCACGAAATAGCACATGTTTCAAACATAAAAGCATAACCCGAAGTGTTCCTCCTATCATCTTGATCTCCTGCATAGTCACTATCAATAAATCCCAACAAATCAGACTTTTCACCCTTCTTGTAAAATAGCCCAAAGTCTTTGGTTTCTTGCAAGTAACGAAGGATACTCTTGGTAGCTAACAAATGCATTTGTGTAGGATTCTCCATATATCTACTGATTAAACTCACAGAATACATTATGTTTGGTCTTGTTGCAGTTAAATACATCAAACTGACCACAATTTGTTTATAAAGTGTGCTGTCAACCTTCCTCCCTTCATGATCTTTGTATAACTTTAAGCCAAACTCAACTTGAGTGTTTACAGGATTACAATACTTCATTTGAAACCTGTCCAAAATTTCTCCCACATATTTCTTTTGAGAAATAAAAATCCCATCATCCGATTGTATCACTTCTATGCCAAGGAAGTAATGCATCATATCAAGATCAGACATTTTAAACTCATCCATCATAGATTTCTTGAATTCTTCAAACATGCCATCACAACTTTCAGTAAATATAAGATCATCAACATACAAGCAGACAATAAGCATTTTTCCTTTATCTCCAATCTTGACAAAAATCATATGCTCATAAGGACATTTTGAAAAACCAATTTTAAGAAAATAAGTTTCAATGCGACTATACCAAGCCCGAGGGGCTTGTTTTAGCCCATAAAGAGCTTTCTTCAATCTATAAACTTTATGCTCATTTCCAATTTTGACATAACCAGGGGGTTGCTCGACAAATACATGTTCCTCTAAGTATCCATGCAAGAATGCCGATTTGACATCTAGCTGGAAAATAGGCCAAGAATTCTGTGCCGCCAATGCAACCACCAATCTGATCGTGTCATGTCTCGCAACTGGAGAAAAAACTTCTATATAGTCGATTCCATATTGCTGCTTGTATCCCTTGGCTACTAAACGTGCTTTATATTTGTCAACCTCACCATTTTCTTTCAGTTTTGTTTTAAAGACCCACTTTACACCAATGGGTTTTTGTCCATCCGGAAGATCGGATAGCTCCCAAGTATCATTTCTTTCGATGGCATTAATTTCATCATCCATCGCTTTTCGCCATTTTTCTTCTTTGACAGCACTCTCAAAAGTTGTAGGGTCATAGTCTGAAAATAAAGCAAAGTGAGTAATTGCATCTCTAATTCCAGTTGCCTCATAATCTTCCACCCAAGCAGGTTTTCTTCTAACGCAGCGAAGAGATTGGGCTTCTTCTTCATTGACTTCAAAGCCTACTGGTGAAATTTCAACAGCTGTAGAAGTCGTATTTGATGAATTTTGGGGCATACAAGGTGCTGAAATTTGCTCATGTTCAGCATCATTGTCATAAAGAACTTGGGTAGGTTGCTGCCTATTCCAATCCCAAGTGTTCTCTTCATCGAAAACAACATCCCTGCTAGTCACAATCTTCTTTGTTAGTGGATTGAATAATTTATATGCTTTGGATGCTTCACTTACACTAAGAAAGACACATTTTTCAGCTTTGTCATCAAGTTTCTTCCTTTTCACATATGGGACATGGGCATATGCGATGCATCCAAAAATTCTGAAGTGATCTGCAGTCGGTCTTTTCCCACTCCAAGCCTCTTCAGGTGTCATATTTTGAACAGCAAAAGTTGGACTTCTGTTCAAAACATGAATACTCCAATTTACTGCTTCTCGCCAAAAAGTCTTTGGAACTCTTCTTCTTGCCAATAAACTTCTCACCATGTTGAGAATTGTTCTATTTTTCCTCTCAGATACACCATTCTGCTGTGGTGTATATGTAGCAGTAAGCTCTTTTCGAATGCCATATTCTGCACAAAAAACTTCAAATTCTTTTGAGCAATATTCACTGCCATGATCTGTTCGAAGAGTCTTAATGGTCTTTCCTACTTCATTTTCAACACGAGTTTTGAAGCTTTTAAACGTGGAGAAAGCTTCTGATTTTTCCTGTAAAAAATAAACCCAAGTTTTTCTGGAAAAATCATCAATGAAAGTAATTAAGTATCTTTTACCTCCATTAGAAGATGGATTTATGGGACCGCAAATGTCCGAATGCACCAGCTGCAAAACATCATTTGCTCTTCATGACTTTTCTTTTGAAAATTGAGAACGATGTTGTTTGCTAACAACACATTCTTCACAGACTTGAGAAGGATCAGTAGTTTGAGGAATTCATGTCACCATGTTTTTCTGTTGGAGGGTCTTCAATCCACCAAAACTCAAATGACCATAGCAAAAATGCCAAACCCATGAGGAATCTTTCTTTTCAGCCATCAAACAAGACTGAATACTTTCAATCTTTAATGGAAATAATCTATTTGAATTCATAGGGACAACTGCAATAGCACCTTTAACAGAATCATAAATTTCACAGACACCCCTCTGAATGGTGATTACATAACCCTTTTCTTGTAATTGGCCAGCACTCAATAGGTTACTTTTCAAGTCAGGAACATACAACACATTAGAGATTGTTTCCACAAAACCATTCTTGGTTCTTATCTTAATATCACATTTTCCCATCACTTTCACAGTAGAATGATCTCCAAAACTCACAGTGGAATAAAAATCTTCATTTAGATGAGAAAAAGAAGACTTACTTCCACTCATGTGGTTATTGCAGCCTGTATCCACATACCAAATATTTGACTCGCACTCCTTTTCATCTTGAACAGCCATCAACAACATTTCTGCTTCTTTTTCTTCAACAAAATTTGAACTCTCTGCCTTTTCTTTATTATTAGGTAGCCTAGTATAACATTCAGATGCATAATGACCAAATTTATGACATCTAAAACACTCTACCTTGGATTTGTTAGGATCTCGTCCTCTGCCTTTGCCTTGAAATTGGTCATTATTGGCTTTGAAATTCCTGCCAACATTTCTATTTCCTCGATCTCCCCTTCCTCTACCTCTACCTCTACCCCTTCCCCTGAAATTGTTGGAATGAGTATTGGTAGAAGCCTTCAACGCTTGCTCCTCTACTGTTGAACTTCTGTTCATCTTCTGTTCATGGACCAATAAGGAGCTTTGCAATTCATCAAGAGAGAGCGCATCTATGTCTTTTGACTCTTCAATTGAGCAGACAACATAATTAAACTTTGGTGTCAAGGAACGCAAAATCTTCTCCACAATGGTGACGTCGTCCATCTTCTCGCCATGGAATCACATCTTGTTGCTGATCTCCATTGTTCTGGCACAATAACTAGTGACAGATTCTCCATCCTTCATCGCTAGTGTCTCAAAATCTCTTCTCAAGGCTTGAAGTTGTGCACGCTTCACCCTAACAGAGCCTTGATATTTCTTCTTCATAGAATCTCAAATATCCTTGGAAGTTTCTTTACAAAGAATAGTCTCCAAGATGGAACGATCGATAGCCTGAAAAAAATATTTTTTTGCCTTCAGGTCCTTCAACTTTCTAACTTCCAATTCTGCTTTCTGGGGATCTGTCAAAGCCATGCCTGCTGGTGGCTCTTGAATTCCAGATTCGACAACCGACCAATACTCATTTGATCGTAAAAAACTCTCCATCAACATACTCCAATGGTCATAGTGACCATCAAAGCGTGGAATTGCTGGTTGAACAAAATTATCGGTGGCCATTGGAAATATTGCTACTGCAATTTTCTCACGAAAGCTTTTTTTTTTTTTTTTAACTCTCACGTTTTTCTTAGGCTCTGATGCCACTGTTAAATTGCTAAAAAGAAGGAGAGATGAGACTGAAACTTCATCTTACGTACAAAGCAACCAAGTCTTTTACAAAAGACAAAACACATAACGTAAAACACACAATAACTACCCATGTTCTCCATAAAGCACTTGCCCCACTAACACCTAAAAAATAGGATAACCAACACACATGACTCCACTAACTCTAATAACTAAAAAACCAAATCAGCAACATGTGAAAAAGAAAATAACTACTTTATCAACAGAAAGATATGGAAAATATTTCATATGCTTTAGTTATAGGAAGTTTGATGTATGTGATACCACCGCACTGAGTGGCACTCCTGGCTTCGGGCTTTCTCCTCCTCACGAAAGAGAAAAGTTCGAATCCCTAACACATCGTAGGTGGACTTACCCGCTTCACGGGGGTGGTGGGCTCCTCTGTGGGCCCCTAGGTTTGCCCGCCAGTTGTCGTTCCTTGGGTCATAAAAAAAAAAAAGTTTTATATATGCGATGGTATGTGTATAGCCACACTTGGATATGGAGTTGGCGTTGTTAGTCATTATTTGTCGAATTCAAGAACAAAGCATTGGAATGCAATAAAGTCAATCAGGAGGTTTTTTCTTGGGGAACTTCCAATTTGAAATTCAATTTTGGGATTGAGAACTTGAGTTAGTTGAATACAGAAATTTAACTTGACTAGAGATATTAATACTTGTAAATTTACTTCTTGTTATTTGATTTCTTTTGCCAGTAGGGCAGTGTCATGGAAGTTAAGATTGCAAAAGTGTGTTGCACTCTCTACAATGGAAGCTAAATTTATTGCAATGAACGAAGCTAGCAAAGAAATGCTAAGGTTAAAGAAGTTCTTGGAAAAACTTGGATTCGAGTAAAAGATGTATGCGTTATTTTATGACAATCAAAGTGCAATTCATCTTGATAAGAATTTATCTTTTTATTCTAGATTGAAACACATTGATGTTAGATATTAGTGGATAAGAGATTTTCTAGATGAGAAGTTGTTGGAGCTTGAAAAAATTCATACGGACTATAACAATTCCGATATGATGACGAAGACTCTACCAAGGGACAACCAATTGATAGTAAGGGTGGTGAATCGTCGTGAAGGGGAAATCTGTGGAGAAAGCCCAATGAATTACAAGCCTAAGGGCTTAAGTCCATATGACTGGTTTCTCACTATCTTCTATGTGGTAGTCACAAAGAATGTTAGCAAAGATGTAGAAATAAGAGAGACAGAGAGAGCAAAAAATCTGGATTGAAGGCAAAGTTTGATTTTTATCAAGTTGGTATTGGAGGTCGATTTGTAGTTCGATCGAGTTGAAATTTTGTCTGCATGTTCGGCACACTTTTCTTGAAGTTAAACGGTTTGATTTTTGTTTAAAGCTCCCTACGTCAAGTTTTTTGTGAGTTGAACAAAACTTGTGTTTTTGGTAAAATTATGCTTGATTTTTTGTGAAATTTATGCGTATTGCTAATAATGATATTCTTAAAATTTTTTCTGCTATATACTTCTAGTATTACTAGAAAAAGAAACTTTATTTACCCAACTTTGTTGACAGCGATGATTTTTTGGTGGACTCCAGTTTCATGATTTTTGGTTTCTTCACATTGAGGAAGCTTTCCAAGTAAAAAAGCCACCTTGTATTTGCGTGTTTGACATTTATTTTGCTCTATTATATCGGTTCTTATTAGGTTATATAAGATGGGAAATTATTTTATTCCATTGCGTCAATTTGATGTTGTTTGAATTATTACCGTTCTCTTGTCACGAGGCCACCGTTTTGCTTAACCAGTTGCAGCTATTTCTGTTTTTGCAGGTCTGAAGAATTTTTTGCCAACGTTCAGTCAAATTTCTGCCTCTACCCATGACCTCACTTCCAGCCAAGAGTCCTCGCCGGCGTCTCTTGTTTGCTGTGTTCTCACTGAGCTGAAGCGTCATCAAGAGGTCTCCCCAACAAGTTCACCCCTGCCCAGCTGTGAGTCCACCGTCGAGCGGCGCGAACCACCACTGGCCATTGGTGGTCATCCGTTGTTCGTCAAATTCAAATTTGGCAGCTATTCATGTAATAAGTGAAACTCTTTATCCAAATTAATTTGAATATTTCGTTCCTTATTGTGTCTTATCGATAACTAACGTTTGGATTTTTTTTTTCTAATCCGCAATGTGAAGAAATTTTTTGATTCTACTTATAAGCCCTTAGATTGAATAATTATGGGGTTATGCGGTTCAAAATCAATATCTTGATCTTTAAGCCTAAATATTGATTTTTATTTTGTGAAATTATCCAGTTGATTAGATAATATTTCAAATTTTGAATCGATGTTATCTTGGATGGATGTTATCTTGATTGAATGCATCTCATGTTTGATTTATTTTCATAACTAAAACAAAAAATAAATAAAAGACTGCAATTTAGAATGGATAGGATTCCTAGATTACATTGCCCAATCTAGATAGATTGCATGTTATAGATAAATTTTGAAATAAATTAGATTTGATAGGGTTTTCCGTGATAGGTGAGGATAATCTCGATAGCACCATATGTTTAATCTAAAGTGAATAATTTGACTAATTTATAAAATTATATCTTTTTCTACAAAGTACATTGGACCTGCTGTAAACTTAGATAATTTACACTAGGTAAGATCGTTGCCGGCCACCGTAATATAAAAATAATACGAATCCATCATGAAAAATGAATTTGCTCATATATTCATCCGCGTAGATACAATAAGACACTGAAACTCACCCTTGGAGTTTGTAATTAACGGTTCAAACACGGTGGACTGTATCACATCCATTAAAAGTTTAGATAAATTTAATGAGACGTCTCGACTTGCTATACAAAGAATCTTGAAATGCAGATGTACTTGTATTCTTGAATCTATTGAAAATTTGCATTGAATGGCTACTAAATATCATGATAAATACATTACATGCCTCATGAACTCATTTTCTTGGCAAATGACTCCCGTTTAGGAAATTAGATGGAGTATTACGTTATAAAGTCAACGTTGTGACTCATCCACGAGATTCGACAGAGTTAGAATTGAATGCCCAAGACCCATTGTCTATATCTATATTTCCCCCACAATTAGAATCGTGCATGGTTGATTTTTCTCAAATTCACGCAGATAGCGTATTACATAGAAATTGTCCGTAAATCAACTCAAGGAGTTTAACGCATGTTTAGTTGACTCACATAAATTGTTTTGTGCAATTGATATTATGATTATCTCCGAGATCAGTTAATTATCCCGTGCATTGCACGCGAATCATCGCTAGCTACTGGGATTCACTATAATGCCGCCCCTATAACATCACGGGCCATGACATTCTCGTTGTAGATAGCCGAACAAATAGAAGTAGAACAAGACAGCTCATCTTCTGTTCAACAAGGTACCTTCAGGACTCATCCCCGAGCAACCACATTCATAGAATCTAACGGAGGTGATGTTGGTCGTGTAGTTTGATGGATGCCCTCCTCGGTTGGCCCTCTCAGATGCTCATCTCCAAGTGGATAGTTCATATACTCAAGCTTAAAGGGAATGAGGGGTTGTGTCAACAACGGAAATCAAGCGATTTTGTATTATCATTGGATTGTAGATAGTATTGTCCCACACGTTTTCGATCAGTGCTTTGCCATTAACGAATTCGTTCTTGAACGACCAGGCCGGAGCCAAAACGATACGCACAGAAAAAAGACCGATACATGTCGAATGTATTTAGGAGTCTCTGATGGTTGAATCACTATGTGTACGATTTTCCATTTCCGTTGTTTTTTATTTGTTGCCCTAACTAGCTACGACCTGTCATACCCATTGGCAGATGGACAGCAACATCGTTGGGTGCCCAGATCCTGCATATCCAGAGAAGATGATCGCTGCAGTTGATGCTATTCGAGTGAGGGGGATTCATTTGTCTTATCTGTGTGAATTTTTTTTTTTTTTTTTTTCAGATAAGTGTTTGATACCGTTCTCCCACTTCACTTGGCCATCCATCTCTTGATTAAGAAGGCCAACCATGTAAAATGAATGTTTGGAGAGCTTGCCCTCGTTTCTCTTGATGTTGCTCTGTTTATTCTGAATTTTTCTAAGCCAAGCAAACCTTGTAGTTCTTGCTGCTGCTTTACATCAACATCTAAACCTTTACTAGTGATTCTTTTTATTCAATGGCAAGGCAATCTTTGATTTCTTGATTTTGTAGCTTGGGTAATTTGTCTTTTGCTTATTGCTAGATTCTTTCTATTAGCAATAAATTATATACATATTCTGACCGTTGTCCGTATATAATATCCATCAATCGAAGATAATTAGCAACCGACTGGGTTTTTTATTTGACACTGCTAATCATATTCAGGTTGTCTCCGTCGTTGACGTGGAATCATTCATTTAATATGGGATCAATGTCAATATGAAATGTAGACATCCTTGTCCATATTTACTTGATCGAGAATAATTAGCAATCTACCAGGTATTATATTATTTATTTCATATGGGATCAATGTCAATGTGAAATGTAGACAGTGAGAGATTCTTGCTCGGACATTCTTGTCCATATCCTTTTATTGAGAATTATTAGCAACCTACGAAGTATTATACACGGGTCATTACCGTCAGTGATGTGGAATCGTATATTTTTTATGGGGGATCAATGTCGATGTGAAATGTAGACATTGAGATATTCTGCTCGGACATACTTGACCATATCCCTTGATTAAGAATTATTAGCAACCTACCAAGTATTATATTCGGGTTGTTACCGTCATTGACGTGGAATCGTTCATTTTATATGCTATTAATATTAATCTGAAATGTAGACAGACATCCTTGCTTAGACATTCTTATCCATATCTCTTGACACCAAAACGATTAGCAACTTAGCAAGGATTATTTTAGGTTTGTCACCATCATTGACATGGAACCGTTCATCTTATATGGGAGAGATATCTTCGTGCAGGTTGTACATAATTTTGTGTTAAGGTGCTTGCTTATTTCTCTCAAGCCCATGGGGTTAAGCTTCCCCGAGAATTGGAGGATTATGAGACTCTTGACACTTGATCTGGTAAAAGGAATGTTAAAAAAGAGGACTCCATTTAACTTCATTATTGCAATTCAATCCCATTATTGCGGAGCTCCCTGGCTAAATTTCTGATGGAGAAACTGAGGAGATGCCACTATTTGTACGTGAATATTAGAGCTCAATCGTCGAGACATGTCAAACCTGCATATTAGATCAAATTTGGGTGGGTCAAACATGAACCCAATCCAAATTAACCCATTCTTATGTAATACAATTTTAGCGATCCATGCTCGAATAACTCTCTACTAGATGTACTTGTCATGATTCTAACCCATAATTCCCATAAGTAGTTTTATATTATTACTTTTGAAGATAGATAAAGAATCAAATCATAGAAAGTATCAAGGTATATGGCCCAGACTATAAGGAATCACACCATGGAGAAAGAGCTTAAAAAAATAATTATGCCTTGAATTTTAGTTTGAATTAGAAGATTTTGAATGAGATAGTGGGAGTTTGATTCCCCACACGAATATAATTGAGTAATCAAGTTCGGATGAGTAGAAAGTGTAAAATGATCTAAGAGAAAAACCAAAGTACAAGAAATTACACATGATTAATTAATCTGGAGGTCCTTAAAAAAACTTTTCATGCTATAGCTTCAGTATGAAACCGGACTAGCAAGAAGCAATACTCTTATTGAACATAATCAAGTCGTCTTTTTTATATTGCCTTTTTCTTCAGGATGAGATAACCATGAAATGGCCGACCCAACATTTGATAATGGGGGGACGGGGAAAAAAAGCCGTTGGACTCTCTCTCTCTCTCTCTCTCTCTCTCTCTCTCTAAAATTGGAAAACACAACCAATAAAGGTGAAAGGAAAAAGTAAATAATATGCGTATTGAAAAATATTTATAATTATAGGCAAAAATTTATTGCAAAAAAGAGCAAAGGACAACATCGTCGTGCTTATAGATGCTCTACCACGTATGGCCCATCCGAACTCCACAAATAATTATTGGACCTGTGCCTAAAGTCCGAAGTTTTCAACCAGTGTTTCCTAATTTGAACATTTCATTAATGATAACGATACTTCTTTTTTTTTGTTTATTTTGGTATCATGTTAATGACTAATGCTTGAAAAATCAATTAAGACTTTAGATGGGGCGGGAATTACGCAGCTGTTATAATTTTTTTGCTCGCATGCCTAGACCAACATCGAGCAATATTTACTGTTTGCAGTCCTCTTGGTGGGCTCCCATCATTGACTTGGAGTCGTCCATTACATATGGGATGCATGCTATTATATATGAAACAGAGGCATCGAGACACTTGTGTTTAGACCATCAAATTCCCAAGCCAAAAATTAATTTCCTCCACCCTTTTAGCCCATTCTCTCTCTCTCTCTCTCGGAAAGCTATGGCAGAATCACTCCTTTCCGGAATCGCGGAGGGGGTGCTTGTGAAGATTGCCTCCCTGGTCCTCCAAGAAGCCGTCGCCATTTATGGTGTCGAGAAGCAGATTAGCGAGCTCAGAGAGACGTTGACTGCCATCAATGCAGTCTTGTTAGATGCGGAGGAGCAGCAGGCGAAGAACCACCGTCTGCAAGTGTGGTTAGATCGGCTTCGAGATGTCTTGTACGATGCAGAGGACGTGCTTGATGAATTCGAGTGCGAAGCCTTGAGGAAGCAGGTGATAAGTCTTCATGGGGGTGTCAAAGAGAAGGTATGCCGCTTCTTTTCCCTCTCTAATCCACTAATACTCCGTGCAAAACTCAGTGATAAGATCAAGGAGATACGGGGGAGATTGTCTAGAATTTCAACTGAGAAAGATCAATTCGATCATACTATGCGGAGTGCTGACAATGATGTGGCACAAACCCGATCACGAGAAATGACTTACTCATTTGTAAACAAATCGGCTGTCATCGGAAGAGATATTGATAAACAAAAGATAATTGAGATGTTGTTGCAGTCAGCAAATGACAAAAACCTCTCGGTGATTCCCATTGTTGGAATAGGAGGTTTGGGCAAGACAACCCTCACTAAATTAATCTACAATGACGACAGTGCGAAAGAGCATTTTAAATTGCGGATGTGGGTGCTTGTTCCTGAAGACTTCGATTTAAAGAAAACAATCGAAGAGATTATAAAAGCTGCAACTGGTCAAAGCTCGAGTAACTTGAATATTCAGCAGTTGCAAACTCGTTTGCTAGGCATTATCAAAGACAAGAAATATCTACTTGTCTTGGATGACGTTTGGAGCAATGACCGCAAAATATGGCAAGAATTGAGAGATTTGCTAAGCAATGGAGCTAGTGAAAGCAAGGTAATTGTGACAACACGCAGTTTAGAAGTTGCTTCCATGATGGGTACCTTTCCATCGCATAATCTAGAAGGTCTTTCTCTCAAAGACTCTATGGCCTTGTTCATAAAATGGGCATTTGATGAAAAGGAAAAGCAATCACACCCCAATCTCCTCGAGATTGGAAATGACATTGTCAAAAAATCCCAAGGAGTTCCTCTCGTTGTGAAAACTCTAGGGAGCCTTTTGTACTCGAAGTATGATGAGAGGCATTGGACACGTGTAAGGGATAGTGAGACATGGAAGTTAGCGGAAACAAAAAAGGACATTTTGCCAGTACTTAAGCTTAGCTATGATCATTTACCATTCCATTTAAAACGTTGTTTCGCAACATTTTCACTTTTACCTAGAGAAGCCAAACACTACAGCACATTTATTGTGGAGATATGGATTGCTCTTGGATTCATTAGTTCAACAAGGGAAACACTAGAATTGGAAGATGTTGGTGAGGAGTACATCAAAGAGTTATGGAAGAGATCTTTGATCCAAGAAGTTAAGGAATCCAAGGGACGGTTAACATTTCAAGTGCACGATTTGGTCCATTATCTTGCAGCAAATGTGGCACAACATGATTGCTTTATTTTCAGCACAGATACCATAGAGATTCCAGAAGGAGTTCGATACATTTCACTCTATCACACTCCGTTAGAGGGAATCTCCAATTTCAATGGCGTCCTACCTTTTTTGAGAAAGCCAACTTCAAAGAATCTACGTGCAATTTTACAAGTCAAGCATCATGTTGAAGTTATTACTAGAGAATTTGCTAGAACATGCATCTTCAAATGTAACTCCTTACGATATCTAGATTTGGCATTTGGTACTTTTGAGGAGCTCCCAAGTTCCATATGTGACTTGAAGCAGTTGAGATCGTTAAATCTAAGAGAGAATAAGCAACTGAAGAAGCTTCCAAATGCCATTTGCGAGCTACAAAGTTTACTATCATTAGATTTGGGTGGCTGCTTAGAGCTACGCGATTTACCCAAAAATATGAAAAGACTCTCAAGCCTTACATTTTTAGTTGTAACAACAAAGCAGGGTAGTCTTCAAGAAAGTGGAATACAATTCTTGGAAAATCTGCATTGGTTGGTAATCGAGGATTGCCAAAATCTACGTGTGTTATTTGAAGGTACTTGCCGATTGACTTGCCTTCGCAAGGTGGAAATAGTACGATGCGAACACGTGATGGAGTTGCTTTGTTGTCTTGGAGGACTGGCCTGCAGTTTGGAGTCCTTTCGTGTCTTTGATTGCTCGAGCTTGATGGCTGTACCCGAATGGCTGCCCAATCATACACATCTCAAATCTATCCATTTGACACACTGTCCCAACTTATCATCCATGCCACATGAAATCCAGTCCCTCACTAGCATACAAAGAATTATACATCAAAAATTGTGGTGAACTGGGCAAGAGATGCGAGCCCCAAATTGGCGAAGACTGGCACAAAATTGCCCGCATTCCTCGAATCAAACTTGATTCGAGGAATGTACAACAGAAGGATGATTAGGTACGCAGCTATCTACCTTTTCCTTGATTTCTCTTCATTTTTAGATATAATGTAGTCATATATATTGAAATTGCCTTCTTATATTTTTTGGGTTAAAGCCATAAAATTTCAAATTAGTACACTCGTGCTTCATTTACTCATCGTGTTACAAAAAATTCTCAAACCGGTACACTCGTGCCATATTTACACTAAATTAATTTTCATATCACATCAAATACCTAAGGGTTATACCCATGACAAGTCTACTGAAATCTTAGACAAAATTAAATATTCTAGGAGATTTTTGGAACGTGAGGGAGATTTTAGGGCGAAATTAACAGATTTTACTATATTTCTTGAGTTTATTTTCTTTAGATTTGCCTTCCTTGAAATGCGGTCTTTGCATTCTTAGATGTAATATAGCCATATATTGTAAGAGTCCCTTCTTATATGTAATTTTTTCCAAACATCCTCACATGATGAAAATTAGCATAAGAGAATGATGCAATATGCACTTCCGTAATATTGACAACTTTAACCATAAATTTGGACTACTTTTAGCAAATCCCAGTTTCCCAGTTTCATGTGGCCCATTAAAGGTAAAATTGAATTCCCCGTGATGGAATCTAGTTTTCTGCTTTTACTCGGAAATTGCAATTTGTTGTAATGTTATGCATGCATACATTTTCTTTTCTTGGAAATATTTTCAGATACATAATATAGCTGCTCTACCTCAAGTTGATAGATTATATGTAATATCCAATGAATCTGTCGCAAGTGTCCTAAAAGGGCTAGTGAAGTTTCCCAAGCATATCAGAAAGCAATTGTGAAATATTTGGACATTTTTCCACTCTTAATTGAAAAAGCAAACAAAAAATTTTCAAAACTTTGAGGAACCCGATAAGGCCATAAAATTTCGAAATGCATTCGACGAAGTTCTATAAGTACTTATGGGCACTTTTCAATTTCCTTTTCCTGCTAAATAAACCATATCATATTGACCCAATATGATTAGTATATAGAAGAGATAAGTGCACTATAAGCTTCAAATTTGTTATAAAGGTATTAAGTTTTAAAACTTTTAAAAGTGCACTCGAGTCCCAAAACTTGTCACGAAAGTAGACTCGAGTCTTAAAATATTTTAAAAGTATAAACGCATCCTAAAACTTGTCTAGAAATTACAATTAAATCCTAAAACTTTCAAAAAGGGTAATCGAGTTATAAAACTTATCAGGAAAGTCTAATCGAATTCCAAAACTTTGAAAAAATGCAATCAATTGAAGGACTTGATTTGAAAAATTGGATAAGTTATAGGATTTAATTGCACTTTTTAAAAGTTTTATAACTTAATTGTACGTTTCTAATAAGTTTTAAATCTTAATTGCACTTTTTGAGAGTTTTAAGATTCAGTTGTGTTGAGACTTCTAATACACTTATCCCTATATAATAACTTATAACATTGCATGTTCTCATCCAAACTTTTACAACTTGTTCCTTTCTGATTAAGGAAAAGTAGAAAAGTACTTTTTTTTTTTCACTAAAATTTAAAATGTTATTCAAATTTCAGAAAATTATTATTATTTTAAAATTTGTGAAAATTTCAGGTGTTTTTTCATAAACAAAAAGCCTAAAGTGTCTGTGCGATAGGTTTTTAGCTTGGGGCTAAATGTAGACTCTCCATTTTGATGTAACCTAATAATGGTAAACTGAGATTCGTTGTTCGAGTACCATTAGCATCATTAGCATACTGTTTAAAACTAATGTGAATCATCAATCAAATAAGCGCTTACCCATGTTGTGTGTACACAACATGTAAAGAGTATGAATTCCAAATGTTATTTCGGATGCTGGTCCCTTGGAGTTATGATATTATTTTCTTTAACAAAAGAATTTAAAAAACACTTACAAAAACACCAAAATTTCCACACATTTTAATACAAAACAAAAACTTCTACGTGGTTTTTTATTGAAAGAAATTGTGCACCCATATAAAAATTAATTTGGCTAAAAAATGAAAAGCATCTTAGCTAATAGAATACTTAAGAGTGACAAATTTGCATGGCACCGTATTAAATGCCATAATACCGTGTTATAGATATTCTAAGATCATTTCTTTCTTTTTTCTCGTGAGCATAGGTGAACTCCCATGCCATAGCATATGGATCTCCACAAGGATTTGGACATGCACTCAACTAATATTTTGTCAATCTCTTTCATTTTCGGGGATGAAATCCTAATCCGTCGATGTTGTACTTTTTTTCTTTCCTTGAACGAGTGTTGTTCTTTATGATTTGCTTCTGTTTATTTTACAAATTCCTCTAAGGAGAAAGGACCTTATTCGTATTGTATAAGACTAATTGGAGCATTATCTATATTTGAATTTCCTTAGAACAATTTTTTGTCTGTCATTCATGGATAGTGTATGAAATCATGATGCATCTATGGATCTCTCTTTTTTTGGGTAAATTAGAGTCAATTATTCGATCTTTTCCTCTAGACTATTAAAGAGTTTCTTTAAAACGAATACCACATTGATTTTTCTAAATAGGAGGATAATTTTTTCCCCCTTTGTTGTAAAGACCGATCTTATGAAAAATTAATTCACTGCCAGCTCGGATGACATGCCCTCCCATGATTGGAATGGGATGTTAGGGTAAAACCTTCCTCGTTGAATTCGTGTACTACCACAAAATGGTCTTGAGTATGCATTTTGTTATATGGATGTGGCACCCCGAAACACCTTAGGTCGCCACGGTACCTATCACTCCACTACTTACATTTCTTAGTAGAAGCATCATAGTTCATAGGCATTTTTTTTTTTTGGAAAACGGTCCCAGCGCAACCTATTAGCGGAAGCATAATTGAGTCTCACCATCTCTCCCTCCAATAACCATAATGCAATGCACACCACTAAGCATCATAAGAAAAGATAAAGCCAAGACACTTTTATTTATATATTTTCATGATGGATTTTCTCGGGTCAATACAACAAAAAGAAAACCAAGACTTTTAACTACACTTGGCCACATCCCAAAAGGATATCTCGACCCCTATAACGATCACGTGTCATCCTCCATCTATCAGTGTCGGCTACCCCCAAAATGAAACGTCAGCTCTCTACCCCTCACGCGGCCATCACACCCATCCTGGCGCATCGGGCGGCGGCGGCGACAACATCCCCCTAAACACTCCATCTCGGCGGATGTGGACCGACAAAAACTCCTGAATGACTAGGCCCCCAGCTAGGCCCACATCGTACATGACCAGCACTTGAACTTGCATAAACGTCAGACCAGGTATGGTAACACAGTTGATCTCCAAACTCTCTACCTCCACGTCAGATGGGAGGCCATAGAAGGTACCCCGCGTGACAGTAGGGAGCGGCATCTTTCTAATTTGAAATATTGGTCCCCGAATGGGTGAGTACAACCACTCAACAAGTAAAAGATCCAATAAACCACTCAATGTATCACACAATACAATCATAACAATCATAGCATAGTACATGTCATTCATGCATCCAAGCATAACTTACCTTGCAGCCATGCATATGTCATTATACCATATGTACATACATCCTCATGTACTCATCACCATCATGTCATACATCTACCCTGTCATAGGTGCACATACAACCATGCACTCATCATCATCATGTCACACATATACCATCATGCCATAGGTGCACATACAACCATATACTCATCATCATCATATCATACATATACCATCATGCCATAGGTACACATACAACCATGCACTCATCATCATCATATCATACATCTACCATGCCATAGGTGCACATACAACCATGCACTCATAATCATCATATCATACAGCCATGCGTATGTCATCATATCATATGTGCATGATTCAATTTCTACTTTTATCTTTCAATTTGATCACCACATCTTTCTTTCCCGGGACCGGTAATTGCATCCCACATTTTATCACTCGCACCCCAATCCAGGCATCGCGAGAAACCTCCGGCACACACCACCGGGCATCCGACACCCCCACATTCCGGGCATCTCGCATCCCAACTGGCATCATGAGGCATTCCCCCGGCACAAACCTCCGAGGCTTCCGGCACCCAACCATTCCGGGCATCTCGAAACTCCCGAGGACATCCGGGCATGTATCTCAATACAACCGGGCATCCTGACACTCCCAGGGCATTATCGGCCACCTCCAACAGTTTCCTCATTCATCAATTTATGTCTCACAATCAACATGGCACATGATGTAATGGCAACCAAGTCAAGTTCAGCATTTAATTTTATATGCAATGCCAAATATCATCACATGCTCAGCAAGATTCAATCACCTCAATCAATATAATTAATATTGCTCATCCAAAACAGAATAATCATAAATTTCAGCATTTGGAATTCGCACAATCCAGCTTGCACAGTTTTAGAAAATATTTCCATTAAATACCCAAATGACCTTAAAAAATTATGAAATTCGAACATGTGATAGTCAAGACATAATGGCGGATATTTCATAGGAGACACTGCACCAAAAGACCCTGATACAATTTGTTATAGATCATGCATCACAGCATTTCTATTCTATCAATACAGCTTGCACAGTTTTTGAAACATTTTTGGTTAAATAGGCAAATGAGCTTCTAAAAATATGAAATTTGAGTATGTTGCAGGGAAGACATACAGAAAGATTCATGAAGAAGACTTTGCCGAAAGAGCGTCATACAAAATGATATGACCCATGCATTGAAACTGACTAAACCTGAACGCGTCAGATTACTAGGTTTTTGAAATATTTCTGATTAAGTACTCTAATGACCTTCAAAAATTATGAAATTTGAATATGTAGTATTCAAGACACTAAAGTAGATTTTTCATGAAGACATCTAAGTCAGATTCTTCCTAGATAATTAATTATGGACGGTTGAAGCCCCTGTTCCTAGTACCGAACATTCCAGGTTTAGCCGTCTCCGAAAATCACGATTTCACCTACTTATCTTCCATCTTTTCCTCTGAATTTTTGATATGTTTTGCCTCAAGAGGTCTACTACAACTTTCATTAAGAGATCAAGGTGATATTTTCAAAGGAAAGTCACTTTATAGTCCACGAAGTCACTGGAGTTCAGTGCAACATTTCCAGATCTAACGTCTTCAAAAGAAAATATCGTTTCACTAGGCTATACTTGTTCGTTTTACCTCAAATTTGAGTATGTTAGTCTTCAAGATGTTCTATACAACTTTTGTGGAGGTGTCAAAGTGAAATTCTCAGTAAAAAGTTACATTCAACACACAAAATCACCAAGAGGTCAACAAAACAGCTTCAGATCTAACATTTTCGTAGAGGGAGGGTTTCACCCCTCAAAACTCAGCCATTTTGTCTCAAATTTTATTATGTTATACTTTAAGTTGTTATATACAACTTTCATGAAGAAGTAAAAGCCAAAATCCGACTCAAACATCGCATGCAAGCCGCTACAACATCTGGGTCAGGCTGTTTACTCGAGAACAGTTTACTGCTTCAAAACAACACCCTTAAAACTTCGGTTTTTCACACCCTAGACATCCGAAATCATCACCATTCAATAACACATTCTAGACACAACATGCAAGAGCAGATAAAAGGATCTAACTTGCCTCTAAAACGAGTTACGGCGAGCACAACGGCGGCGAACGACGGACGCACGGGCGGCTACGAGCGACGGACGAGCGGCTTCCTTCTTCCTCGCGCGGCCTTCTCCTCCTCTCTCTCGGTTTTTCTCGGTAACTCTCTCTCTCTCTCTCTCTCTCTCTCTCTCTCTTCGGATGACACACCTCCTCCCTAAACCAGCCAGCTTTTCTTTTCATTTCTCTCCTACTCATCATTAGCAATGATTGATTCTTGCATGGATGACATTTGGTCATCAACTTGGGACAAATGGGGGAGGACATGCAAAACCGGTTCCCCCCGCCCCCCCTTCCTCACGGTCGACAGCCCCTCATGGTTCTAATGGGCCAGCCAATTGGCCCATCTTAGGTCCATCCCTCTTGGGCCTAAGACCCAAGTTTAATTAGATCCAATTTTAACCCCTTTTTTAAAACTAATTAAATCTCTATTTAATTAAAGCACTAAATTGCTAATTAAGATAACTATATACTTGAAATTATAAATCCATAAGTTCCCATTTATCATACATATGGCCAAAGATAAAACTTCATTTCCAAAATTCATCCATTAAAGACTTGGCCATACATCTCATCGCAAATCGTGGATTAGAAGGCTACAAATTACAATATCGGTACTTCCATCGCCTATCCATGGTCCATGGCATATTCAGGGATTTTTATGAAATTCTAGGATGCCACAATGGATATGCATTTCCAATAATTTGGATCTAAAAAAGCTCTTGAAAAAGTCTGGAGAGACCCTATCAGCAAAGCTTGATCATAGTACTAGCTGCTATAAGATAATTAGTAAACGTTGAAAAGCTTTTCCTCGTACTGGATGATGAAGAGGACAACAGTTGTACTCTTAGAACGGGAAACGAGATGAGAGACTTGATCACGGATGGCGCAAAGGGAAATTTTCTAGTTGCGACAACCTACAGACGCAAAGCCGTTTCCTAATGGATTTGTATTAGCATTCAAGTTGAAGGCCCTTCTTCTTCTCGGGACATTCTCTTGCTTTTAGACCGCAAGCAAGAAAATTCACGTTTGGAGATTGCAGTCAAAATCGCCAACAAATGGAAAGGAGTTCCTCTTGCTGTGAAATCTCTTGGGGGCTTAGTTCATGCTAGAAGCGACCGATCAACAATACTGAGCATCAATAAGAGACAAAGCGGCGTGTAGGAATCGGTAACAAAGACGAAACGATATCCTTCCTGCACTTGAACTTAGTTACAACGATTTGCCGCACCCAAGGAAACCCTGTCTCGCATTTTGTATCATGTTCAAAAATTAAGCGCAGGAAGAAGTTGGCAACGATCACGTTAAAAAGAAGCCGAGTCTTTGCTATTCAAAAAGCATGATCAAGTGCAGAGTCCTGCTCTATCAGTTTCACAAAGTGGGTAATTGACAATAAATTCGAACAATAAAGCCTCGTTTAGTTAGATTGACAAAGAATCCATCAATGGATTTAACATTCCAAGCAAACAAATTTCATGAGACTGCACCATCTTTCTAATGTTTGGATGAAAATTTGCGATGTTTAGATCTTTTTATGAAAGCACATCACAATCATTGGTTGCGTTGGGTATAATGTTCCCTTTTTTGCTTTCTTGATCTGTATCCTCATTTTCACGTCCTAACTCAGGCCTCATAGATCTGGCCACCACGTCGCCACCTAACCATCGCCGCCATGAGGCCTCGCCTTCACATCTCCATCCGCATAGTTTGATATCTAAATATTTTCAAGAGTGATGAAAATATTTTTTATTTATTTTTATACGTAATACAAGCAGTCATTTTTAGAAGATTTTTTGAATTATTCATTTTCCACGAAAGAAGCGGAGCATTTATATTGCTTCGTTGATTCTGAATTTTTCTAAGCCAAGCAAACGTTATAATTCTTGCAACTGCTTTACATCAACATCTAAACCTTTATTAGTGTTTTTCCCCTTCAATGTCCAGGATTTCTTGATTTTGTAGTTTGGGCAAGTTATCAGTTGCTAGATAAATGCTAGATTTAATTTGTTTTTTGGTCAGGTAATTGCTAGAATGGTAATATGGTGGTCTTTTCTTTTTCTATTCTTTTTTAAGTTTATTTTGGGCATTGGCTCTCTTAGTTTTTGTTTTTAGTTTTTATTTTTATTTTTGGTGGGAGTGGTTGATGGCTGAGAAGTGGAGCAGGTAATTACCGAAAGAACATGGATCAGCGATAAAAGATTAGCAACATATGATACACATATCTTGACCGTTGAACATCTATAATATCCGTTGACCATGAATAATTAGCAACCTTCCCGGTATTATATTCAGGTCGTTGCCTTTGTTGACGTTTGCCTTCTTTGTCATGTAGAGATGTTTTGACGTCTTTCTTTTGTTGTTTTCAGAATGACTGTCCCGTTCCAGGAACCTTCAATTTATATGGGACTAATGTTAACATGAAAAAACTCGGACTCACTGTAAGAAAAATCCTCTCCCCACGAAAACCTCTTACCTCTATGGTAGTTTCTTCACCAATCCCTCCCAGTTACCATATCATCTCACGAAGCTTCCAAAACTGGTTTTCTTTCCCCTGGAATTGTGACTTTTGTAGCTTCCTCCGTGAACTTCCACATCACCCATCTGACCTAATCCTTCTATTCCCTGCTTCTTCGCTCCTTGCTACGTCTTTCGTCTGGCTTGCATGTCATCATCGACTAGCTTGCTGGAAGCCCTCTCTCTTGGTTTACCCATTTCCGTCATGGCTGTTCGCTGAGCAAGGAGATTACGCTATGGTATTTCATTTTGTGATTCCGGGTCTTTCTTTGTTTTGATTGTTCGATTTCGTCTTTGATATGGTCCAGCCGGTTGCTGGAGATGAGTTTCGTTTGTCTGCACTATGCAATCGCCTGGGTCGGCTGTGGTCTGAACAGCTAGTTCAAGTATGGGACGAACCGGCCCCTAGCCACAAAATTGAAGAATGCCAGTTAACTCTGGTCAGTAAGATCCAAACGACCCTTCAGTAAATTTTCCAGCTTTTCAAAATACTATGAAACGGATCTGGAGAACTGAGTTAGTGGAAATCTCACAAGGGGAAGCTAGTCTATACATTCTAAAGTTTCAAACAGAGGAAGTAAAGCAGAGAGTTCTCGAGAATTCACCTTGGTTATTCGCCAATCATCTAGTTATATTGAAACCTTGGAGAGCGAACACACCGCTGCACTGCTATGATTTTACAACATGTGAGTTTTGGGTGCAAGTTTTTGGCTTGCCACTAGAACGCTACACATAAGACATGATTAGTAAGGTTGTTGCTCATCTAGGCAGGGTGGTAGCTGTCAGGATTGAACATAAAGATGGCGTAACACTTAAAGGGGGGAAGGCTCGGGTCGAAATGGACCTTCAAAAACCGCTAAAACCAGGGCTTCTAATCAAAGTAGAAGGAAAGAACTTTTGGCTAGAATTTCACTATGAGCGACTATCTCATTATCGTTATTCCTGTGGTAAGCTTGGTCACTATGCCATGTCTTGTAAAGACTTTCCTTATGATGAGAGCAAGATGGATGAAAAAGATAGCCTATTATATGGTTCATGGCTCAGAGCAAAGGTCCGAGCACACAGCCCCTTCTGGCGTACCTTTTATGCCGAGAATCATCCCCAGGAAGATGTTGATGAGTCAATCCTGGAGACCCCTCAACCTCCCTCGGCAATAATCCCTGCTCAGGATTCTCCTCCTGCTGTACCTGAGGTCCAAGTTCAAACAAAAAGAGGCAAACAACCTATGGATGCTTCTAACTGCAATCAAATTATCACATCTGCCAAACCACTTCAATGGAAACCCATGGTGGAGGAAGCGTCAAGAAGCAAGACTGAACATGACAAAATTCTTGTCATCCAGCAGCATTTAAAGACTAACAAAGTCACACCAGGTTCTATTCAGTCAAAAAAGGTTAAACACTCACGTCTGAATGCAAGATCAGGCCCTATTAATAAAGTAAAAAGACTCACTGTTCATGATGTTCGGTCTCACCTTCAGGAGGATTTGATGAATCTGTTTTGCAAGAAACTCCAATTATTGAGGCAGATGCTCTTGCTTGTTGGGCCTTGGTGGCTGGCCCTAAAAAGCCACCGGGTGAACAATGAGAGTAGTTAGTTGGAACTGTCAGGGGTTGGGCAATCCCCTGACAGTTCAAGCTCTATGGGTCTTAGTGACCAAGGAACGGCCCGATGTTTTGTTTTTGATGGAAATGAAAAATCAGGAAAAGAAACTCATCTACCTTCAAAGGAAACTTAAATTCTCGGCAAGTTTCATCGAAAATCCAGTAGGTTTGGCTGGAGGTTTGGCAGTTTTTTGGAATGATCCAGTGTCTTTGACAGTGACCTCTCACTCTTCGGCTCTCCTTGACTTCATCTGCACTGACCGGGCTTATGGGATCACAATGCGTCTTACCTGCTTACATGCTCCAGCAATTTATCATCTCAGACAAGTTTTGTGGACAGAATTAAGGCATATAAGTAACTTAAACAACTTACCTTGGCTATGCACATGTGATTTTAACGAAATTTTGTATCCATGGAAGAAAGTAGGGAAGCGTCCTGCCGACACTCATCGTATGCTTTCTTTTCGTGATCTCCTTAATGATTGTCATCTCATGGACCTGGGCAATAAGGGCTGCGCTTTCACTTGGATTAATAACAGACAGGGCGACGACATTGTCAAGGAGCGTTTAGACAGAATGCTTTGCACAAAGGAATGGAGATTGACTTACCCTCTTGCGGAAGTGTTGGCTTTACCAGCTATTGGATCTAACCACAGCCCACTTCTCTTGTCTACTGAAGCAACACAGCATCGTAAACAACAAAGATCTTTCTACTTCGAAGCTTACTAGCTTCAAGATATGGAATGTCGCTCCACAATAGCTGATTCTTGGGCATCTTCCCAACTTGGAGACGTGACGCTCCACCAAAAACTACAAGCTGTCTCTGCTGCTTTATCACGTTGGAGTCGATCCAAATTTACTAATGCCGACCTCCAGATAAGTTTCCTTAAAAATCAGCTCCAAATTCTGACTAATCAGCCTCATGGCCACTTGCATAAGACTGTTGTATTGGACCTGAAAGGAAAAATTCACAAGTTATGGCAGCAGGAGGAAAAATTTTGGGCAATGATAGTTCAAAGAAGACAGCGTAATAGGATCAGCATGCTGCAAGATGATCAACAGACCTGGGTACGTGACCCAAAACTTCTAAAAGAGCTTACCTCTAATTTTTTTCAGGAAATTATACACATCTGTAGGGTATAGAGACTATGGCCCGACTCTAACACATTGTATTCAAGTGGTGACAGCGGATATAAATAATCATCTTATAGCAGAAGTTACTAATGACGAAGTCAAGATTGTGGTTTTTCAATTAGGGGAAACAAAGGCACCGGGTCCAAATGGGTTGAATGGCCAATTCTATCAAGCACATTGGGACATCTTACAAGATGATATCTTCACAGCTGTGCAGCAATTCTTTCAAACTGGGGTTATGCTTCCTGAATTTAATTGCACCTCTATTTCTTTAATCCCAAAAACACCTCACCCTGAAAGTTTGGACCAATTCCGCCCCATAAGCCTTTGCAACTTTATTTACAAAATCATTTCAAAAATTCTGGCTAATCGTCTTAAGCCTTGGCTACCATAACTGATCGCACAAGAACAAAGCGCTTTCGTCGGAGGTCGGCAGATCCAGGACAATATTATTGTGGTTCAAGAAGTGCTACATCAATTAAGAACACGGAAAAGGAAAAAGCACTTTAATGTTGTCCTTAAACTCGATATGCATAAGGCATATGATCGGGTTGAATGGGATTTTCTTAAAGCCTATCTTCTCAAGCTTGGCTTCCATACTCAATGGGTTCACTGGATCTTACAATGCATCACTACGGTTTCTATGAGTGTTAAATTCAACAGTGAATCCCTACCCTATTTTCACCCGACTAGAGGTCTGAGACAAGGCGACCCTCTATCTCCATACCTGTTCATCCTGCTGTCAAATGCCTTATCAACTCTTATTAACAACGCAGTCGAGATGGGAAACATTAAAGGTATTAAGCTGAATCATTGGTGTCCCACTCTATCTCATTTACTTTTTGCCGATGACGCTATTTTCTTCCTAGAGGCAAAGCTTACTGAATGTCAGAATTTAGCAAGTGTTCTACATGAATATTGTTCAGCTACAGGACAAGCTATTAATAGAAACAAATCTGATTTATTTTTTAGTAAGGATTGTCCTACCAGTTTGCAAGGAAATCTTGCTAGAGAACTAAGAGTACCTGTGTTGAATAAATCTGACAAATATCTTGGCATTCCATCTGACTGGGGGAAATCTAACGGGACATGTTTGCGTGGCTTTTGGGTCGAGTTCATTCGAAGCTGGAAGGATGGAAGGAGCAGCTTATTTCAAGAGGAGGTAAGGAAGTCTTAATCAAAACAGTTGTGCAAGCGATTCCTCTGTATACAATGTCTGTCTTTAAAATCCCTGCTGCTGTTTGTAAATCTATCGAACAGATGATAGCTAGGTTCTGGTGGCAAACAAAAAACAGCAAATCTGGTATTCATTGGAAGAATTGGGAGGCTGTTAAGAGTAGAAAAGATGATGGGGGATTGGGATTTCGTGATCTTATGGCTTTCAACAGAGCACTAATAGGAAAACAAGCTTGGCGACTGGCTCAACAACCTTCAACGTTGTATAGCAAAGTTCTAAAAGGTCTGTATTTTCCCTATCAGAATTTTTGGCAAGCAACTAAAGGTACTAGACCCTCTTGGGGCTGGCAGAGCCTATTGTTGGGCCAAGACTCTATTGCAGACAAATCACTTTGGTCTGTCGGTAATGGTACAAAGATTAAAGTTAGAGAAGATAGATGGCTGCCTAAGGGTGTTCTTGGAGGCCCTGCTCCTAGAGGTGAACCTGAAGAAGGTGCTGGTTTTATAATTCCAGATTCTAATGTTTAGAATACAACCTTACTCTGTCAAAGTTTTGACAAACAAACAGTCGAAGAAATTATCTCTATCTCTCTACGACCGCAATTTACAGAGGATAAACTAATTTGGAGCAGAAAGCAGAATGGGGAATTCACAGTGAAGAGTTGTTATAACAAGATTAGAGCCCAGCAAACAAATAATCACAACTTTCGAGCCTCTTCCTCGTTTCAAGTGCCTCGCAAACTGTGGAACTCGATCTGGACTTTGAATACCACGCCTAAACTCAGATCTTTTCTTTGGTCAGTTTGCAATAATGCATTGGCGACTAGAGAAAATTTATATAAGCGACACATTTTATCAGACCCGCTTTGTTGTCTATGCCCTAACCAAGTACCAGAGACACCTAAACACCTTTTCTTGTTCTGTCCATGGACATTAGATGTTTGGTTTCATCCAGAAATAAACATTAATCATCATTTCACAGGAGTGCATCACATAGAAAGATGGTTGCTTGATCTAATCGGAAAAAAAAGACGGCTTACCAGACCTGGCGATGACTACATCAATTCTCTGGTATATCTGGAAGGCCAGGAATCATTACATATTTCGGCAGCAGCAACCAAACGCTGAGCATGTCGTGTTTTCTGCCTTAGCAGCTGATAGATCCCACCGGTGTATCAAGGAGACCCTACAGAGGAGAGGCTCACCAAATACAAAAACAACTCAAAGATGGTACAAACCGGACCAAGGTGTCTTAAAGATTAACATTGATGCGGCTTACCAGTCCCTTTCCAGTGATGCTTCGGTGGCCTCTTGTGTGTAGAGATTCCTCTGGCCTCCTGATCGACAGTTTCATGCGTTCCGTCCCTGCCTCTTCGGCCTTGCACGCTGAGGTGATGGCCTTTAATCTTACTCTTCAATTTTTGCTCCAGCATGGACGAGAACTAGATCGAATGGATGTGGAATCCGATTGCTTGACTCTTGTGGATGCTATCATCTACCCTGATCGGACGCCATGGGAGTTCAGATCTCTCTTCGAAGAAAACGCGGCTTTGATGTGTCGGTGCCCTAATCTCCGCATTGCTCATTGCAACAGAGAGGCAAATACTGTTGCGGACCGGGCCGCGAAGGCCCATGCAGCTTCAATTCTTCCTACTAATTGGGTGCTTTTTCCTCCGCCTTTTCTACAGGATCTTTTGTACTCTGATCTTATGCTAAGTGTCAACTCGACGATGGGAGTTTAATAGATGAGTTTTTTCGGTCCAAAAAAAAAAAAATGTTAACATGAAACGTAGACATTGAGACATTCTTGTTTAGACCATCAAATTTTACAAGCTAAATAGCCAGGAATAAATTTCCTCCACCGTTTTAGCCCATTCCCTCCTCGGAAATCCACGGTGGAATCACTCCTTTTTAGCATCGCAGAGGGGTTGCTTCCGCACCCTCCAAGAAGCCGTGGCAATTTATGGCGTCAAGAACCAGATCAGCGACCTCAGAGAGATGTTGACTGCCATTAAGGCAGTGTTGTTAGGTGCGGAGGAGTAGCAGGCGAAGAACCACCGTCTGCAAGTGTGGTTAGATTGGCTTCAAGATGAATTTCATTATGTGGAAGACGTACTCGATGAGCTCAAGTGTGAAGCTTTAAGAAAGCAAGTGTTAAGTTGCTACGGGGTCATCTATGGGAAGGTACACCACTTCTTTTCCCTCTCTTATCCAATCATGTTGTGAGATCCCGAAATTTGGCCCCTGATTCAGATATATGAAATGGTTATTTCGACAACATGCTTATGGTTATTTTACTCAGAGTTGGCCACTCACAAGTCAATTAATCTATTAGGTGAGGCTATTAAGGGATATAAACGCGACAGACTAGAAGATTCGATCGGTAATCGATTGCTCAATCATAATAATCGACAAGGGTCAATACAATACTGTTATAAATCGATTAGCAAACGGATATAAGTCGATTCGATGGAATTACGTAATCAAATTGCGGATGGTTTCGCACGATTGCGAAATTGGCGTCGAACGGAAATAACCCAAATTTCTATCGATATTATACTCATGACACATAATTGAACCATCGCGATTTTTATGACAACCAAGAGTCGTCTACGATTCGGAGATGCACAAACGTGGATCGAAAATTATCGACCACGGGTTAAACGCGCTAAAATCCCTGAAAGCTACCCAATAGGTTAAGTTGTACTAAAGTCGTGTTCGGTCGATTTTAATCACGAAATTAAATTCGGTTTTGGGAATTGGACGTTCGAGCATGTCACGATTCATTTATAGGATGTCGTCTCATCTTTCGGAGAAATTTTGACGAGTCCGAAAATTTTTTGTGGAAAATCGATTTTTGGAAAAACAAGAAAATTAAAGGAAATTCGGATTAAGAGGAAAAATGGGATTTTTGCTGCCCAAAAAGGATTTAATTGTGGAAATTTGAGGTAATTTGTGATTGGTTGGGCCAAAGACATTTGGGGCATGAAGACTTTGGGGCATGTGTAATGAGTGGTTAGATATTTAGCTAGGTTTGTGATTGGTGGTTCAATTGACCTTACTTTTCTTTCTCTCTCTCTCTCTTTCTCTTCCTCACTCACGCAAGTTCACCTCCCTCTCTACCGCCAGCTTCATTTTCTTTTCACCTTGTTTTAGTTGTTCCTTCCTTTTCATCTTTGCCGCACCACATCTTCAGCAGCTTCCCATCTTCAAGTCTTCATCATCTCTAACCCCACTTCCCCTCACCTCAGCAACTTCAACCACCATCCATCTCACATGTCCTCAGCTTCACCACCACCGTACACCACATCACCCCAGCACCTCTCCTTACACCCGCAAAACCATCGTCCACCGCCACTCCACTTCACGCCAACTCTAAAGGCAACCCCACTAGTAACCTAACACACCTCATCGCCCATCCGTCACCAACCCGCCAACTGCCGCGTCTAGCCGAGCTGCAGTCCACCCAAGTCAAGCCAAGCTCTTCTTTGGCTGAGAGCTTGAGGGACCGATCCAGCCACCATTGAGCCTCGTTCGAGCGGCGGTTGCTACGCCTTCGACAATGTCGCGTTGCCATCACCACAAGCTCGCCGCCGTCGTGATCCGGTGAGTTAACTCCCTAATTTTTCATTAGGCCGTTAATTGCGCTTAGGGGGTGTTTAGATTAGTGCTAATCATGGTTAGATTAGTGCTAATGAGGATTAGTTTAGTTAATCCTAGATTAGCGTTAACTAAGATTGGTTAGGTTAGTTAACCTTGGTTAGGTTAAGTAACCATAGTTAGGTTAGTTAATCATGGTTAGGTTAATTAAAAGGAGCTGAGTCTGGATTTCTCTTCGGATCTGTTTATTGGACACTCGTTGTTTGCTATTTTCGTGAGTTAAAATGTGCTATGATTTTTAGGTTGCTTCCTTCTTGAAAAATGTTATAAACATCTTCATTTATGACATATATTTTACTCAAGATTTTTTTGATTTAAAAGGATAAGATTTCAGCTTCGTTGCATGCAAGGCAGAATCTCATTTTGTGCTAGAACCCGTGACCTTTTGGTGTTTAAAGAATTTTTATCAACTCTTAGGGTTGATTTATGAAAAAGTTTCTTCAAAAAAAATTTTCATCACATTTTGAAGTTTAACATAGTCAAATTTCAGAACAAACGAACGAGTTTTGGGCCTCGAACCAAGCTAGTTTTGGAAAACATAATTTCTGAACATGAACTTGGTAATGATTTGAGCGATTTACTACTCTTATTCTAGAAAGATCTGGGTCAATGTGTCTTCATAAAAAGTGTTCGCTAAGTGTCATTTATAACATATGTAAATTTGAGGATTTTTTTAACTCATTTGGTTATGTTTTTTGAATTAATCTTGGAGACGTGCGAGTGGACTTAGTTTCTGCTAGTGAGGGCCGATTGTGGTCTTGTGGTTGTTCTTGGTGACTTGCTTGCTAGAAAATGTATATTTTGTGATTTGGTTGATCTTTGGCATGTTGAGAACTTATGCGTGATATTATGAAATTGGTTACTCTATGTTGGTACCGATTTTTATGTCAAAAGAGGGCTTTATAAACTTTTAAATAGAAAAACAGTAAGGTGTCAGGATTGGACACCAAAACTTATTTACTCAACAAAACAATGAGGTTTTAAAATAGGTGCGTGTAAAGTTTGACGGATTAATTTTAAGTATGCGAGCACCTATGAATTTCTTTCCAAAAGTTTAAAGAAAAAAAAAAGATTGCAAGGTTTATTGTTTGAAAAGGTTTTTTTGGAGTTCTTCGCTAACAATGGCAAAAAAAAGTAGTTTGATTAATGGTGCGCTTGTGTGATCACCTAAATACCCTGATGCGTATGATTGCGGGGTAATGAACCCGTCCTGATGTGTATGATATGCGGGGTAATGAATCCGTCCTTATGCGTATGATTATGTGACACGATGCCTGATTAAGTTCGAATCTCCCACGTCAACAGATGCCGTTCGCAGATGGATTTCGGAACGAAGTTCCTTTGTGGAATGCCATCTAGGCGGAGGATGCTAGACGTTGCCGTGCCTGATGGGGTGGGACAATGCTCGGTTACATCGGATGACTGTCGACTTTTGAGTTGGTCGTGGCCGAGGGGTCATGTCACGCCCCAAACCTCGAGCGTGTGCCCATCCCTCGATGGTCGATAAATTTTGCGACATCCCAGGATGCGTCGCCGACCCATTCATTTTATTGCATATGCGGAAACGAATAAATATCCCTTGACAGTAAATAGTTTGGGATAGAAAAGCAGAAAAACAGATTCACAAACAAAACACTCTTTTATATACACACTGAGTCATATACAAAAGTCAATAACTAAAAGTCTAGAAAAGACCGGCTCTCAAAAAGAAGCTGTCCTAACTGACCTACACCTCAGATCCCCTCAGCTTGGCTCTAGATCCTCCACTCTACGGTCTTGAAAAAGAATTGAGCTTACGACGGGGTGAGATATAAATCTTAGCAAGTTCACGCTCTAAACCTCGATTAGGAGGGTAATATGCGTAGAGGCGTCCTAACTACACAACCACATAACCATATAGACTTACCTCGTCTCAGATCCTCCCTGCATGTCAGCACAATTCATATCACAAACGGCCATAAAAACATGAGCAGCAATCAAGCTCAATCAACTAGAACGCCACACTCAATTTCAACCAAGCACAAAGGTCCTGATTATAGGGCCAAATTGTTATGACACATCCCATATCGTGCCACACAATTTTGTCCCATAATTCGGCGCATATCATGCGTTCCTAATTTTGATCTCGGCCCCATGGGCACGGCCTACTCGATGTTCGACGGTCTTCTGGCATGGCCAAGCGTCGACTCATCCCATTAAGCACAGCAATGTCTTTACTAGACGGCTTTCTCAAAGGAGCATAGGTCCATAATCTACTGCGACCGGCTTCCGTTGTCCAGGGGCATCCCGTATAGGGGCACGTCTAGCTCAACAGCTCGGGATGGGTTCTCTTAACCAACACACAACCATTCAATCTCGGCCTAGGACACCGTGCATTGCACTCAAATGCCTCAATTAAAATGGTGAATTTGGTATATTTTCTTCGTATTAGAAATATACGGTAAAATAATTGTGTGTGGGTACACGGTCAATTTGGACTAGAAAAACTAATACCGTTCTTTTTAAAATCTCACTTTTTGATATAATCCCTAAAACCATTTTCGGTGTCAAAACTCGACACCTGGTAATTTCTAAATAATTACCAAAATTTCACGATTTTGGAATAAATAACCAAAATTCCAATCACCACTCAATTTGCACAAATTAACACTCAATAAAATAAAATAAAAAAACCATTGCAATTGGCACGAAATTTGGTTACTAATTATCCCGGTATAATTTTAAGAAAATATTAAATAATTAAATAAGTACTAAAAATCATTAAATAAATACAATCAAATGCCAAAAATACAAACTTAAGTCGAAAATGCTTAATTAACCACCCAAATGGGCTTAGAAAATTTCCGAACCTATCTAGATAAATAGTACGGCTACTTTAATCCTTAATCTATCTGTTCTAACCACCCAACATGCATAAACAGATAATTAAATCACTAATCTATTCTAACTAACTACATAAACCCTAATTAACTTAAACTAATCACCCCCTAAACATCATTAACTCCATAAGCAGAGTTTAGCGAGTAAACTCACCATTTTAGCATTCCGATAAGTCCACGACGACGGCAATGCGGAGACGGGTGAAAAACAACCCTACAGCGACACCAAGTGAACACCAGATGGGCCTAAAAACAGGCCACGAAGCCTCTCTACCCTTGTTGGCTTTTCAATTCTAGTTCTGGTTGCTAGCCAAAGGGGCTGCTCAGATGACTGGTTCGGGCTGAAATGGCGAGGCTAGACGGCGGATGGCAGCAATGGCCTAGGCGGGCAACGGTGGGACTTCCGGCAGCTTGGACGGCCACATATGGTGGCTGGCGAAGCTGAACGGTGGCTTGGGACAGCAAGCAGGAGCTAGACGATGAGCGGGGAGGCAGAACAATGGGCGTGGGCTTGCAGTTGGCACGTGGGCTCGCAGTGGCAGCGATGGGCGCTCGACGGCTCCAGGCAGTGGTTGACTGTAAAGGGGAGGCTCGGACGGGCTACTGGCTGTTTTCCTCTGGTTCTCTCAAGTTCTCAAATGCCTCAACAATGGAGAAAAAAAGGCTGAAGGGGAAGAAGATGGGTTGTTGGTTAAAGAGGGGGCCACCAAAATATCCTAACACTCAAGAGCATGCCCCCACCAGCTTAGATATCTTCCTTAGCCATTTGCAACTGCCAAAGCTTCCTTAACAAGCCCCTATGTGGTCTAAATGATGCACACCACCAAGGCCTACGAATTTTGCACCAAACCCCATCCAATTTCATTAAATCTCTCTCCAATTGGACCTAAATTGGAGTTCATAAATCCATCAAAGATTTCCTCATCAAAATTAACATTTTCCCCATCAATTGAACCAACTCGAAACCCAAAGACGTGACAAAAAATGGCCCTATGATTTTTCCAGACAAAAACAGCCACACTTTGAATTTTTGCCAAAAATCCCGATTTGCAGAAAAATCTTCGGAAGGTCAGTTGACATTCCTAAAATGAATTGTGATATGATAGAACTTTCAATTTATGAAATCAGGTTCAAATTCGCGGTTAATTTCAATCTGGCGTGATTTTAGTGTGACCTAACATACCGGGTAGCTTTTAGGAATTTTTTAGTGCAATTGACCCGTGGTCGATTATTTTCGAGCCACACTGTACATCTTCGACACATTGGCGACTCTCAGTTGTCGTGAAAATCTTGAGGTTTCAAATACGAGTTTAGGATACAGAAACGACAAAAAAATCAGTCCAGTGCTGTTCGACGAGAATTTTGCAATCAAGTGGAATCGCCAACACACTAATCACATATCTCAATCGAATCGACATATCTCTGGTCTCTGATCAATTTTGACAATACCATAATGACCCTTACATATTAGCACGGTTAAGCAGTCGATTCCTGATCGAATTCTCAAGTTTATTGCGTTTAGATTTCTTAACGGCTTCACCTAAAAGACTAGTTATCTCGTGAGTGGCCAACTTAGAGAAAAAACTATAGATGCGTCGATAAAAAGCCCAACTTATTCAATTGAAAATAGAACCTGAAATTCAAGATGTCACAGGTTGTAATAATTGGAACACTCTTGACTGGTTGTGATGCTTTGTGCTTGATTATGGGGCAAAATTGTTAGACATGGTATGTGACGTGCCATAACGGTTTTACTTTATAATCGGGATCCATTTGAATGTTTGAAGAGTGAGAACTCTGTGTTCCAGTTATTAATTGTGCCTATTGCATTTATAATGGCAGATGTGATGCACTAATAAGCAAGGACGTGCCGAGGCAATGTGAGTTTTGTATGGTGCATGCTTAGGCCACCTTTGAGGCGAGTTACGTCCTAATCAGGGCTTAGGGTTTTGATTCAATGAGATTTATCTTACCCCACCGTGGTTAACCTTTTTCAGGTCCTTAGTATGGAGATGTGTCCGATATGGTTTGGGGTTCCATGGGATATGGAAGTAGATAATACCTTCTACCCTATCCCTAGGACCAACCGATTCCGTGAGCTGGTTGTGACTACTATTTGAGTCAATGAGGGTTTGGGCTACAGCGTGCCCCACCGTTTCCAGGCTTGGTATATTACCAAACCAAACGATGATCGGAAGGGTCCCATGCAGAGTTTTGAGGGGCCACATGTAGGAAGTGGGGTTGAGCAGGACATCGATCCCATGGACATAGACATCCTGGAAGGTGTTGTGGTAGATCTAGATATCAAGCCGGTAAGGCTCGGGTAGCCGTGTTCACCTGGTGACTTACCTGACATCTTGCTTGGAGCTGGGTTTAGATATTAGGGCAGAGGTTGTAGGAGTTGGTAGGAGTTGTATAGTTCGATGTTAGCTCGACCTCGACCACTTTTTGTTAGCTAGTCATATAGGAGTTTCCTTTTGGTAGTCCTGTAAATATGAACTCTTCGGGTTAACTTGGCATACATACAAAGCGTAGTTTGTGAAAAATGTTGTGTATTTTTACTATCCTTATGTTTGTTTATTAGCTGGGGGTTTATTTAATTCGCTTCTGCATGTGCTTAATTGAAAGATAAAATAAGATGGGTCGGCGACGTGTCTTGAGATGTCGCATTTTTAATCGACCGTCGAGGGATGTACACGTACCCGGGGCTTGGGGTGTGAAACATGTTCCGCATGAGTGCTGACAATGGTGTGCCACATACGCAATCATGAGAGATGACTTATTCATAAACAAGTTAGATGTTTTCGGAAGAGATCTTCATAGGAAAAAGATAATCGAGTTTTTGTTGTAGCCAGCAAATGACAAAAACCTCTCAGTCATTCCTATTGTTGGAATAGGAGGTTAAGGCAAGATGACTATGGCTAAATTAGTCTACAATGATGAAAATATGAAAGAGCAATCTGAGTTGTGAATATGGGTGTGTTTGCCTGAGGACTTCGATTTAAAGAAAACATTGATGGAATCATTGAAGATGGCAAATGATCAAAGTTTGGGCAACTTTAATATTCAGCAGTTGCAAACTCATTTGCAAAACATTATCAAAGACGAGAAATATCTCATCTTGGATGATGTATGGAGCAACGACCGTCGTAAATGGAATGAATTGAGAGCTTTGCTTTGTGTAGGAGCTAGTGAAAGCAAGATCATTGTAACAATGCGTAGTTTTGAAGTCGCTTTTGTAATGGGTACCCATCCGGTGCATAATCTGAAAGGTCTTTCTCATGAAGACTCTATGGCCTTGTTCAAAAAATGGGCATTCGTAAAAAGGAAAAAGAGTTTTTTCCTAAACTACTTGAAATTGGAAATGAAATTGTTAAAAAATCTCAAGGAGTGCCTCTTCTTGAGAAAACTTTGGGGAGTCTACATTATACAAAGGACAAAGAACGATAGTGGAAACATATAAGGGATAATGAAACATGGGAGCTAGTGGAAGCAAAAAAGGACATTTTGCTAGCACTTAAGCTTAGCTATGATCATATACCATCCTACCTAAAATGATATTTTTTCTATTTTACCACTTTACCCTAGACGCCATAAAATCAAAAGCACTAACTTTGTTGATTTGTGGATGGCTTTTGGCCTTATTAGTTCAACAAGGAACAAACTAGCATTGGAAGATGTTGGTGTTGAGTATGTCAAAGAGTTGTGAAAGAGATTATTGATCTAAGAAGTTGAGGAACATGAATCAATCTTAGCATTTAACGTGCATGATCTAGTCCATTCTTTGGCAATGAGTGTGGCACAAAATGATTGTTCTATTGTTGGCTTGGATATTGCAGAGATTTCATAAGGAATTTGGTAGGGGTGTGCAATGAGAACCGCCCAAATCGGGAACCGGCCGGACCGGATTAGACCGGCCCGTTTTGGGTAGTTCCCATGGTTAGTAGTTTGGTTCCTAGTTCCTAATCTTGGAACAAGTGGCCGGTTGGTCTAATTCCCGGTTTCAAGATGGGAATCGGATCGACTAATTTTTTTATATATAATTTATATACATATAATATACATAAGGGTTAATACCCTGAAAAAATCCAAACCGGTACACCCGTAATAAATTTACCCAAAACTATTTTTTTAACCATAAAAAACCCAAATTGGTACACCTGTGACAAATTTATCCCGACTAGCCATAAAAAATCATAAACTAGTACATTTATGACAAATTTACCCCAAACTAATTTATTCGATTGAAAAAAAAATCAAAAACTTGTAAATGTGTGATAAATATACCATTCACTAAATTGGATTAATACCACAAAAAAAATCACAAAAATTGTAAACTATGACAAACGGAACGTAAAATCCCAAATTTGTATATCTGTCAACTGTCATGTGTCATTTAACTTAATAGTTTGACAATTAAATTTAACGAAAAATAACATAGGGTAAATTTGTCACAAATGTACCGGCTTGGAGTAAATTTGTCAAAGGTATACCAATGTGAGGTTTTTGGTGGTCAAAAAAATAGTTTGGAATAAATTCGTCACATGTGTGCTCGGTTTGGGGTTTTTCGGGGTATTAACCCTATACATAATATATAGACATTATATATAATATATGACTATTATATATAAAACTTATTGCCACTGAAATTGCAATTGAGGTATCAACCTCTTATGTGGCCAAGAGACTACCAAAACTCTTCTTGTTACTCTTTATTTATAAAGAAAACCTACTTGTTAATTTCATCTTTTACTCGATGTGAGACTAAAGCTCCAAGAGATCCTCATTCCTCATGCTTACACCCTCTCTCTTGCTCCCCTCACTTACAAAAGACAAGGCACTTCAAGCCTCCAATAGTCTCACATCGACTAAACATTCAAAGCGTAGAAGAGACATTGTCTATAAAACCTAAGCCAAGCACAACATTTAGCCAAATTATTTATGGCTTTTATGGAACACGAAGTATGATTGATATTCACGCAAGTGAAGTTTGAATATTTTTTATGTAAAAACGTGTGTGATTAGTTTTATTAACTTGCCTGGGAACCAAATCGGATTGATCGGAAGTATGGTCACACTTTAGTGCAAAAAAAAAAAAAGTGTGGATTTTGTTGGATCGGATCAGACCAAAACCGATGGTCTAGTCCAGTTCTCGATCTTAGGACCAAATGGTTCGGTCCAAGGTTCCCAATTTTGGGAACCAATCTCTCGGGTCCAGTTCTGTTGGAACCGGGAACCGATCACCCCTAGAATTCGGTACATTTCACTCTCAAGTAGCTCATTAAAGGGAATCTCAAATTTCAGTGGGGTTCCACCTGAAAAATCCAACTTCAAAGAGGCTACATGCAATCAAATTTCAATTTAAAGTTGCTAATGGAGTTATTACTAAAGAGTTCCCAAAAATATGTATCTCAAAGTGTGACTCCCTAAGGTATCTAGTTTTCCATTTGGTAGTTTTGAGGAGCTACCAAGTTCCATATGCAACTTCAAGCAATTGCGAATGTTCTCTCCAGTATAATAAGCAAATGAAGAAGCTTCCAAATACCATTTGTGAGCTATATAGTTTGCTATACCTATCTCTAGCTGGTTGCTCAGAGCTAGGCCATTTGTTCAAAAATATGAAAAGGCTCATTAGTCTTAGATATCTATACACAACAACAAAGTTTGCAATAAAGTGGAATGCAATACCTCAAATGTCATGCCCCGATCCTCGAGCACATGCCCATCCCTCTCTGATCGATAAATATTTTGCGACTTCCCAGGACAAGTTGCCGACCCTTTTATTTTATTGCACATGCGGAAGCAAATAACAAATCCCTTGACAGTAACTATCTCAGGATAGAAAAGCAGGACATCACATTCACAAACAAACCACGCTTTTATAAACATATTGAGTCTTTTACACAAGTCTATAACCAAAAGACTAGTTCTCAAAAAGAGGCTGTCCTATCTGACCTACTCTTCAGGTCACCTCAGCTTAGCTCCAGGTCCTCCCTCTACGGCCTTGAAAATTTTAAGCCCACGACGCGGTGAGATATGAATCTCAGCGAGTTTACAGTCTAAGCCCTGATTAGGAGGAAATACACCCAGAAGTGTCCTAACCACACAACCACTCAATTGGCACAGAGGACTTACCTTGCCTCAGTTTCCTTTCCTGCACGTCAGTATAGTTCATATCGTAATGCATATAATCAATGCATATAACAACTAGAACACCTCATCAATTCAATTAATCATCGGGGTCCTGATTATAAGGCCAAACCGTTATGACACGTCCCATTCCATGTCACACAGTTTTGGTCCCATAATCAAGTGCATCAAACTCAACAATCATGCGTTCCAATTGTTAATTACACCCCTCAAGGGGACGGCCAACTCTATTGGCGGTCTTCTAGCATTGACAGACGTCGTCTCACCTCCTTTGAGCACGGCTACGTCTCTCAATTAGACGGCTTCCCCGAAGGGACGTAGGTCCAGAATCTACTGCGATCCGAGTCCCAATGAATGGGTAACATCCGGCTTAACAGCCTAGGACTGTTTCTCATAACCAACACTTGACCAATCAATCTCGGACCAGGACACTGTGCATTGCACTCAAATGTCTCAATTAAAATAGTGAACCTGGCCTATTTTCTTTGTATTAGAAATACACCATAAAACAGTCGTGTGTAGGTACACGGTCAATTCACACTAGAAAAACTGATATCCTCCAATTTAAAATCCAAGTGGTTTATATAGTAGATAAAACCATTTTCGGTGCTAAAACCCGACACCCGGGATTTTCTGAATAAATAATGAATTTAACAAATTTTGGAATTAAAAACTCAAAATTCCAATTAGCACTCAATTTGCACAAATTAACATCCAATTGCATCAATTGAACACACCATTGCAATCAGCACGAAATTCGGTCACCGGTTATCCCGGTCTAATTTTCGGAAAATAATTAATAATTAAATAAATTATCGAAAATTAAATAAATTACAAAATAAATAAATTTAAAGCATTTAATTGAATTAACCTAAATTAACTAAACTAAATAATCTAACTAACAATTAAATCTTACCATCTTATTTAATTTAATCTAAGTGCACTAACTAAATAAACTAACTAATTCCTAACTAATCCACCTAACTAAACTAATTACACTAACTAAATACTAACTATATACTTAATCTAACTAAGCCATCCTAAACCTAATTAGCATAATTAATCCACAAATTAGCTAACCAACACACCTCTAAGTGTCATTAGCCCACTAATAAAGGATTAGAACGCAACTCACCGGTTAAGCCCGAAAATCGGCTCACGGCGATGGCAGCACAATGGCGGCCGAGACTCGAACTCACGATGAGACCAAGGGACGCTCAAATCGAGTGAAAACAGCCAACGAACTTGCTGTTCGGGCTAAGAAAACCGGCATAGAAACTGCTGGATTCAGTCTTGAATCATGAGGGGTTGAAGCGGGTCTTCGAGAGGGCTAGCCAAGCAAAGAAATCGTGGCCAAAATAAGAAGCCGATGATGGAGATGGACGGCTTGGACGCATGCTGCTGCAGGGGGAGTCGACAATGGAGGAAAAACTCCTTTGGTTGACCGAAGTTTATGCGTGGCCTATAGAGGAGAATCGGTGGGTGGAGGTGGCGTGAGAGGAGAGGAAAATGGAGGCTTCGTTGGAGGCGTGAGGCAGAGGCTGAGCAGAAACGGTTTCAGTGGAGGGGATGAGCGGCTTCGGTGGCGTCGATTCAGAGGGAGAGTAGTGGTCTTCGTCAAAAACAAAACAGAAGAAAAAGAAAGGCAACAGGAGAGAGAGATGAATGAAAGCGAAGCAACACCGTGAAGAACAAGGAAAGAGGAACGACGTGGACGAAGCTGCACCGAATGAAATGAAAAGGAAGAGGCGTCCGTGGAGAGCAGCTGGATGGATCGGCTAAGGAGATTAGAACAAAAGGAATTGGTCAAAGATAAATATCTAGGCATTAAAGCCTTGTCTCCCCTATTTCTTTCTAACCAACATAATCTAAGAATCAACTAAATTGATGCTAAAAATCAACCCTCAAACCATAGCTCCGAATTTCACTAATTTTAGAATTCAATTTCATCCTCAAATTCTCATTTTCGAAATCAAATTTTATCGAAGAAAAATCCCACACATGTCCATAAATTCCCATGATCCAGTAGCTCGGCTTACACATCAAAATTTCCTTCAAATGAGCCCGTCCGAATTTCCGTTCAATTTCTAAATCGATTTTCCGTAAAAATCTCGGAATCTCCGAAAATTTTCGGAAAGTGAGTTGACGTTCCTAAAATGAATCGTGACACGGAAAAACTTTCAATTTCTGAAATCGAGCTCAATTTCATGGTTAATTTCAAATTTGACGTGATTTTAGCGCGTCCTAATCTACCAGGTAGCTTTTATGAACTTTTAATACAATTGACTCGTGGTCGATTATTTTCGAGCCACAATGTACATCTTTGACACGTTGGCGACTCTTGATTGTCGTGAAAATCTCGAGGTTTCAAATACGGACACAATGTGAGATAGCTAGTATAAGCACCTAGAGGGAGGGTGAATAGGTGTATAATAATTTCTCGAGATAAGAGAGCAATACTAAGCAAACAATAGAAAGGAAGTTCCCCTTTGGTAACAAAACGAATTATGATCAAAGTAAAGCAAAGAGTAGGGAAGAGAAAATTTTTATAGTGGTTCGGCTTATTCCAAGCTTACGTTCACTCTTCCGCACTAACAGCCCACTGGCTGGATTTCACTATGAACAAAAGAGATGTTACAGTAAAGCTCTCCCTTGATTCCACAGTGTAGATATTCTACCACACTTCCTCAAGGTTTCTCACGAATATAGACTCTCTTTTGCGTACAAGATTTCGCTTAGCAAATGAATTGACTAAGAACAAGGAGCTTCAGACCTTGGAATTCTTCTATCGCGCACCCACTCGAACAACTGGAATGATTGCCTTATATACTCCTTTATGCCATCATACCCGTTGGCACTTACCAAAGGAATTCCTCCAATCTACCTGTTGGACGGAATCAATTAGAAAGATCATTCGAGCTATTAAAGGAACATGTCGATAGCCCATCAATCCTGCTCGCCCATACAATCAGGATTTCGGTTTCCATAGTAGAACCTTCCAAGTATACTTTGCCAATCATCGGATCCTTAATCAATCTTGATTCGAATAAAGGAATCCGTTATGTCATATTCTGCCAAGAGATCTTCTCCAGTCGATAAGGTCAAATCCTTAATGAAACACCCAGTTCTGGATAGCCCTTCTTCAACGAATTAGAAACTGTCAATGAGGATAGACTTTGAGTCTTGAGTCTAGCAGTCCGGAGGTCTTCAGACTTTAAATAATAGAGTCTACAAATCTTCAGACTAGATTGATGGAAACGTTTTGTTAGCTTCAAAATACTCCAGGATGATTTCTCCAACACAAGGTACAAAAATGACAGAAAAATCGGTCAAGTACCGTTCGACAGAAATTTTGCAATTAGGTGGAATCACCCACGCACTAATCGCATATCTCTATCAAATCGACATATCTCCGGTCTCTGATTCATTTTGACAGTGCCGTAATGACCCTTGCAGATTAGCACGGTCGAGCAGTCGATTCCTGGTCGAATTCTCATGTTTATTGTATTTAGATTCCTTAACGGCTTTACCTAATAGACTAGTTAATTCGTGAGTGGCCAACTCAGAGAAAAAGGCTATAGGCATGTCGATGAAAAGCCCATTTCATCTCATCGAAATCATACTCGAAAATCAGGATGTCACAACTCTTCCCCTCTTATAAAAATTTCGTCCTCGAAATTTAAACCTATTACACATCTTAAACAAAAAGGTGGGGGTACAGTCGTCTCATTGATTCTTCAGTTTCCCAAGTTGCTCCTTCAGTGCCGTGGTGTTGCCAGACCACTTTAACCAATGGGATGGTCTTGGTGCGCAGGACCTGCTCTTTGCGATCTACAATCTGAACCGGGCTTTCAACGTACGACACTCTGTCGTCCACATCCAATTCTTCAAAATTGAGTATATGGGTCGAGTCAGGCTCATACTTTCTTAACATCGACACGTGAAAGACGTTATACACTTGCACCAGTCTCGGCGGTAATGCAAGACGACACGCTAGGATCCCGATTCTTTCAAGAATTTCAAATGGACCTATGTACCTCGGACTCAGTTTTCCTTTCTTGCCAAAGCGCAAAGTACCTCTCATTGGTGACACCTTCAGAAAAACTTGATCACCAACTTGGAATTTCAATGGCCTTCGATGCTTATCGGCGTAACTTTTCTGACGACTTTGAGCGGTCTTTAATCTGTCTCTGATGACTGCAACTGCATCCACTGACTGCTGAACCAACTCTGGGCCTGTGACTTTTCGTTCCCCGACTTCATCCCAACATATTGGCGTTCTACATGCTCTGCCGTACGGCGCTTCAAAATGAGCCATCGAATGCTCTGCTAGTAGCTGTTGTTGTAGGCGAACTCAACAAGATGAAGCTGTTCCTCCTAGCTTCCCCTGAAATCCAAGACGCAAGCTCGTAACATGTCTTCGAGGGTTTGAATTGTCCTCTCAGACTGGCCATCCGTCTGAGGATGATAGGCCGTACTGTACTGCAGCTTCGTTCCCAAAGCACTCTGCAGGCTTTTCCAAAATGCAGCTGTAAACCTCAGGTCTCGGTCTGATGTAATCATCACTGGCACTCCATGCAGACGAACTATCTGTTGCACATACAACTCTCGTGTCTGTCTAAATCAAGGTCCTTTCGTACTGCAATAAAGTGAGCCAATTTTGTCAATCTGTCGACCACTACCCAAATAGAGTCATTACCTCTCTGACTCCTTGGTAAGCCCGTCACGAAGTCCATCGTGATATGTTCCCATTTCCATTCAGGAATCTCGAGAGGTTGTAGAAATCCTCCCGGCTTACAGTGCTGTGCCTTCACTTGCTGACACGTCAGACACTTGGCAACATGCTTGTTGATGTCCGCCTTCATACCGGACCACCAATAGTGTTGACGTAGATTCTGATACATCTTCGTACTATCTGGATGAATACTGTAACTGCTACGATGAGCTTCTAATAAGATCTCTTCTCTAAGCTCTGCATCATCAGGTACACATAATCATCCTCGAAACCTCAGTGTTCCATCATCAGAAATCTGAAAGTCAGGTTTTCTCTTATCTGCATCTTCTTGTAGGATCTTCTGAATTTCTGGATATGTTGACTGAAGTGTCTTGATTCTAACTTGCACTTCCGGCTCAATTCTAAGAGTGGCCATAAGATTTGAAATGTGGCCTACCTCAAATTTGAAAACCGAATCTCTAGCCTTCTCAATCAAAGTCCATTCCTTAAGTACCATCTATGCAACTGAAGATTTCCGACTCAGCGCATTTGCGACTTTATTCGCCTTTCCAGGTGATACAAGATATCACAATCATAGTCCTTCAAGAGTTCCATCTAGCGACGATGTCTCATATTCAATTCCTTCTAAGAGAATAGATACTTGAGACTTTGATGGTCAGTGAAGATCTGGAATCTTTCTCCATACAAGTAATGTCTCCAAATCTTCAAAGCAAAAATAATTGCTGCGAGTTCTAAGTCATGCGTCGGGTAGTTCAAATCATCAGGTCTCAACTGACGAGACGCATATGCAACAACTCTACCATATTGCATCAACACGCAACCCATTCCTCTAAACGACGCATCACTGTAAATCTCGTATCCTCCAGGACCATATGGTATAGTCAGCACAGGTGCGGTAGTCAGCTCTTGGAAACTATACTTGCACTTATCTGTCCAGACAAATTTCTTTTCCTTTTTCAATAATCAAGTCAAAGGCAATGTTATAGCTGAAAATCCTTTCATGAACCTTCTGTAATACCCTGCTAAACCCAGAAAACTTCTGATCTCTGTCACTATTGTCGGTCTTGGCCAGTTGATCACTGCTTCAATCTTGGCGGGGTCCACAGATATTCCTTCTCCTGAAATCACGTGACCTAGGAAAGCAACACGAGTTAACCAAAACTCGTACTTGCTAAACTTAGCATATAGCTCATGAGTTTTTAGAGTCTGCAGTACCAATCTTAAATGCCCTTCATGCTCCTCTGGACTTCTAGAGTACACTAGGATATCGTCGATGAACAGGATCACAAACTGATCCAGGTATTCCTTGAAAAGTCGGTTCATCAAATCCATGAATGCAGCTAGAGCGTTTGTCAATCCGAGCGGCATTACAGTGAATTCATAATGGCCGTATCGAGTACGAAATGCTGACTTCGGAATATCCTCCTTTCTAATCCTCAACTGATGATATCCCGTCCTTAGGTCAATCTTAGAGAATATTGACGCTCCTTGCAACTGATCAAACAAGTCATTAATCCTCGGCAATGGATACTTGTTCTTGATCGTCACTTGATTGAGTTGCGATAATTGATGCATAGGCGCAACGAACCATCCTTCTTCTTCACGAACAGAACTGGTGCTCCCCAAGGTGATGCACTAGGACGTATGAATCTCTTATCCAATAATTCTTGCATTTGCACCTTCAGTTCTTTCAACTCTAACAAAGCCATTCGATAAGGAGCCTTAGAGATCGACTCTATCCCGGGGGCTAACTCAATCACAAACTCTATTTCCCTTTCTGGTGGTAGACCTGGCGATTCTTTCGGGAATACATTTGGAAACTCTTGAACCACTGCTATATCATCAATCTTTAACTCCTCAACTGTCGTATCCACGACAGTTGCTAGGTAACCTTAGCAACCCCCATCTAACAACCGAGTTGCCTCTAGTGACGAGATTAAAGAAATCGAGGGTCCTCCTCGACTCCCAATAAACTCGAAGCTCTCACCCTCTAACAGGTTAAACTGAATCGCCTTGTGATAACAGTCTAGCTTAGCTTGTTGCTTGGTGAGCCAGTCCATGCCAATAATCAAGTCGAAGTCATACATGGCTAGGACTATCAAATCTATCTTCCCCTCTCGCTCACCAATCGCTAACGTGCAACCAAGACAACCCATTGTAACTAACACATTATCCTTTAATGGTGTAGATATACTAACCACTAACTCCAACAACTCAGGAATCAATCCTACCAACTTAGCATACTGTTCAGCTATAATGAATGAGTAGCTCCAGGGTCAAATAAAGCATAAGCAGCGTGGTCATTCAACGAGATAGTACCTGTAATCACATTAGGCACATCCTCCGCCTGTCCTCTGGTGATAGCATATGTCCTTCCTTGAGCTGGAGGTTGGTTAAATCCACCTTGCTGTGCATTCGGTGGCGGAAGTCCTCGGTTCTGACCCATCTATGGCGGTGGTGGCAACTGTGGTCCCATCTATCTCCTGGGACAATTCTTGGCCATGTGACCCTGCTGGCCACATACAAAACAAGCACCCATCCTAGCTGGACACGGGGCTGATCCGTGTTGTCCTCCGCAGGAGCAACACGGTCTGAATTGACTCAACGACTTTCCTATCCCACCTTTCCTAATGGGAACAGGACATCTTCCTCCAGTCATTGGTCTCTTCCCAAACCGATTTCCATCTCGGTTCAAACTAAACCGCGACCCAGATGCAGCAGCTTATTCATTCTGGTCTCTCTCGATCATCTGGACCCATTCATATAGGTCGTTGTAGTTCCTCAAGTTCAGTAGTATCAGTGGACTCCTCAACTCTGGCCTGAGTCCATCTCTAAACCTTCTAACTCGGTCTATCGGATTTTCAACCAACTTAGGGGCATACTGTGACAGTTCAGCAAACTTCGCTTCATACTGATCAACTGTCATCGAGCCTTAGCGAAGGCATTGAAATTCTGCCATCTTCACTTCTCTGGCAGTCTCAGAAAAATATTTGTTGTTGAAGACCTCAATGAAGGCGTTCCACTCCGGAACCACACCTTCAGGAAACAATGTTCCTTTGGTGGCTCTCCACCATCTGCCTGCTATCCCCTTCAGTTGGTAGACGGCAAGAGCGACATTTTCTGCCTCAGTGCACATCAGCAGTGCAAAGGCATTTTCCAACTCATGGACCCAAAGGGCTGTAGCCTCGGGATCTCCCGCGCCAGTGAACTTTGGCGAGTTCAACTTTAAAAACTGTTCCACCAGACTATGCATTGGCCTCACAGCAACCACGTTCCCAAGTGGAACTTTAGCAGGTACAGCAGCAGGTGCGGCAGCAGCAGTAGCAGCATTGGCAGCGGTAGCAGCAGCAGCAGCTGTAGCGGCGACAGTAATGGCAGCTGCTTGATTTTGGGCTTGTTGATCCATTCGATTTCCCATTGTCTCAAGCACATGCATGATCCTGTCCACTCTTGGATCACCCTGAGCTGCTACTCTAGCATCAACTGGAGGTGGTGCAGTTCCACTCGCATTGGCCTGAGCTGGCCCTTTACCTCGGCCACCTCGGGCGCTGGCTCTTGTCGGCGTCCTGGCCCGAGCAACTGAGGATAAGGTCCTCTGCCTAGGAGTTCTCAGCTCTTGATCACTCATACTGTAGATCTTCTACAACACCTGTTCCCAACTCCATATAGAATTAGAAACTGAGCGATTTCACAATCAATTTACCAAACAACCATCAATCACATGCATCAGCATGAAAATAGAGGTCATTCCTACTAACTATCCCAAGAACCCATTGCACCTCATCACTCCAATATTGACCCGCTCTGATACCACTTAATGGAGATGTCACGCCCCGATCCTCGAGCGCATGCCCATCCCTCTTTGGTCGATAAATATTTTGCGACTTCCCAGGACGAGTCGCCGACCCTTTTATTTTATTGCACATGCGGAAGCAAATAACAAATCCCCTGACAGTAACTATCTCAGGATAGAAAAGCAGGACATCACATTCATAAACAAACCACACTTTTATAAACATACTGAGTCTTTTACACAAGTCTATAACCAAAAGACTAGTTCTCAAAAAGAGACTGTCCTATCTGACCTACTCTTCAGGTCACCTCAGCTTAGCTCCAGGTCCTCCCTCTACGGCCCTGAAAATTTTAAGCCCACGACGGGGTGAGATATGAATCTCATCGAGTTTACGGTCTAAGCCCCGATTATGAGGAAATACACCCAGAAGTGTCCTAACCACACAACCACTCAATTGGCACAGAGGACTTACCTTGCCTCAGTTTCCTTTCCTGCACGTCAGTATAGTTCATATCGCAATGCATATAATAACAACTAGAACACCTCATCAATTCAATTAATCATCAGGGTCCTGATTATAAAGCCAAACCGTTATGACACGTCCCATTCCATGTCACACAGTTTTGGTCTCATAATCGGGTGCATCAAACTCAACAATCATGCGTTCCAATTGTTAATTACACCCCTCAAGGGTACGGCCAACTCTATTGGCGGTCTTCTGGCATTGCCAGACATCGTCTCACCTCCTTTGAGCATGGCTACGTCTCTCAATTAGACGGCTTCCCCGAAGGGGCGTAGGTCCAGAATCTACTGCGACCCGAGTCCCAATGAATGGGTAACATCCGGCTTAATAGCCTAGGACGGTTTCTCATAACCAACACACGACCAATCAATCTCGGACCAGGACACTATGCATTGCACTCAAATGTCTCAATTAAAATAGTGAACCTGACCTATTTTCTTTGTATTAGAAATACACGATAAAATAGTCGTGTGTAGGTACACGGTTAATTCACACTAGAAAAACTGATATCCTCCAATTTAAAATCCCACTGGTTTATATAGTACATAAAACCGTTTTCGGTGCTAAAACCCGACACCCGGGATTTTCTGAATAAATAATGAATTTAACAAATTTTGGAATTAAATACTCGAAATTTCAATCAGCACTTAATTTGCACAAATTAACATCCAATTGCATAAATTGAACACACCATTGTAATCAGCACGAAATTCCGGTCACCGGCTATCCCGGCCTAATTTTCCGGAAAATAATTAATAATTAAATAAATTACCAGAAATTAAATAAATTACAAAATAAATAAATTTAGAGCATCTAATGGAATTAACCTAAATTAACTAAACTAAATAATCTAACTAACAATTAAATCTAACCATCTTATTTAATTTAATCTAAGTGCACTAATTAAATAAACTAACTATTCCTAACTTATCCACCTAACTAAACTAATTACACTAAATAAATACTAACTATATACTTAATCTAACTAAGCCATCCTAAACCTAATTAACATAATTAATCCACAAATTAGCTAACTAACACACCTCTAAGTGTCGTTAGCCCACTAATAAAGGATTAGAACGCAACTCACTGGTTAAGCCCGAAAATCGGCTCACGGCGATGGCAGCACAACGGCGGCCGAAACTCGAACTCACGGCGAGACCAAGGGACGCTCAAATCGAGTGAAAACGGCCAACGAACTTACTGTTCGGGCTAAGAAAACCGGCACAGAAACTGCTGGATTCGGTCTTGAATCATGAGGGGTTGAAGCGAGTCTTCGAGAGGGCTGGCCAAGCAAAGAAATCGTGGCCAAAATAAGAAGCCGATGGCGGAGATGGACGGCTTGGACGCGTGCTGCTGCAGGGGGAGTCAACAATGGAGGAAAAACTCCTTTGGTTGACCGAAGTTTATGTGTGGCCTATAGAGGAGAACCGGTGGGTGGAGGTGGTGTGAGAGGAGAGGAAAATGGAGGCTTTGTTGGAAGCGTGAGGCAGAGGCTAAGTAGAAACGGTTTCGGTGGAGGGGATGAGCAGCTTCGATGGCGTCGATTCAGAGGGAGAGCAGTGGTCTTCGTCAGAAACAAAACAGAATAAAAAGAAAGGCAACAGGAGAGAGAGATGAATGAAAGCGAAGCAACACCGTGAAGAATGAGGGAGGAGGAACGACGTGGATGAAGCTGCACCGAATGAAATGAAAAGGAAGAGGCGTCCGTGGAGAGCAACTGGATGGATCAGCTAAGGAGATTAGAACAAAAGGAATTGGTCAAAGATAAATATCTAGGCGTTAAAGCCTTGTCTCCCCTATTTCTTTCTAACCAACATAATCTAAGAATCAACTAAATTGATGCCAAAAATCAACCCTCAAACCATAGCTCCGAATTTCACTGATTTTAGAATTCAATTTCATCCTCAAATTCTCAATTTCGAAATCCAATTTTATCAAAGAAAAATCCCACACGTGTCCATAAATTCCCATCACCCAGTAGCTCGGCTTGCACATCAAAATTTCCTTCAAATGAGCCCGTCCGAATTTCCGTTCAATTTCTTAATCGATTTTTCGTAAAAATCTCGAAATCTCCGAAAAATTTTCGGAAAGTGAGTCGACATTCCTAAAATGAATCGTGACACGGCAAAACTTTCAATTTCTGAAATCGAGCTCAATTTCGCGGTTAATTTCAAATTCAATGTGATTTTAGTGCGTCCCAATCTACCATGTAGCTTTTAGGAACTTTTAATACAATTGACCCGTGGTCGATTATTTTCGAGTCACAATGTACATCTTTGACATGTTGGCAAATCTCGATTGTCGTGAAAATATCGAGGTTTCAAATACGGACACAAGGTACAAAAATGACAGAAAAATCGGTCTAGTACCGTTCGACGGAAATTTTGCAATTAGGTGGAATCACCCACGCACTAATCGCATATCTCTATCAAATTGACCTATCTCCGGTCTCTGATTCATTTTGACGGTGTGGTAATGACCCTTGCAGATTAGCATGATCGAGCAGTCGATTCCTGGTCGAATTCTCATGTCTATTGTATTTAGATTCCTTAATGGCTTTACCTAATAGGCTAGTTAACTCGTGAGTGGCCAATATACTTTTTGGGACTCGAAGTATGCGAAAATCTCGAAGTTTGTTTGAAGGTACTTGTCGACTAACTCACCTTCAAAAGTTGGTAATTTTGGATCGTGGGAGACCAATATATGTGCCTTTTAGGGAATTAGTCGCCTTAGAGTGCTTGACAATTACTAAATGCTAGCTCACGTTGACCCGGAAGAGTAGGTCCAATTTTTCGTTGAATCTTTGTACACAAGTAATTCAAAAGTTTAAACAAGTAATGGAACTACTCCAATGTCTTGAGGGATCAGGTTGCACTTTGGAGACCTTTTTTTATCTATGATTGCCCAAGCTTGATTGTTGTACCTGAATGGTTATGCAATCACACAAATGTCAGATTAATTCGCTTGATCTGATGTCCCAACTTATTGTCTATGTCGGTTTTTATTGAAAGAAATTGTACACCCATATAAAAATTTGATTTTGCTGAACAATGAGAAGTATCTTGGTATATAGAATATCAAATTTGCATGACACCACAATAATTGCCGTAATACTATGTTATAAATACTCAACGCTTATTTCCTTTTATTTTTTCCTCTTTGTCTATTTGCCATGTCATGTTGATCTCCACAAAGAATTGGACGTGTATGTTGACACTTAAATTTTGACAACCCAATCGTTTATTCATTGCATAAAACATTAGGGATCGACCCTGACCCCTAGTAATTAATTGCATTAAGAGCATTTACTACGTAGTTCATATTTCCATTAATTACATTTTAATTTGGACCGGCGGCAGACGGACTCGAGTGAATGTTTTTGAGCTTAACTGGACCAAGCCCATGAAGCAGAAAATGAGAATAGGCCCGCAATTATTCCATGATGGCCGAATTTACATGTGAGTGTTCTTACCGTAAAGATTTTGATCGGCGTGATTCCCCCCCCCCCCCCCCCACCTCCTCATTTTCATATATTATTTTGAGGGAACAAATCCATTGCCAATAGGAAACCGTGAGATATCAAAGGGAATTGCAAAATTTAGTGGTTTGCTTATTATTCTTAAAATCTCTTTCCTACACTCGCATATCTTCCTCTGCAATGCAAAAGACAAATGTGAGGAGAGAGACGAAAGGAAGATGTATTGTAAGAGGAAAGGAGATCTTGTTTCTTTCTTTGAGAGCCCAAGCCATCCCTATAGAAGGCAAGATACAGTTCAAAGAGAGAGGTCGGCAGACTCTATTCTCAAAGCACATAGAGACACACGAGTGAGAAGAAGAGAAAAGGGTCGTGGTCGAGACCCTCCTTGCGGCCGCGACGCTTGGTCAACGCCAGATCCCTCGTGGCCAAGTCCTTCCATCTTCCGTAGCCACTTGACGACGCTCAGCGTTACTGTGATCACTCTTCACCGGCAAGAAGCAGCTTCCCATCTCCGGAGACCATCATAACAAGCTTCCAACCAGTTTTGGGAGCTGGTCTTGAGCCCGTTGCTATCTAGAACGACCGAAGACTTGCAAATCTCCGACATTTCCGGTTAAGTAAAATTTCCATTCGGTGGTCAAGGAAAAGGCATCCCGCCAAGGGAGGTACATGATTGGCAAGAGAGAATCCTGAGCCAAGTGGTGGGTTTCATGGTCGAAGTAGAAGAGACGGCATAGATCTTTGTCCACATATATTTGGTCATCCCCAACATACACGGTGAGAGGTCTGGACGTTCGGTCAAGCGCTCCTCCTTCTTGTTGCAGCAAGCTAGTCGAGACGGCGTAATCTCCATTGACCCTCCTATCCCCGACGTCTCCAGTTGCGTCTTGTCGTCTTAGCCCGTGAACTGCTGCGCCACCAACGCCCGCTGCTGCACCGCTGCTGTTTGCAGCCATTCGTTGCCGTCCACCGTCGAGCAACCGATCGCGATTCCGGTCCAAGTGCGTTGCGTTCGAATTTGAAAATAAAATCTTAAGATGCACATCTCTAGTATATTTGCAATATTTTACTGCCTTATTCTATTAGATATTTATTTAAATAATGTAATATCCACAAAATCCTAAGATACCCCAAGTTAGGAAATTTTCCTAATTTAACAACGTACCTGGATGTTAACAATGTACCTGGACGATCGTCCGACGTCTAACTACAAGATATGTGTCTAACTACAAGATATGATGCTCCGTGTATGGAAAATCTTTCATCCTATCCATAACCATTTAGATAAGATCGTTGATTTACCCGTTTCCAAATTTGAATGATAAGCCTTCCATCAAAATCCATAACCACTTAGATATGATCATTGATTTATTTCGTGCCCTTATTGAGATAGATAACGTAAGATTGTGGATTACATTATTTAATTAAATATCTATACGATATTTGATTGCTTTCCTTAAATAAGAAAACCCAAAAAATATCTTTGGATTAGATTCGATTCTTGTTAGAATATTGCTTGTTTTAGGCTAGATTGCATGTTTAGATTAGGTTATTTATTTGCTCTAAAAAATTTTACAATAAAAATACAAAATAATTGCTTTAGGATGTTAGATAACCTTAACTAAAATTACATGTTTAATTATTAGGTAATTTTAATTTCGAATTTCACTTAAAAAAATAAAAAAAATATCATACATGTGTCACGTAAAATTAGGTCATCCCTTGCACATCATTTAGTCATTGCATGCTTAGGATCATTTACACATGTGACGTATTAGGATAGTTGCATTAATATATGTCCGTCACTACATTAAGTCATGTAAGTAACATTGCATGACATATAGTTTGCATATTAGGTTGCAGAATGCATGTCATGTTAGTATATATACATTTTTATACATCATTACATTGCATTGCATTGCATGAAGTTTAGGTTTCATTAAATAAGAGAAAATCCAAAAAAAAAAATGAGTGACTGCGCATTAATTAGAAATCATATGTAGGACTGTTAATGTGAATTCTGAGCTAATATTGCAAATGATTTCGTTGCTATGAAATAAGTCTTGCAATTTATTTATTATTTTATTTGGGTATTAAATTGGTAGATTATGTACCCGCATGGTCACCTCACTGAAAAAGCTAGTATAAACACCTAGAGATGATGAATAAGTATAAAAATAGATTTATCTAAAGATGCAATAAAAATATTTTTCTATTAAGCTGAGTCTGCTAGGCAATCGATTTCTGATAAAGATTCAAACTTAGTTAATATCTTTTTAAAAAATAGTGAAAGTCAGAAAAATATCACAGCAAATAAATTAAAAGAGTTCAGGGAAGAAAAAATGAACACAAGATTTATAGTGGTTCGGCTTAGATTAAGCCTACGTCTACTCTCTCACGCTAACAACTTTCTAGTTGGATTTCACTATGAATCGAAAGAGAATTACATCAATATAATACTAACTACTTAGTAAAGAGTTTCTTGTTCTCTCACTAAGTCACTCGTTAGTGTTTCTCTCTTTTGAATACACGTATGAGTACTATTAATGAAGAACAAGTGTGACATCCTGAATTTTCAACCCTGTTTTCAATTAAATAAAATTGGGTTTTTTATCAACGCGCCTATAGTGTTATTCTCTGAGATGATCACTCATGAGATAACTAGACTATCTAAGGAAGTCATTAAGGGATTTTAAACGTAATAGACTTGAAAATTCGACCAGGAATCGACTGCTTGACCGTGCTAGTCTGCAAGGGTCATTATGGCACAGTTAAATGTCGATCAGAGATCGGAGATAGGTCGGTTAGACTGAGATGTGTGGCTAAATGTGGGTGATTCCACCAAATTGCAAAATTCTCGTCGATCGGCACTAGACTGATTTTTCTGTCATTTTTGCGCCTTGTGTCCGTATTTGAAATCTTGAGATTTTCATAGCAACCAAGAGTCGCCAATGTGTCAAAGAGGTACGTGTGGCTCGAAGAAAATTGACCACCGGTCAATTGCATTAAAATTTCTAAAAGCTACCAGTAGGTTAGGTCACGCTAAAATCGCGTCAGATTGGAATTAACCTCGAATTTGAACCCGATTTCAGAAATTGAAAGTTCTGTCATGCCACGACTTATTTTAGGAACGTCTACTCATACTTCGAAGAATTTTTGGTAAAAGGGAATTGTAGAAATTATGTGGGTTTTTTCTACCTCAAAATTGGACATCAATTGCGGAATTTGTCAAAGAAATTGAAGCTATATGAGGAAATTCGGAACTAGGTAGAGGTCAGCAATTTTGGGCTTCAAAATTGAATTATTTGTGGAATTTACTTTACAAGAAAGTATTATGAGACCAAGGGATAAGATGGGAGACTTTGAGGGGGGACAAGATTTAATTAGTTGGATAATTGTTGACTTTTTCCCCCAATCTACTGCCTTCTTCGCGCGTCCAACTGCATCTCACGGCCATTGCCTCTCTTCCTTTTCCTCGGTGCAGCCCTCTCCACATTGTCTCTCTCTCTCTTTCTTCGAACATTTCTCTCTCCCAAGCCTTCTGTTCTGCGCATTTTCCCCTGCATCTTCATTTCTTCCTTTGGTTCTTCACCGAAGCTGCTGCCACGCCCACTCACCACACCATTCTTCCACGTTCTCTCTCTCTCACAAAGACACCAGCAGTTGACAACCCTCTGCCACTGAAGCTAACTTCTATTTTTGTTGACCCTATAGCCGCTGTCTTCTTTCGCCATTGAAGCAGTGCCGCCCCACCGTCTACCCATCTCACCACTAAATCTCTCTCTCTCTCGGCCACTTCGCCCATCGATCAGCCCAGCAGCAGCCCTTGTTGCCCCCCACTTATGTCAATCCAGCCCACACGCTAGCAAACAACCCAGCCCGAAGCTACTCCTTTGCCATTGCTCCTCAAGCCGTGAGCAACCCTGGTTTTTCAGCTCGGGCAAAAGTTGCAAGCCATTTTCTCGATTTGTGCCCCGTTGGCGTCGCCGTTTTGGAAATTGTCGATCCTCGTCGCGTCCCCATCATTTTGTTCCGAGCAGATCACAAATCAAGTGAGTTAACTCACTAAACCTCGCTTAGTAAGTTAATTATTCTTAGAGGGTAATTAGATTAAGTTAATTAAGGTTTAGGTGGTTAGTTAGATTAGATTAGTTATTTAAATATCCAATTTTTGCATGTTAGGTTGTTAAATTAAGTTAATTAGGGCCTAGATAGGTTGTATTAATTATCTAGATTGGTTTGGAAATTTTACGGGCCCGTCTCAGTATTTAATTAGACAATTTCAGCCTAGGTTAGCAATTTTGGCATTTAATTGATTTATTTAATTAATTTTGGTAATTATTTAATTATTAAATATTTTTCCAAAATTAGGCCGGGATAACCGGTGACCGGAATTTTCGTGCTGATTGTTATGGTGTGTTCAGTTTTCGCAATTGGATGTTAATTTGTGCAAATTGAGTGCTGATTGAATTTTTTGGTAATTTATTCCAAAATTTGTGAATTTCAATATTTATTCAGAAAATCCCGGGTGTCGGGTTTTAATACCGAAAATAGTTTTATATACAATATAAAACAGTGGGATTTTAAATTGGAGGATATGAATGGGTTCGAACTGACCGTGTACCCGCACACGACTATTTTCACCAGGTATTTCTAATATGAAGAAAATAAGCCAGGATCATTACTTTAATAGAGACATTTGAGTGCAATGCACAGTATCCTAAGCCAAGATTGATTGGTCGTGTGCTTGTTAAAGAGAACCCGTCTCGAGCTTTTAAGCCGGACATTACCCTATATGGGATATCCATTCTTTGGATCACGGGTCGTAGTAGATTCTGGACCTACGCCCCTTCAAGGAAGCCGTCTATTAAGATATGGATGTTGCCGCGCTCAATGGTGGTGAAACGACGCCTGGCTACGCCAGAAGGACATCGAACTTATGAGTAGGTGACTCGGGTTGTAGTAGATTTTGGACCTAAGTTCCTTTGGGTAAGCCGTCTATTAAGATATAGACGTTGTCGTGCTCAATGGTGGTTAGACAATACCTGGCTGTGCTAGTAGATATCGAACTTATGAGTAGGTGGTACCCTTAAGGGGAAAAATTAACTATTGGAATGCATGAATGATTGATTGAGTTGATGAGACGTTTCAATTATTGTTAGCATTAAATATATGCATTTGGATTTTGAAATGTACTGACGTGCAGGAAAGAACTAAGGCGAGGTAAGTTCCATGTTCTCATTGTGTGATTGTGTGGTTAAAGCGCCCTGAAGCGTATTTCCTTCCTAATAAGGATTTAAATGGTGGACTTACTGAGACTTTGTCTCACTGGTTATTATATAACCATTTTCAGGTCCTTAGATTGTGGTCATGGAGGACTGAAGCCCTAGAGTCTGTGGAGGTGGAGTCTGAAGGATCGGCGTATGTGTTCTACTAGTATGTTGTAAGATAGCTTCTTTTGAGAGTCGATCATTTTGTAGGCTTCTACCTAGACTCTTTTTATATATAAACCCAGTTGTTTATAAAATTGTGCTTTTGTGAAATGTTGCCCTGCTTTCCTATTCCTTGTTTGTTGTCAGGGGTTGTTGTTTCGCTTCCGCATGCACATTAAAAATGAAAGGGTCGGCGACTAGTTCTGGGAAGTCGCAAAATTTTTATCTACTACAGAGAGATGTGCGCGCGCTCGAGGGTCAAGGCGTGACAACAAGTGATTTGAGAAGCTTCAGACTTTTGAAATTCTAGCTTTCACGCACGCTTACAAATGACCCGAAAAACCTCTTTAAATACTCATCCATGCCTTTATAACCATTGGCACTATCCAAAGGAATTATTCCAATCAACCCGTTGGACAGAATCAATCAAAATGGATTGAGCCGTTTGAAGATTAAGATGAAAGTCTGATGATTTTGATCGCCTATACAATCAGAATCTTGATTTTCTTAAATAGATTCTTTCCAAAAAAAAAAAAATTGTCTTCAAAATTGATCTTACAGATTTGTGATTGATTTCATCAATAATATCCAAAAAGGTAAGTGAGATTCTTAACCAGAAAGCCAAATAAATCTTGTTTGTACTGAATCCTTGAAGTAAGAACAATAATCCTGAGTCTAATTATTTCTTCGTTCTTCACTTAAGTTTAGTCTAGGTGTTCGTCAGAGTGGGGCAAACTTATGATATAATGTAGACTTTAATATAATTCCACAGAAGTCTAGTATTCCTCATAATGAGAATAAGAATAGAAATAGAAAAGTTTTGTCAACTTCAAAATCTAATAGGAGTTTTCTCAACACTCACATGTTAGGGAGTAATAAAATGAACTCGAGCTGTCTAATAAACATTTTTTTTTTCATGAAAAGAACGGTACCAAAATGACATTAGAGAAATTTAGTGTAATCAAGTCCCTGTGCTCAAATTCTCTACTTCATAGGAGTAAAGTAATTCTCCCGTTATTTTACTTAGGTGAGATGTTTAGTCGACCTACCATAAACTGAATAGTAGCGACTCCTAATTGAAAAATCATTTGTCTATTAAGAACTTGAACCTAAGGGCTTAGGAGAGCCTGAGCTAAGTTTAAGCTTAGTAATTCATTAGTTGAACCCTAGGTGGTTTACCTGAGGTTAGGTCGCGATGGTACACTTAGCTAAATATTTGGCAATCTCTTTCATTTTCAGGGATGAAACTGTCACGACCCCAACTCCATCTCCAGGGTCTTGGGCAATAACGGTTATTTTTGCAACGTTCAAGCTCATTGTCGTCCCGATTTTTTTTTATATCATTATCACGCGCATGTGGAAACATGAATAAACAACTCTTCAGACAAACAACAATTGGAAGATTGGGACATACATCATACAGACCACACTAGTTTATATTATAACAGTATTTTTACAATTCATTTCTCTATGCCCTCTTTTCTTTTTGCATCACACTACAAATTTTCCACATAAGCCAAGGGAATTCCTATCTCTTTTAGCATTATTGTAGCTCTCAACACTGATGTGAGACTTCCATGCGTACAAGACTGAAAAATAAAAAAGTGAGTTTTGGGGAAAATTAATAAATAAAATTCCTAACATTCTACCAAGAAAGCCTTTCATCATCAAGAACAAGCATGTACTACACTTGCAAATAGTGTCAATGGCATATCAATAGCAAACTTATTACTACATCTTGACTACATGCAGGTGCCCATCACAACATACTTCAATGCATACTTACCTTCGGCTTAATAATGAACACATCAACCTATCATGCTTATGCATAATCGGCACTTATGCAAATTCATTTAACGTCATCCTAGCTCGACCAGGCCCTCTCGGTTCAACTGGGGCTTCTAGCTTTTTGCTAGGCTTCTTGGCTCGACCAAGGCATCTCGGCTCGATCGAGACTTTTCGGGGCTAGCTTTCTGAGGCTTCTGGGTTCAAAACCCAAGTATTCTGGCTCAACTAGGGCATTCTAGCTCAATCGAGGTATCTCGTTCACTGAAGGAGGCATCGCCACCAACACCGTGTGGCGACAAACGTGTTTTCCTCTTTAAGTGCATGCATAAATGCATCATACAAGCTGGTTTTTATCTTTTCTCTTAACCGACACATGCATGGCCCAAATGCGTGCTCATCTATTCGTGTGTGTCATCGATTCTCATACTTTGCTAACAAGTATGTCAGGAACGATCTTTGGTCCATAACTTAAATCAACCACTTAGCGTCAATCCTCGCACCAAACAAGGCTCGGAATGGTGCCTCACCAAGAGCTCGTAGATTTGGGCAATCCCCATTCTAATCAAGGCATAAGATCGACACACCTTAATGTCGATCTAGGACCTTGCAGCCTTGGGCGATTCTTGCACCGAGCAAGACTTGGACCCGGCATCATAGTTGTGCCGAAATCAAAGCTCTATGACTTGGGTGACTTTGTCTTGCGATGAAACGAATCCAAACAAACCTCGATTCCATTTTGACCATACATGACTCAAGCACACGGCTATGTCCATAATAGATAAGATCAAACAAAAGACATAGCACACTACCCACGGCTTGACGGGTGAGCACTTACTAGCCTCAACAATGGGATCTACTTTCTTAGAAGAAAATGAGGAATCTTACTTACCTTGGTGAACCTTGAGGACCAACTTAGATTAGCTTGAAGGATTGAGGATGTAAGGCCGAGAGAAAAGAAATGGAGGAGGAAGATGGGCGTGAATGGCAAGGGCTATAAGGAGGTGGAAATGAATGGGAGCCTCCCCTATTTATAGACATCAAGCTAATTATTACTCATCGAAGTGGTCCAATCGCGTTTCTTAGAGTGGCATGGCTATGCCATCAAGGTGGCAAGCCTAATTTGCAAGGTGGCATGCCTAAAATATTAAGAAAACACTTGCCATCTTCTTATTGGACCACCTATTGGCTTTCTCTCCAAGATTCAATTTAGGCTGATGAAGTGCCTATGGTCCTAAGGGACACATAAACCCCTTTGATGTCTCGTGTCCTCTTCTAATTGGTTAGCTCTTACTTTGTTCACCAAGACTATCTTTTAGTTTCATTATAGCCTAAAATTCTAGAGGACACCTATCACGCCTTAGTCCTCAAGCACGCACCCATCCCTCACCTTGGTCAATTAAATAGTGACGTCCCAGGACGCATCACCAACCCTTTCTTTTTAATATGCATGCAGAAGCATATAAAATCCCTAGACAATAAAGTAATGTGATAGGAAAGTAGGATTAAATTCTGAACTTTCAAAAACAACCACACTTATATACATTGCAAACCAATGCACATAAATAGGGGACTACTAAGTCAGATTCAACTTAAACAAGTTCAGGAACAAGGTCTACAAATAGGGGTGGGGGTTTCACAAACTACGGGTCCTCATTATCCTCCATACTCCAACTGGAGCCTTCAGCAGACTGTACCAAACTTCTGAGATCTTCAAAATCCAGGTATGCTGCATCTAGGGACCTGAAATGTAATCCTACAATTAGGATGAGACTATGTCTTAGCAAGTTCTACCCCCTAAGACCCGATTAGTAAACCAATACGCTATCCGAGCTGCCTATGCACACACGAGTTAGAGGACTTACCTTGGCCTCAGATTCTACCTACATATTAGCACATATCAAATAGGCACATAATCAATCACATCACAGATCAAAGAAATGATCAATCAACCTATTTGATTACATGTCAGTATGACCCTTCATCGGTCATCTCAATCCATACTATGCATTTTACAAGCACGTGCATTCTCTAAGGGACCGATATGCCAAGGCGACCTATTTGGTCACCGAGCCACGTGCATTCTCTAAGACATCTTATATGTCAAGGCAACATGCTAATCACTAAGCCCCGTGCATTGTCTAAGGCATCTTATATTCCAAGGCGATGTACTAATTATTAAGCCACGTGCATTCTCTAAAGTGATATACTAAATCACCGAGCCATGTGCCTTCTCTAAGGCACCGCTTTCGCCAAGGTAACGTACTAAATATCAAGCCACGTGCTTTTTTAGGTGATGTATGTACTCAACAATTTACGTGTATTCTCTAAGGCGACTTATATGCCAATGCGACCTATTTGGTCACCGAGCCACGTCACACAACATTTCTCATCATCGTTTATCATACCCGATGAATACCGTGCGTGGGCACATAATTGGCCTTAGCCAAAATATAATATTTTCCTTTCCATAACTCCCACATTTTCTATAGTCCACTAAAATATTTTTGGCCTTATCAACCGATGCCCGTTTATTTTTCAATTAATAATCAACAATATTTAATTTAAGAATAAATCCCAAATTCACAGATAATTCAATTCAACACAAAATAAAGCTCAAATAAATAAACGGACTTCACCACGACAATCAGCATAAAATTACGGTCGTCGGCTATCCCTGCCTAATTTCCAAAAAATAATTAAATAATTAAATAATTTCGAAAAAATTAATAACTAAATACAATAAATCCAATTTAGGCTCGTAATGCCTAATTGGAGCCCGAGATGGGTTAGGAAAAATCCCGAGATAAATTCAATAAATACGAGCACGTCTTTACTTGCTAATTACACTAACCAATCACCTAACATGCATCATTAATTCACTAATTAAATTACTCTAAACTAATATAATCACCTAATTGCACTTAACTAAATCTAATCAATCATTAAGCATCATTAGCAAACTAAGAAGGGATTAGTGAGCTAAACTCACCAGTTTAGCGTTCCGATGAGTCCACGGCGAAGGTGACGTCAATGCGGTCAATAAACCTCGAAGCGACAACAGCAAGTGAGGCCGGGAAGACACCTAAAACGGGCCTCGAAGACCAAAAACCCTTGCTATCCTTGGTTTTTGTTCTTGAGCCGAGCAGCTGGAACTGGTGGCGGTTTGACGTGAAAACAGCAAGCGGCGAAGGTCCGGCGGCTTGGGGGCGGCATACGGCTGATGGACAGCGGCAAGGAGACTCGGGAACCTCAACCTCAGCCATCCAATATGGTCCCAAGGCTGAAACAGCAGCCACAAATTCTGACTCCCTCTGCAAATTGGAAAAACTGGTCACTGGAGGAGAAACAAAGCTAAACGAGCTTGGCCAGAGTTCTAGCGAGGGATTGGTCGGTAACCAACGGCACCCGGGGGTCAAGGGGGACCTGCTGGTGGTTGGTATGGGTGGAGAGAGGGTCAGAATGGGAGAAAACACGAAGAAAACGCGAAAGAGGCGAAACAGTGCAGGCTACCAAGCGAACCGACGGACTGGCGACCAGCGGCTTGCGACGGCCATACAGGATGTCCAGCGGCTCCATTCAGGTCGAGGTTAGGCTTGATGGAACGGTCTAGATGTCCTCTTCATCCAGGAAGTCGACTTTTTACTCGGATCTTTGGCGAAAGGTTGACTGGAGCAGAAACTGGAAGAAGAGAAAACAAAGGGGGAAAATGGTCCAACGGCTTCCTTGCTGGTCTTCCTTGGCTGCTGGTGTGTCGAGCAAGGCAAGGGGGAGAGAGAGAAACGGGGTGGACGGCAAGGAGGAGAGAGGGGAAGGTCTTAGCCTTGGTGGGGTCTCCTTGACCTTATTTTCCACAACTTGGTCTCCAAGGTTCCTCCTTGGTCAAGTATCCTTACTAGGCTCACAATGAGCCACCCATGCCCTCTTCTAGAAAGTCTAAATGGTCCAAAGGTTGTAAGTTGGTGGGGGCACACGAATTTGGAAGCATTTTCTCTCAATTGGACATCAATCCTTGCTCAATTCAATCTTGTATGGCCTAAACAATTTCAATCGTTCCACCATTGATCATCTCGGCATTTTTCCTCACCAAAGAATCCATCTTGCATCTCAATTTTGTGATAAAAAATAATGTCTAGCCTTAATTGAACAAAAAAGGTCATATGCCGACTTTTTTCCAAAAAGTCTCGAGTTGCAAAAAAGTCTTCTGAGACTGAGTCGACGCTCCTAGAATTTATCGTGACGTGACAGAATCTTCAATTTTTGAAATCAGACTTGAATTTGCAGTTGATTTCCATTCGGCGCGTTTTTAGCATAACCTAGACTACCGGGTAGTTGTTAGAACTTTTTAGTGCAAATGACCCGTGGTCGATTTTCGTCGAGCCATAATGAACCCACTCATTACATTGACGACTCTCGGTTGTCGTGAAAATCTTGAGAATTGAAATACAAACACAGGGTACCAAAATGATAGAGAAATCAGTCTAGTGTTGACTGATGAGAATTTTCCAATTTAGTAGTGTCACCCACGATTAGCCACATATCTCTATCGAACCGACCTATCTCTGATCTCTAATCAATTTACGTCTATGCCGTAATGATGTCAGTAGATGAACACGATCAAATAGCCGATTCTTGATCGAATTCTCAAGTCTATTTGCTTTAAAATCCTTAATGGTTTCCCCATATAGTCTAATTATCTCGAGAGTGATCAGCTTTGAGAACAGCCCTATAGACGCGTCAATGAAAAGGCCGATTTATTCAATAGGAAACAAGGTTGAAAATCTGAGATGTCACAACACCTAAACATGAATTACCAATTTCTCTTTACCAAAAAAAAAAAAAAACATGAATTACCAATTTCTTCTCCAAGACGAATCTCAAGCCATCATTACCAAATCTTCGAGTGGACACCTAGGCTTATGAGGTGGAGATCTAATGACCTAGTGTCATTAATTAAAGCCTTATTTGTCTCCATTTCATTGGGCCACAAGAGTGCTTTGCTCATTATTAAAGGGACAAGTCACTATGCATAAGTGGCACTTTAAAATGATAAGCTTGCATCAAGGCCATAAGCTAGCCATCATTTACTCAAGATGTCTTCTTTTTATTAGGACACTTGGCCTAGATTCCTTCCTTGATCCCCAAGGTGGATCTTTGATAATTATGGCCAAATCTTGAAAAAATCTAGGTAGGATGATGAGTCATCCTACCTCTTGAAGAACCTAGGGTGTTCTAGAGAGTTCCATTTTGCCCATATATACATAATATGGCAACTATGAGAAATAAGCCATTTGAATTGCAACCAGGACTAGGCAAGGGCCTTTTGTGTACATACCCGAACGACCATTTCAATGCACCCGAGGTTCGTGGCTAAGCCTCCCTCGATGTGGTTGTCGTAGCCTAAGTTGTCATTCTTGGCCAACTTGGTGGCCTAAGGCGCGTGCTTAACGACCGTCCTTTGGATCGACTTCAATCGGTTGGATCGAATCTTGGATTAGCTGTAGGCTTCATCCAAGCTGACTCCTTATTGCCATGTAATTGTTCGAGATCAGTCATATTTATGCCCGACACACGGTTGCAACAAGCCAAATCATGGTTATCCATGATCGATGCCTGACCAAGCATAATCACCCACAACTGGCACATGACCATTTGGACCGACCCATGATCTTTGACCAATTTGTGGTAGCTGTGAACACTTCTCGATCAATTCTGATGGTCGGGTAGTCATCCATTGACCAAACTACTCGAGTCCATGATCGTGGTCATAGGATTGGTCCATAACCGTTCTTTTGATCGATCCATAATCAGCATATGGCCGAATCCTAGGACGATTCATGGCTTATTCTTGCCACCAACATACCGAATTTACAGTCATTTCCTGTAGGTCGAAATCAAGATGTCACAGAAACTAGGGCGTTGATATTATACTCTTTTCTTTCCTTGAATGAGTATTGTTATTTATGATTTGCTTGTGTTTTGGTTTACAAATTTCTCAATGGAGAAAATACATTATTTGTATTTTATAAGACCAACTAGAGTATTTTCCATATTTGAATTTCCTTAAAACTATTTATCTTCATTCATGGATAGCGTGTTAGATCATGATGCATCACTAAATTTTATTTTTTGTAAATTAGAGTTAGTTACTCGATCTTTTATAATTTTCCTCTAGACTATTAAAGAGTTTCCTCTAAACAATGCATTTGGAAAACCGCATCGATTTTCCAATTTTTAATTTGTTATACTTCACATCTAAATAGGAGGATTATTTTTTTCTCCTTTTTTCTGTTAAGATTGGATCTTATGAAAAATTAATGCACAAAGGTTAATTGCGTGAACAATATAATGTTTCTGTTATCTACTCAAAGCCTCTGTCAGTGGTAGTCTCCTAGGTACGTTCGTTTGAACTCATGATTATATATGCAGTTCGTCATAAGTTCAACACCTCAACTGATTTGATGACTACAGTAGAGAGACCAGAACTGCCGAAATTGGACATCATGTAGAAGAGAATGAAGTTGGGGGTTTAGTCCGTAATTTTAGCCAAGATGGGATCTTTCGAAGCTGAAATCATTTTTCGGCCTGAGAGTAGGAAACAAAAAGATAGCCATTAACATATATGAACTAGAAGAACCGATGGTAAACTCGTCAATGGTTTATAAAATAGAATGATCTGGAACGTTTTTACTATAGCCATTATGTATCACCTACCAAATACAAGACCACGCTGGCACTCGTCATCAGTGGTTCATGAGCTCTCGCGATACCCCCTGCTATTTTTCCAATGGCAAGTAAAAAAAAGATGCCCAAATGATACTTTCGACATAGCAGAGTGTACTGAGCCCGCTTGGATTGTGACATCCTGAAATTCGACCCTATTTTCGATAAAGTGAAATGGGCATGTCGTTAACGTGCCTATGTTCCTTTTTCTCTGAGCTGATCACTCACGAGTTAACTAATCTATTGGGTGAAGCCGTTAAGGGAAGTATCTACAATAAAATCCCTAAAAGCTACTCAATTGGTTAGATTAGACTAAAATCGCGTTTGATTGATTCTAACCATGAAATTTAATCTGGTTTCGAGAATCGAATATTCGAGCGTGTCACAATTCATTTTTAGGATCCTGTCTCATCGTCCGTCAAATTATTGACGAGTCCAAAATTTCAAGAAAGAAATTATCGGAGGAAAAATTGAAGACCAAAAGAAATTAAAAAGGGAATGAGAAAAGGAAAATAATAGAAATAATAAGAAAATGTGTTTTCTTATTTAAAATGTTATTTTCTTTTCCCTTTTTCTTTCTCTCTCTCTTTTTCTCTCTTTTCTCTTTTTTCTCTCTCTCTTCTCTCCCCTCTCCCTTTCCCCCTCGTGCGGATTTTCCCCCCACCACCTGCCCTCTCCCTCTCTTTTTCTTTTGACCAGTCAAACCCTTATCTTCTCTCTCTCTCTCTCTCTCTCTCTCTCTCTCTCTTTCTTTCTTCTTATTCTTCCTCCCCGTGCGTCAAACGAACCGAACCAGGAGCGGAAGAAAAAGCCACACGATTGCAGCTCGCCGAAACCGCTTGCCCACTGTCTCGCTGCCCGCACCCGCGACGCCCGCCTGTGCAACACCGCGCGTTCCACCGGCCGTCCCTTGCGCCCAGGCGTCCTCCTCCGCGTGATCCAATCGCTACCCAGCCTCTGTCCAGCCCCTATTCCGCCCCATCCGGCCACCTCCGGCCACCGCCCAGCACCACCTGACCTCCCCGGCGTCCCCCTTGCCCTCCGCCGGCCTCCCCTCGCCACCCTAGCTGCCGGACGAGCTTCGTCCAGCCAAGAATAGTGGCTGGAAAAATGGGTTTCCAGCACTGTTCAAGGCCCGCTTTGGGCTGTTTCCGGGACTCGGACCCGAGACCCGCTTTGGAGTTTATCATTCCTCGCGTCATCCCCGTCGGATTAATCCGATTTGTGTGCGATTCCGGAGAGTAATCTCACTAATCCCTGATTAGTTGACTAATTGCACTTAGGGGTTGGTTATGTTTAATTAAATGCAATTAGGTGGTTAGATTAGAATGGATTAGTGTTTATTAGTCAATTGTGATGCGAAATAGATTAATTGAATGTGTATTTAGCAAGTAGATGTGGTCTACTATTTATTGAAAGTATCTCGGGATTTTTCCCGACCCTTAATGGGCTTCAATTAGGCTTTTCGGGCCTAAGTGGAATTTTTGGTATTTAAATATTAATTTTCAGAAATAAATTAATTAATTAATTATTTTCCGAAAATTCAATTTGGGATGGCAAAAGTGATCGGAAAATTATGCTGATGACCGTGGTGAAGTCCGTTTATTTAATCGGGATTTATTTTGATCTAAATTGAATTTTTAAAATTAGTTATTTATTTTTTCGGAATTAAATTAATTAAGTATTTATTTTCCGAAAATTCTACTGGGATAGCTAGTGACTGGAATATTATGCTGATGACCGTGGTGAAGTCCGTTTCTTTAATTGGGCTTTATTTTGAGCTAAATTGAATTGTTAATATTTATTAATTAATTTTCGAAATTATTTATTTATTTATCTATTTTCGGAAATTAAGGCTAAGATAGCCAGCGACTGAAATTTCGTGCTAATTGTCATGGCGTAGTTCGTTTATTTAATTAAGCTTTATTTTGTGCTGAATTGAATTATTTGTGAAATTGAGAATTATTCTTTAACGGAATAAGCTTTGATTAATAATTGGAAAATAACCGCGTGTCGGTTGACAATACCAAAAGTGTTTTGGTGGACTACAAATAATTGTGAGATTTGTGGAAAGGAAATTATATTATTTTGGCTAAGGCCGATCGTGTGCCCACACACGGGTATTTTTATTAGAAAGGATAAAAATCGTGATTTGATTAAATGATTATTTTCAACATACTATAAAGGTATGGCTGGTAGCTTCTGGAGTGCATCGGGGGTATACTATATCGGCTTTCGGGCGATACGTCAACTTTAGGTGAGCAGTATATCAGTATACTATATCGACCTACAGGCGACATGTCAGCTTTGGGTGAGCAGTATACTTCATTATCAGCTTTGGGTGAGCATATGGTATACTATATCGGCCTTCAGGCGATATGTCAGCTTTGGGTGAGCAGTATACCGGTATACTATATCGACCATGGGCGATATGTCAGCTTTGGGTGAGCAGTATACCTTATTATCAGCTTTGAGCGAGCAATATATTATCAGCTTTGGGTGAGCATATGGTATACTATATCGACCTTCAGGCGATATGTCAGCTTTGGGTGAGCAGTATACCGGTATACTATATCGACCTTCGGGCGATATGCCAGCTTTGGGTGAGCAGTATACCTTATTATCAGCTTTGGGTGAGCTATGCTATCTATTTATCAGTTTTGGGTGAGCAGTCCTGATTTGATAGGACTTTATAGATAGTATTGAATATGCAAACCAAGCATGGGTCGTGATGTAATGTAATCGACTAGGTCGATTGATCATTGTTTTGATATGATGTTGTGAATTGATTGATTGGATGGAAATGACCGTGAGTGGTCTTGTTGACATGTAATTGACTAGGTTGATTTGATCGATGCTTCGATCTGTGATATGATTACTTGGGTGCCTATTGTGAATTGTACTGACTTACAGGTGGGATCTGAGGCCAAGGTAAATCCTCTGCCATGTGCGTGTTTAGGCAGCCTATAATATAATGGTTTGCTAATCGGGCCTTAGTGGGGTAGAACTCGCTGAGACGTAGTCTCATCCCAGTTTGGGGAAATCATTTCAGGACCCCGATGAGAAGCTGAGGAGGAGGAATCTAAGAAGGAGAACTCTGAAGGAAAACCTGAGGAAAAGGATTTTTTGGAAGAAGAAGATATTATCGAGAGAGATTTGGAGTACGATCTAGATGAGGACTGAGATCCCATCCTCTTTTGTGAATCATGTCTTGATGTTAATAGAGTTAAAGTAAAAAGTTGTGAATAGTTGTAAAGTACTCTGGTTTGTGTTTTATGTAAAAGTTTGGTTATAAGTTTCAATATGAAAAATATGGCCCTGCTTTTCTATCCCATCGATTTATTGTCCGGGATTTATAATCGCTTCCGCATGTGCTTAATAAATGAAAGGGTCGGCGATACTTAGTCCTGGGATATCGCATTATAAAATCGACCAAGTGAGAATGATGTGTGCATGCCTGAGAATCGGGGCGTGACATCTCCTTTTTGTGGTATCGGAGCGAAGTTCAAGATTGGAGTGATAAGGAGCGTTGACCATGGGATAGTTAGTAGGAAAGGCCTTTAAATTCATGCTAGTGCATGTCTGTGTTAGCTGAATGCTAGAATTGTTTGTTGTGTGTGGATCGCTCACCTTCTAATCCAGTGTGGGTTTGGAAGACAGGTTTCAGTGTAAAGACTGAACCATGAGCGAGCAGGAGCTGAGAACTCCTAGTAAGAGGACAATGTCCTCTATGACTCGGGATGAAGCACCGACAAAGGTCGGTACCCGAGGTGGTTGTGGCAGAGTGTTGGCTCTGGCCAGCTCAAGTGTAAGAGTACCACTGCAGGTTGGTACTAGTGTAGCAGCGTCGAATAATCCTAAGTTCGATAGGATCGTTTTGATGCTAGTGTTCCTTGGGAACTGGATGAGCTAGGAGGCTCAAGATCGAACCGCCGTCAGTGTTACAACTGCCTTTGTTGCCACACTTGCTACGATCAGAGTGGAGATGTGATCCAGGAGTGAGTCATTGCATTCGAGCCAAGGTATAGATCCAGTTCAGGCATAAATGGGAATCGGTCAGAGAAAAGACCGAGATCGAGAGAAAAGTATTCTATTCCACTCACGAGAAAGGGTGGGGTAGTCAAGTCAACACCGAGTCAAATAGATCAGGTTGTTTCCGGACGTGATGATGGAGATCGGTCTTATGTCCTTCATAGGACACGAAATTGTTTAGAGTATAGCCAACAGGGATATCTTGTCGAGAGTGGTCCTAGCAAACTGATGGGGCAACCAGAAAGAGTGCATGCTTTCGCCTAATAGAAGATAGAAAACACACCAGATAGGTGTCAGAATTGTAGAAGGAAGTATGGATAAATCCAATGTCTGAGTATGACTAGAACCTGTTGTGATGATGACCAGCATGGCCATCAGGTGAAGGACTGTCAGTGGAAGTTTAAGGTAGCATAGACATCGCTACTGCGGCCAGGAAGGAATGGGAGTAGAATGGACCTTGCACCAATCAAAGAAAGAATGTGTTGGAAGTGATTTTATCATAGCAACGCAGTAGAGCTTTGTGTTGAGTTGGCAGAACTTAAATTATTGAAGTAAAAGTGAAAGAGAGGAGAATCACTACCAACAGTTGTGCTTGAATAGTTGCTAAAGTGTGAGTTTGGCACCACATGAATAGTGTGAGTTCATAGAGCATCTGGTGATAATGAATCATGGTCATGGAATAATCCAGTTTAGTCTATTAGTTTGCGAAAATGTCGAGATTATTAAGAGTCGAAAAGAATCTTCGATTTCATTAATCTCATTGGCTAAAGACAATCTGTTTGTTAGACGGAGGTTGCCAAGATTGATTTGACAGCTGTAGTGGACGTGTCAGTTGAGAAATAGAATGAGAAGAAGGTGGCCGTGATACAAAAAATTTCCAAGATGGTTCCAAAGGAATTGCTTGAGTTACCGCCAGAAAGAGAGATTGAAATTGTAATTGAGCTAGCACCAGGGACAGAACCGATCTCAAAGGCACCTTACCGAATGGCATTATCTGAGTTGAAGGAACTGAAGGTGTAGATGCAAGAATTATTGGATAAATGATTTATTCGTCCTAGTGCATCACGTTGGGGAGCACTAGTTTTGTTTGTTGAGAAAGATGGTTCGTTACGTTTGTGCATTGACTATCGACATCTCAATCAGGTAACGATCAAGAACAAGTATCCATTGCCGAGGATAGATGACTTGTTTAATCAACTGCAAGGGGCGTCAATATTCTCAAAGATTGGCTTAAGGACAGGATATCATCAGCTGAGGATTAGGAAAGGGGATATTCCTAAGTCAGCATTTCGTACCCGGTATGGTCATTATGAGTTTACAGTTATGCCGTTCGGGTTGATGAATGCTCCAGCTGCATTCATGGATATGATGAACATAGTGTTCAAGGAATATCTGGATCAGTTTGTGATCGTATTCATATATGATATCTTGATCTATTCGAGAAGTGATAAAGAGTATGAGAATCATCTAAGATTAGTGCTTCAGACCTTAAGAACTCATTAGTTGTATGGTAAGTTTAGCAAATGCAAGTTTTGGTTAACTCGTGTTGCATTCTTAGGTCATGTGATTTCCGGAGAAAGAATCTCTGTCGACCCGAGCAAGATAGAAGCCATGATCAAGTGGCCGAGACCGACATCAGTGACAGAGATCAGAAGTTTTCTGGGGTTAGCAGGTTGTTATAGACGGTTTGTGGAAGGATTCTCATCGATAGCGTCACCTCTGACAAAGCTCTTGAAGAAAGAAGAAAAATTTGTATGAACAGACAAGTGCGAGCGTAGTTTCCAAGAGCTGAAGGAAAAGCTGACTACCGTACTTGTGCTAACGATTACATCTAGTCCTAGAGGATTCGAGATCTAAAGTGATGCGTCATTCAGGGGATTGGGTTGCGTGCTAATGCAACATGGCAAGGTTGTTGCATACGCTTCCCAGCAGTTGAGACCTCATGAATTGAATTATCCAACGCATGACTTGGAACTTGCAGCCATCATATTTGCATTGAAAATTTGGAGGCACTACTTGTGTGGGGAAAAGTTTTAAATCTTCACGGACCATCAAAGTCTCAAGTATTTGTTCTCTCAAAAAAAGTTGAACATGAGACAACGCCGACGGATGGAATTGCTGGAGGATTACAATTGTGATATTCTATATCACTCAGGAAAGGCAAATAAGGTCGCCGATGCATTGAGTCGGAAGTCTTCAATAGCGCAAATCTTGATTAAGGAGTGGAACTTAATCGAGAGAACTCGGGATTCGAAATTCAAATTTAAGGTAAGCCACCTTTCAAGTTTTATGGCCACCCTCAGAATTGAACCAAATGTCTAGGTCAAAATCAAAGAACTCCAATCGACAGATCCAGACATACAGAAAATTCTTCAAGAGGATACTAAAAAAAAAAAAAAAAAAACAAAAAGGCTGATTTTTAGGTTTTTGATGATAAGGTCCTGAGGCTACATGGACGTTTGGTTGTACCTGATGATGTAGAGCTTAGAAAAGAGATTTTATCTGAAGCACATCGTAGCAGTTACAGCATTCATCCTGGAAATACCAAGATTTATCAAAACCTACGTCAACATTACTGGTGGTCAGGTGTGAAGGCAGACATTGCCAAGCATGTCGCTAAGTGTTTGACTTGTCAGCAAGTAAAAGCCCAGCATTGCAAGCCGAGAGGACTTCTGCAACCTCTCGCGATCCCAGAATGGAAATGGGAGTATATCGCGATGGATTTCGTGACTGGACTACCAAGTAGTCAAAGAGGAAATGATTCAATTTGGGTAGTGGTCGACAGGTTAACAAAGTCGGCTCACTTCATTGCAATTCGAAAGGACCTCAGTCTTGATAGGCTCGCAGACCTATATGTGCGTCAAGTGGTTCGTATGCATGGAGTGCCGGTTACGATAACATCTGATAGAGACCCGAGATTTACTGCTACTTTTTGGAAGAGCTTGCAGAGTGCTTTAGGTACAAAGCTTCAGTACAGTACGGCGTATCATCCTCAGACGGATGGCCAGTTTGAAAGGACAATTCAGACTCTTGAAGACATGCTGAGAGCATGTGTAATAGACTTCAAAGGAAGTTGGGAAGATCAGCTTCACCTGGTGGAATTCGCCTACAACAACAGTTATCAGCAGAGCATCAAGATGGCTCCTTTTGAAGCGTTGTATGGCAGAGCGTGCCGAACTCCAGTATGTTGGGATGAAGTCGGAGAAAGGAAGATAACAGGCCCAGAGTTGGTTCAGCAATCAATAGATGACGTGGTAGTGATCAGAGACAGATTAAAGACCGCGCAGAGCAGGCAGAAAAGTTATGCAGATAAGCGTCGAAGGTCTTTAGAATTTCAAGTTGGTGATCACGTTTTTCTAAAAGTGTCACCAATGAAGAGAACTTCGCGCTTTGGTAAGAAACGCAAGCTGAGTCCGAGGTACGTAGGTCCATTCGAGATTCTTGAGAGAATTGGGACCTTAGCGTATCGTCTTGCGTTGCCGCCAAGACCGGGGCAAGTGCACTACGTCTTTCACGTGTCGATGTTAAGGAAGTATAAGCCTGACCCGACCCACGTGCTCAATTTTGAGGAATTGGATGTGGATGACCATGTGTCATACGTGGAAAGCCCGGTTAAGATTGTCGATCACAAAGAACAAGTTCTGCGTACAAAGACCATTCCGTTGGTCAAAGTGGTCTGGCAACACCACGGTACTGAAGGAGCGACTTGGGAGATTGAAGAGTCGATGAGACAGTTGTACGCCCGCCTTTTTGAGCAAAGTGTGTAATGGTTTATATTTCGAGGACGAAATTTTTATAAGAGGGGAAGAGTTGTAACATCCTGAAATTCAACCCTATTTTCGATAAAGTGAAATGAGCATGTCGTCAACGTGCCTATGGTCCTTTTTCTCTGAGCTGATCACTCACGAGTTAACTAATCTATTGGGTGAAGCCGTTAAGGGATGTATCTGCAGTAAAATCCCTAAAAGCTACTCAATTGGTTGGATTGGACTAAAATCGCGTTTGATTGATTCTAACCATGAAATTTAATTTGGTTTCGGGAATCGAATATTCGAGCGTGTCACAATTCATTTTTAGGATCCTGTCTCATTGTCCGTCAAATTATTGACAAGTCCAAAATTTCAAGAAAGAAATTATCGGAGGAAAAATTGAAGACCAAAAGAAATTAAAAAGGGAATGAGAAAAGGAAAATAATAGAAGTAATAAGAAACTATGTTTTCTTATTTAAAATGTTATTTTCTTTTCCCTTTTTCTTTCTCTCTCTCTTTTCTCTCTTTTCTCTTTTTTCTCTCTCTCTTCTCTCCCCTCTCCCTTTCCCCCTCATGCGGATTTTCCCCCCACTGCCTGCCCTCTCCCTCTCTCTTTTTCTTTTGACCAGTCAAACCCTTATCTTCTCTCTCTCTCTCTCTCTCTCTCTCTCTCTCTCTCTCTCTCTCTTCTTCTTCTTCTTCCTCCCCGTGCGTCGAATGAACCGAACCAGGAGCGGAAGAAGAAGCCGCACGATCGCAGCTTGCCGAAACTGCTCGCCGTCGTCCCGCCGCCCGCACTTGTGACGCCCGCCCGCGCAACGCCGCGCGTTTCGCCGGCCATCCCTTACGCCCAAGCGTCCTCCTCCGCGCGATCCAGCCGCTGCCCAACCTTTGTCCAGCCCCCGTTCCGCCTCGTTTGGCCACCTCCGGCCATCGCCCAACACCGCTCGACCTCCCCGGTGTCCCCCTTGCCCTCCGCCGGCCTCCCCTCGCCACCCTAGCCGCCGAACGAGCTTCGTCCAGACAAGAACAGTGGCTGGAAAAATGGGTTTCCAGCACTGTTCAAGGCCCACTTTAGGCTGTTTCCGGGCCTCGAGCTCGAGAACCGCTTTGGAGTTTATCGTTCCTCGCGTCATCCCCGTCAGATTGATCCGATTTGCGTGCTATTCCGATGAGTAATCTCACTAATCCCTGATTAGTTGACTAATTTTGCTTAGGGGTTGGTTATGTTTAATTAAATGCAATTAGGTGGTTAGATTAGAATGGATTAGTGTTTATTAGTCAATTGTGATGTGAATTAGATTAATTGAATGTGTATTTAGCAAGTAGATGTGGTCTACTATTTATTGAAAGTATCTCGGGATTTTTCCCGGCCCTTAATGGGCTTCAATTAGGCTTTTTGGGCCTAAGTGGAATTTTTGGTATTTAAAAATTAATTTTCGGAATTAAATTAATTAATTAATTATTTTCCGAAAATTCAACTAGGATGGCCAGTGACCGGAAAATTATGTTGATGACCGTGGTGAAGTCCGTTTATTTAATCGGGATTTATTTTGATCTAAATTGAATTTTTAATATTATTTATTTATTTTTTCGGAATCAAATTAATTAAGTATTTATTTTCCGAAAATTCTACTGGGATGGCTAGTGAATGGAATATTATGCTGATGACCGTCGTAAAGTCCGTTTATTTGATTGGGCTTTATTTTGAGCTAAATTGAATTGTTAATATTTATTAATTAATTTTCGAAATTAATTAATTAATTATTTATTTTCGAAAATTAAGGCTAAGATAGCCAGCGACCGAAATTTCGTGCTGATTGTCATGGCGTAGTTCGTTTATTTAATTAAGCTTTATTTTGTGCTGAATTGAATTATTTGTGAAATTGGGAATTATTCTTTAACGGAATAAGCTTTGATTAATAATTGGAAAATAACCGGGTGTCGGTTGACAGTACCAAAAGTTTTTTGGTGGACTACAAATAATTGTGAGATTTGTGGAAAGGAAATTATATTATTTTGGCTAAGGCCGACCGTGTGCCCACGCACGGGTATTTTTATTAGAAAGGATAAAAATCGTGATTTGATTAAATGATTATTTTCGGCATACTATAAAGGTATGGCTGGTAGCTTCTGGAGTGCATCGAGGTATACTATATCAGCCTTCGGGCGATATGTCAGCTTTGGGTGAGCAGTATACCAGTATACTATATCGACCTACGGACGATATGTCAACTTTGGGTGAGCAGTATACTTTATTATCAGCTTTGAGTGAGCATATGGTATACTATATCGGCCTTCAGGCGATATGTCAGTTTTGTGTGAGCAGTATATCGATATACTATATCGACCTATAGGCGATATGTCAGCTTTGGGTGATCAGTATACCGGTATACTATATCGACCTTCGGGCGATATGCCAGCTTTGGGTAAGCAGTATACCTTATTATCAGCTTTGGGTGAGCTATACTATATATTTATCAGTTTTGGGTGAGCAGTCCTGATTTGATAGGACTTTATAGATAGTATTGAATATGCAAACCAAGCATGGGTCGTGATGTAATGTAATCGATTAGGTCAATTGATCATTGCTTTGATATGATGCTGTGAAGTGATTGATTGGATGGAAATGACCGTGAGTGGTCTTGTTGACATGTAATTGACTAGGTTGATTTGATCGATGCTTCGATCTGTGATATGATTACTTGGGTGCCTATTGTGAATTGTACTGACTTGCAGGTGGGATCTGAGGCCAAAGTAAGTCCTCTACCCTGTGCGTGTTTAGGCAGCCTATAGTATAATGGTTTACTAATCGGGCCTTAGTGGGATAGAACTCGCTGAGACGTAGTCTCATCCCAATTTGGGGAAATCATTTCAGGACCCTGATGATAAGCTGAGGAGGAGGAATCTGAGAAGGAGAACTCTAAAGGAAAACCAGAGGAAAAGGATTTTTTGGAAGAAGAAGATATTATCGAGAGAGATCTGGAGTACAATCTAGATGAGGACTGAGATCCCATCCTCTTTTGTGAATCCTGTCTTGATGTTAATAGAGTTAAAGTAAAAAGTTGTGAATAGTTGTAAAGTACTCTGGTTTGTGTTTTGTGTAAAAGTTTGGTTATAAGTTTCAATATGAAAAATATGGCCCTGCTTTTCTATCCCATCGATTTATTGTCTGGGGATTTATAACTGCTTCTGCATGTGCTTAATAAATGAAAGGGTCGGCGATACTTAGTCCTGGGATATCGCATTATAAAATCGACCAAGTGAGAAGGATGTGTGCGTGCCCGAGGATCGGGGCATGACATGGATGGCATGCCCTCCCATAATCGGGATGGGATGTCAAGGCAAAAGCCGTGCTCGCTCCATGCTCGCTAAGTTCATGGACAACAACAAAAGAGTCATAAGAAAATGCATTCCGAAATATGGAAATGCATTTTCCGATGATTTTGATGTAAAGAAAATTCTTGCAAAAGCCTCGAGAAACGCCACTAGTCAAGGCTTGGGCAGAGTTCAGCCGATGCCTTGATTATTGAGCAATTGCAGACCCACTTAAGATTCTCGGTGAACCGCGAGAAAGTTTTCCTTGTGCTAGATGATGTATAGGGCAACATTTGCCCTCGTAGCACGTGGAATGAGATGAGAGATTTGCTCATGGAAGGCGCTGAGGGAAGTTTTCTAGTTGCAACCTCTTGCAGTCACGAAATCGCTTATCTGATGGTAATTAAGTTAGCATTCAAGCTAAAGGCCCTTCTTCTGAGGACACTCTCTTGCTTTTCAGCAGATGGGCATTTGACCGCAAGCGAGAAAAGGAACGTTGGGCGATTGTAGTCAAAATCATCAACAGATGCAAGAAAGTTCCCCTTGCTGTTAAATCTCTTGGGGGCTAACTTCATGCTAAAAGCATCGATAAGAGACAATGGCAGCATGTGGGAATCGGTGCAAAGACAACAGGACATCCTTCCTGCACTCAACCTAGTGTTAACAATTTGCCGCACCAAATGAAAAGATGCTTTGCATTTTGATTCATCTTTTCCAAATATTATTGGCACGGCTGCTCTCTTTTGAGCAATCTTCTGAACACATGTGGACTAATAAGTCCGTTGAGCGAAAACCAAGCACCAGAAGAAGTTGGCAAAGATCATGACAAAAAGAAGCTGAGGAGTTCGTTGAGTCTTTGCTATTCAAAATGCACGATCTAGTGTACACTCTTGCTTTATCAGTGGCACGGAGTGAGTATTTGACAGTAAATTCAAACATTAACGCCTCGTTTAATTCAATGGACAAGGAATCCATCGAAGGATTTTCATTCCTAGTAGTCTCATTCCATGAGATCACAACAATTGAACACTAGATGGTTGACAGAGACGTTTGTCACAGTGCTCGGTTGTCCAAAGAGGAAAAGCAACGACAATGGCGGTGGGGTGGCAGCGGCAGCGGCTGCAGCAGCAGTTGTGGCAGCTGTGATGGCAGCAACGCAACGAGCACGGTCCAGATCTTTTTGTTTTATTATTGGAAATGCTCATTCATACCGCAGGGAGTATGTCACCTCACTTTAATCAGAAAATTTGGTGTAGGATGTGGGGAATTGAGCCGGTGGCATCAGCTTGAAGCTGACGAGGAGTCGCCCATCATCTCTCACCTCCCGGTGATTGAGCTCGATGGCCGGGGAGCTGTTCGGCTGAATGATTATTACGTGCGATATCAATTTTATTCAATCTCAACTGCATCGTGATATGTCATGTATCTCCGACCGCTCATCATGAGATGCTTGATTCAGATAAAGAAATCTCCATGCAGCTATGACCCCATTCTGTGCGCAGACGAGTCTCTGATAAGAAGCAATTACATTTTGGAGATTACTAGCTCGAAATCTGATCCAATCTGGTCGATGGATGACGAGTCTTCATTTCCACTTTATCTCTTGAAGCATTTCCCCGGCCTTCTTCGTTGGATGATCAAAAAGAGATGGGACATCTTGGGCTTGCCAACTAAACTGGTCGAGTAAGGAAGAACACGATTTTATACTACTTCCTTGAATAAAATGCTCAAAAATCTCTCTACTTATTTCCAATTTTCGATCCCACATGTCTCCTTCTCTAAAAATATCTTCCTTCTTGCTCCATTATCCCATCAAAAGTTGTTTACTTCATCAAAAGATTCAATATATGGTAGTGAGTACTAAGGAAAATGAACATCAAAGATTTTGATTAGGTGGACGAAGTTTCCATCGCTTGTCTATTTGTGTAAAAGAGGAAGAAGAAAAAAACGAAAAGAATCCAGGAAATACCCTGATCTATAAAACTCATCCGAGCATGATCATTGCTTTAGTTTTGGTGCAAGAGTGCATGAGGGCTCAGCTTTCTCGAGCCGAAATGCTCTTTTGCCGCTTTTTACAATTTGTTCATATTGTGTTAAACACTTGGAAGAAAGAGATGGGACATCTTGGGCTTGTTTTCTAAAATGGGGATTAGTGAGCAACGGCCTTAAAATATTAGCCACCGTAACAGAACTAAAAAGATATTTTAAAAAAATGATAGACACAAATTAAATTAAAATAATATATGTAACGATCACAAATAAAAACGATATTGAACTCATTCTGCTTTGAATTTCAGATTTATCTTCTCAATCATATCTTCCTGTAACATGTCAATTAGAACTCACATAACAAACATCACACGATTACACAGGAAAGTCTGCAACCTCATCTCACGTGTCTACCCTCACATAGTAAGGAAAAGGTGCAAGGGCACTTGCCATGGTTCAACCCATTATTTCCATAAATAGTTTCATAGTAGTGCTTTTGAAAATAGATAAAATAATCAAATCATTATAATATCAAGGAAGGTGCACCAGACTACAAAAGAATCATGCCACTGAGAAAGAGCTTCAAAAAATAATTATGCCTTGAATTTTAGTTTTAGCTAAAAAAATTCGAACAAGAAAGCAAGAGTTTGAATCCTTGCACAAATATTAATTAGTAATCAAGTTCGAATGAGTACAAAGTGTCAATTGATCTAAAAGATAAACCAAAGTATAAGAAAGTACACATGATTAAATAATCTAGAGGCCCTGAAACCTAAATTTCATGCTACAATCTCAATATGAAAATGGATGAGCAAGTGGCAATTTTCTTCTTGAACAGGAAAAATATTTGTTTTTACATTGCCTTTTCTAATCAAACGAACGAACAGGATGAAATGGCCGACCCAACATTTGATAGTGAGGGGATTTGGAAAAAACTTCGGGCTCTCTCTCTCTCTCTCTCTCTCTCTCTCTCTCTCTCATTGGACACCACAAAGCGATGAAGGTGAAAAGGAATAATATATACATTACTTTTTTGAGGGAAAAGTACTAAAATAGTCCTAAACCTTTTGTATCGGTACCAATTCAGTCATAAACTTTTTAATTTGATTAATTTAGTCCTAAACATTTTCACATTGATACAAATTTAGTCCATCCAGCTAATTTAAGCTGGAAATTGCTGATGTGACCGCTGACAATCTTATGTGGCGCCACGTGGATAAATTTTATAATTTTTTTTATATTTTTTCAGATTTTTTAAATTATTTTTTCCTTTTTTTTTTTTTTTCCTTACCCTTGGCCGGCGAGGTCGCCGGCCAGCCAACCAATGCCTACCACAAGCTGGTCGGGGCGAGGGGCCCCACGCCCTCACTAGCCACTGGGAAGGGCCGCCGCGCCCTCGTCGGCCACAAGCGAGGGCGACGGCCCCTGCCCAGATCCAAGCGAGGGCCTCTGCACCCTTGTCGGCCATAAGCGAGGGCCTCTGCGCCCTCATCAGCCATAAGCGAGGGCGCGGCAGCCCTCACTCGTAGGGGGCGAGGGTGCGGTGGCCCTTGGCCAGATCCAAGCGAGCTATGTCTGCCTCATTTGCAATTCCGTCGCCTCCGATCGCGACATGGTCACCCGAGCCTTCGCGGCCCCCGGAGGTCGAAGGAGGTGTGGTCGGCATCCCAAGCTCGGGTAGCTTTTGGAGGGATAACTGCGTGGGGAAGTTCACGATCTCGCACTGAATTAAGCACGGCGATAGTGTCGCGAGCCTCCCCTGGGCAGGCGAGGCCATCGTGGCCCTCACTTGGATCTGGGCTAGGGCCGTCGCCCTCGCTTGTGGCTGGCGAGGGCGTGGTGGCCCTCGCCAGTGGCCGGTGAGGGCGCGACAGCCCCTCGCCCCGAGCAGCTTGTGGTTTGCAATGGTTGACCAGCCAGCGAACTCGCCAGCCAAGGATAAGGAAAAACAGGATAAAAAAAAAAAAAAAAAAAAAAAAAAAGGAAAAAAAAATAATTTAAAAATCTGAAAAAAAAATATAAAATTTATAAAATTTATCCACGTAGCGCCATATAAGACCGCCAGTGGCCACGTTAGAAATTTTCGGCTTAAATTAGCAGGATTGACTGAATTGGTACCAATGTGAAAAGGTTTAGGACTAAATTAGTCAAATTAAAAAGTTTAGGATTGAATTGATACCGATACAAAAGGTTTATAACTATTTTGATACTTTTCCCCTTTTTTGACCATAGGCGAAACTTTAGCGTAAAAAAGAGCACAGGACAACATTATTATGCTAATAAACACCCTACCAACTTTTGTTCTTGATGAGCGCGTATGCAGTGAAACCATTTCCATCTGGGGCCCATCCAAATTCCAGGATTAATTGTACCTGTGCCTAAAGTCCAAATTTTTTCGACCATTGCGTCCTAATTTAATATTCTTTAATGACTATGATCCTTCTCTTTGCTTAAAATCGTGTTTAGCTTTTTTCATTTTACAAGATTCAATATGTGGTAGTGAGTACTAAGGAAAATGAGCATCAAAGATTTTGATTAGGTGGACAAATTTTCCATCGCTTGTTCATTTATTTTTGGGAGAATTACCAAAAAAGTCCTAAACCTATTGTAATTGTGCCAATTTAGTCTTAAACTTTTTTTTTGCCAACTTAGTCCTAAACTTTTTACAATTGTACCAATTCAGTCCATCTTGCCAAAATTGGCCGGCCGGCGTTGACACGGACGCCGGCCGACCAGCAAACGATTTTTTAATAATTTTTTTCGATTTTTTTTAATTTTTTTCTTTTTTTTTTCTTCCTATCTTCTTCTTCCTCTGGCTGGCGCTGGCCGGCCGGCCAAAGGTGAGGGCCGGCGAGGTCAACCTCGCCGGCCACTGGTGAAGGCGAGCCTCGCCCAGCGACGGCGAGGCCGCTGTCGCCCAGCCAAGGCGAGGCTCGACCTCGCTCAGCCATGGCGAGGTCGAGCCTCGCCAGATCTGGCGATGGTGGCCTCGCCGTCGCTGGGCGAGGCTCACCTTCGCCAGTGGCTGGCGGGGGCGAGCCTTACCCAGCGACGGCCAAGCCGCCGTCGCCCAGCCAAGGCGAGGCTCGGCCTCACCTAGCCATGGTGAGGTTGAGCCTCGCCAGTGGCCGACCAGGCCGCCGTCGCCCAACCAAGGCGAGGCTTGGCCTCGCCCAGCCATGGTGAGGTCGAGCCTCGCCGAATCTGGCGACGGTGGCCTTGCCATTACTGGGCGAGGCTCGCCTTCGCTAATGGCCGGCGGGGGCGAGCCTCACCAGTGGCCGGCGAGGTTGACCTCGTCGGCCCTCGCCTCTGGCCGGCCGGCCGGTGCCGCGGAGGAAGAAGAAGATAAGGAAAAAAATTTAAAATTTTTTTTTTAAAAAAAAAAGAAAAATTCGAAAAAAAATTAAAAATTAAAAAATTTATTAAAAAATTGTTTGCCGGCCGGCCGGCGTCCACGTCAGCGCCAGCCGGTCAATTTTGGCCAGATGGACTGAATTGGCACAATTGTAAAAGGTTTAGGACTAAATTGGCCAAAAAAAAAGTTTAGGATTGAATTTGCACAATTGCAATAGATTTATGACTTTTTTGGTAATTCTCCCATTTATTTAAAAGAGGAAGAAGGAAAAAACGAGAAGAATCCAAGAAATACTTTAATTTGTAAAACTCGTCCGAGCATGATCATTGCTTTAGTTTTGGTGCAAGAGTGCACGAGGGCTCATCTTTCTCAAGCCGAAACGCTCTTTTGCCACTTCTTACAATTTGTTCATGCTGTGTTAAACACTTGGAAGAAAGAGATGGGACATCTTGGGCTTGTTTTCTAATATGGGGATTAGTGAGCAACAACCTTAAAATATTAGTCACCATAATAGAACTAAAAAGATATTTTTAAAAAATAATAGACACAAATTAAATAAAAATAACATATATGTAACGATCACAAATAAAAACGATATTGTACTCATTCTGCTTTGAATTTCAAATTTATCTTCCCAATCATATTTTCCTGTAACATGTCAATTAGAACTCACATACCAAACATCACACGATTACACAGGAAAGCCTCAACCTCGTGAGATCACGTGTCTACCTTCACATAGTAAGGAAAAGATGCAAGGGCACTTGCCATGGTTCAACCCATTATTTCCATAAATAGTTTCATAATAGTGCTTTTGAAAATAGATAAAATAATCAAATCATTATAATATCAAGGAAGGTGCACCAGACTACAAAAGAATCACGCCACTTAGAAAGAGCTTCAAAAAATAATTATGCCTCGAATTTTAGTTTCAGCTAGAAAATTTCAAGCAAGAAAGTGGGAGTTTGAATCCCCGCATGAATATTAGTTAGTAATCAAGTTCAAATGAGTACAAAGTGTCAACTGATCCAAAAGACAAACCAAAGTATAAGAAGGTACACATGATTAAATAATCTAGAGGCCTTGAAACCTAAATTTCATGCTACAACCTCAGTATGAAAATGGACGAGCAAGTGGCAATTTTCTTCTTGAACAGGAAAAAATATTTGTTTTTACATTGCCTTTCTAATCGAACGAACGAACAGGATGAAATGACCGACCCAACATTTGATAGTGAGGGGATTTGGATAAAACGTCGGTCTCTCTCTCTCTCGAATTGGACACCACAAAGCGATAAAGGTGAAAAGGAATAATATTTACTTTTTTGACTATAGGCAAAACTTTAGCGCAAAAAAGAGCACAGGACAACATTATTGTGCTAATAGACGCCCTACCAACTTTTGTTCTTGATGAGCACGTATGTAGTGAAACCATTTCCATCTGGGGCCCATCCAAATTCCAGGAATAATTATTGCACCTGTGCCTAAAGTCCAAATTTTTTTTACCATTGCGTCCTAATTTAATATTTTTTTAACGACTGTGTTCCTTCTTTTTTCTTGGAATCGTGTTTAGCTTTTTTCATTGTTTATTTTGCTTCCTTTGGTTCTATTTAGACGTTTGTTGTTTGAACAGTCCAACGGCAATAGGGCGGGAGTTACGCAGATTAAGCAATTTCTATTGCTTGCACTTCTAATGATGGGGCACCATCATTGATGTGGAGTCGTTCATTACGCATAGGACAAACGTAGATATCGAGACATTCTTGTAAATACCATCAAATTCTCAAGCCAAATAGGCAAGAATCAATTTCCTCCACCTTCATAGCCCATTCCCTCTCTCAGGAAAATTCCCCAAATTACTACGTGGCGATATGTTACATAGGACGGTCAACAATAACCGCTATCAGCCAAAGCGAAGTAATTTCGTATCACGTCTTGTTCAATCATGAAAAATAGGCCAATAATCAACCATGTGTTTGTCGTGGATAATCATTATCAGCAATGTTTACATCGTCGGTATTAATGGAAACTAGAAATGCGCACCGAAAGAAGAAAGAAAAGCAAGGAATGATCTTCTTTGATGTTCTCTGACATATGCGTAGTGTACAATCTAGCTAGAGCGTATGTAAGTTTCCACTTGTTGTAATTTTCAAGAGAGTTAGATCAACAGGAACACCCGTTTTCATTTAAACGTAAACAAAATAATTTGGAAGAGAGTTGTACTTGAAAAGAATAAATAGGGGTGAAAATTTCAAATAAGAATTCAAAAGAGAAATTTCTCAAAAATACTTAGATTGAATTTTATTTTAAATACAATTTTGAACTCAAAAAATCATTTTTAAGTAAGGACTTGACCTCATTGGCTGACTAGCAAGTAATTTTATTGACAATCAGAAAGTTGGCACTTATATATATATATATATATATCTGAATAAAAAAATGATTCCTAAAGTAAAAAAATAAAATTCTAATTACTTGTTTTTCTTCTTTTCTGCCCCTCTTCTTCCTTACATTGAAGACAACCCATGTCCTCCAACACCATACGCACGGGCTCGTTCTCACCATCGCCGCTGGATCTCTCCAGGTAGTTGCCAGAGAAGAGGTTGCTGAAGTGCAACTGAACCCTCCTTTAGCCTCCTTAGCACCGTCGCACACGAGACCCTCACTGCCCTCACCGGACTTTTCCGGTCTTCAAGGACGAGCAGATGGCGACTACTCTATTTTTAAACTTCCTCAAATTTACTTTTGCGACTTTCACTCATTTCTCGGCACACAACATTACTGTCGGTGACGAGTGATTTAGATCCTCGCACCTAACGGGGTCTTCAAATCTAGTCATCTTGTTATCATTCCAACATGTCATCGTATTTCTGAATGATGGAGCATATAGATGTGGTAAATAGATAAGATGTTAAATCTCTAGCAAATTTATCTTTGAAATCGAAATTTATGGATTTTAATGGTAACGGTGAAGTAACGATTTTACAGGTTTCCTCGAAAATAGAAATTTGGTCATTTCACTAATTGGTAGTATGGATGAAACTGAATTGGACTAAGAAATAAGCCTGGGAATAGCTATTGGTGCAGAACCACAGTCATCTCCTTCCTCTTAAAAAAAGGGTAAACTCAAATCAGGCCACTTTGATCCTGCGGTTTCGACAGTCTGGCTCATCTTGAGCGTGGCACATGCATTCTTCCACGGAAAACAAATCAAACCACGTCTAGAGACTGGCACAAGGATAAACACTGTGCAGAATTTCATTTCTATCTGTCACTAAGAAAACTCTAAAACGAGTTAACTGCAGAAGCCATCAGCTCAAAGGTGCTTCATTCATTGTTTTGCCGCGTGGATAGATTGTTTCCAAATGAGAGGGCAAAAGATCATGTACTGTTCACAAGCCACAAGGATTGCCCGAGGAGGAGGTCAGCAAAGCCAGACGTTAGAGACGACGCAGACCGCACTTGACCAGGCATTTGCCGAAATTTATCTAAATCAAAGATGGCACCATTCGTCAGTTGCGGGCCTGTGCAAATTGGCTATCTTCAGTTCATTTGTTATCTGCTAAAAGCCTTCGTCAGTTTCCGGATTCCCAAGTACATTTGTTTGAACTCTTGAGTATGTCTGCTATAGTTCCTCAATCATAAGTTGAGCATCTCCTCAATCGATTTGGTGACTACACTACAACTGCCCAAATTGGACGACCTAAACCTACCACCATTTTGAAACCCTTCAATGTCGGCAATCCTCTCATAAGCTCTCAGTTTCAAGAAACTAAGAGCTTGCTTTGCTCTGCTTTTCTTTTCAAGACTTTGATATTTTGCTTTTTCTCTCCCGATCTAACATGGAAATCTCTTTATGCCTTGTCAAGCGTCCTTTTTCGATCATCGTTATTACTTTTTTTTTTTTTTTGCTCAGTATGGTGAATAAATCTACTTACAGTTGAAAACTAGTAATAACATCATCATCAGCCCAGCCAACAGGATGCTCAGTATGTGGTTCGATGACTTCCCTGAGATTTGGTATCCCAAATTTAGATCTAAATTTGGGAGCTTATCTCTCCCAATCTAAATCTAAATTCGGATGTTTCTTAAAGGCATTTAATCTGTGGTGGTTCAATATATTGTTTTCTTCATGTAGCGATAGTATTAAAGGTGCTGAACCCAGGTACACATGGCAAACTGTATTTTTTAAAGAAGAAGATCTCGGCGTGAAGCTGTCTTTATATTTTTACATAAAAAAAATGGGAATGCTTAAACCAAGAGAGAGAGAGAGAGAGAAAGAGAGAGAGAGAATGGGAATGCATTGACTATGATTTTGATCAAAAGAAAACTTTTGAAAAAGTCTTGAGATATGGAATCAATCAAGGCCCAATCAGATAACCAGCCAGTCAATTGGATACCTTGGATCATGGCCAATAATTATCGGGTCGCTGTCTAATTCAGTGGGAGAGAGAGAGAGAGAGAGAGAGAATGGGAATGCATTGACTATGATTTTGATCAAAAGAAAACTTTTGAAAAAGTCTTGAGATATGGAATCAATCAAGGCCCAATCAGATAACCAGCCAGTCAATTGGATACCTTGGATCATGGCCAATAATTATCGGGTCGCTGTCTAATTCAGTGGGAATACGCGAAAGCAGTTCCACCACCGGAGTATATTTTCGGAGAAGCATCATGGAGTGAGTGGGATGCGTCTCGTACCAGTGCGTGTTACGTGGTGGGCCTGAAGTAAACGGAAAGCCGTGGGAAAGGCAGAAATGACCACCAAATCGGTAAATTAAAGTTACTTTAATTTAAGCCTTTGCCTTTTATGGCTGATAATGTAGTTTCATCAATCAATCACCCCCGAAAACCCCACCAAAAACAAAATGAAAAAAAAAAAAAAGAGTTCGTAGTTGTTAAACTATTGATCAATTTCTTCTTGCAAGAATTTCCTAGACTTTTCTAAAAACTACAATTATCTAGAAGTTACTAGTTGAACTCTGGCGGTAGTTAGGATTAGGAACGAATACTGATGGAACAATATGTCTCCTTCCCTCCTTAGAACTCTCTTGGTTATCCTTCATTATTGTTTTCCAGATGACTACTTTCGAAGGTCGGGGAGTGAATCACACGACGTATAGTAACTTCAAGCGCGATCGAGTCGAGGCTTTAATTTTTTGCACTGTTGTCGTGGCAATGCGTTACGTGTCTAATAAATGAATAATTATGCCAACATTTTGTGATATTGCTGTGGAACTGGTTCTTTTGTGCACTATGGAAATGATGTTTACTTTAGGTTAGTCCCCGATATTTCTTGTCTACTGCCTTAAGAGACTTTCCAATGATGTTTTACATAAGTAATCGCTCCATTGTATAATGTACAGTGATGCTTGATCCTCAAGCTTGTTTTTTGATGCTGTCAACGATTTTGTTGGTGTCTATCTTTTTCTTACTATAGGCTGTACATAATTGTGTGTTCAGGTGCTTGCTCATGTTTCCCAAGCCCAATGAGGTCGAGCTTCTTCAAAAATTAGTCGACCACGAAAGTCTAACACTTGATCTGGTATAAAGAACGTTAAAAAAGAGGTCTTTGTTTAACTTCGATATTGCAATTCAATCCCATTATTGCGGAGCTCCCTGATAGATTTTTAATGTAAAAACCGAGGAGCTGCTACTATATGTATGTGAATACTTGAGCTTAGTCATCCAGACCTGTTGAACGTGTTTAATCAATTCAATCTTTGGGCAGGTTAGAAATAGACCCAACGTAAATTAACTCATTTTTTATGCAATAATATTTGAGGACTCATACTCTAATGGCTCTCTGCTAGACGTATTTGCCAAGATTGCAACCGATAATTTCCATAAGTAGTTTCATATTGTTACTTTTGAAGATAAATAAACAATCAATGCATATTATCAGAGGACATGCACTAGACCCCAAAGAATCACACCGCAAAGAAAGAGCTTAAAAAAATAATTATGCCTCGAATTTTAGTTTGAATTAGAACAATTCAAGTAAGAAAGTAGAAGTTTGATTCTTTAATTACTAATTAAGTTTGAATAATTGCAAAGTGTCAAATGATCTATGAGAAAAACCAAAGTAGAAGAAATTATACGTCTTTAATCAATCCAAAGTTCCCTGAAATGTAAATTTCTTACCATAGCCTCAATAAGCGGGATTAGCAAGTGGCAATTTTCTTCTTAAACAGGATCAAATCGTGTTTTTTTATTGCATTTTTCTAATCAAATGAACAGGATGAGATGACCATGAATTGGCCGACCCAACATCCGATCGTGGGGGGACGGGGAAAAAACGTCGGACTCCTTCCCTCTCTCTCGATAGTTGGAAAGCACAACCAATAAAGGTAAAGGGAATATATGTAGTGGAAAGAAGAGCAAAGGACAACATCATTGTGCTAATAGATGGCCCTACCAACTTTTGCGCACGATGAGCGCATATGCAGTGTTAACCATTTTCATGTGGGGCCCATCCGCATTCCACAAATAATTATTGAACCGGTGCCCTAAAGTCCGAAGTTTTCAACCATTGTTTCCTAATTTTACATTTCATTAATGAGAACGATTCTTCTTATTTTGTTTATTTTGGTATCATGTTATGACTAATGCTTAAAAAATCAATCAAGACTTTACTTGAAAAGTCCAATAAAAATGGTAATAGATGGGGCGAGAATCACGCAACTGTAATAAATTTTTTGCTCACATGCCTAGACCAACATTGAGCAATATCTACCCATCCATGGGTAGCGCAATTGGTTGAGAGTCCCTCCCTCATCGCTGAGGTTGAGAATTCGAAATTCTGCGTCGCTAGTAATTTAAGTGGAGAGCCATAAGGATGGGTTACTGTGTTAGTCTTGCTCGAGGTATAGGGCCCTATCCTCAAGAGCCATTCGGGCATGAGGCATGTAGCGGATTCCTTGGTCACAAAAAAAAAAAAAATCAAACAATATCTATTGCGCACACTCCTCGTAGTGGGCCCCCATCATTGACGTGGAGTCGTCCATTACATATAGGATAGATGCTATTATATGTGAAACGGAGGCATTAGGACATTCGTGTTTGATTTTTTTGATTGAAAAAGTCTTCATTTCATTTCTAATAGTAAAATTAGAGGAACAATCCAAATGGGTTTCAGAATAAAGAACATCCAAAAGAGATTGAGGGGGACTAGAGACCCAATTCCGAGGTAGAGATTGACGGAGCAGGGACTTGCAACTCAATTTGCGGTTTTTATTTAGATCTCTCGATCTATGGGTGAATTTTAATCCAGGAAATGAAGCTAGAGCAGCCCGGCCCGTTTGGACTATTTCGTTGACTTCCCAGGGGTTGTATCTCAAAATCGTCTGAACTGCTAGTGCTACAGCAGTTCAGACCCAACAGCAGCCCCACGCAACCCTTTTTCCTTTCCCCATTTCGCAGCGTTCCAAGCCTTCGGATATCGCTAGGGTTTCCAGATTCAAGGGAGATTGTGCCTTCACCGTGCGAGCAAAACCTTCGAGCAGCACCCCATTCTCTTCCCTGCACATCCCTGCTACTGATCCGTCGTTAGTTCCTGGTGTGAAGGCTCCGTCGACGTTAATTTTCACCCATCCCGGCTTCGGCGGTCTCCATCTTACAGGTACTTCGGTAGCTTTGCTGATGTTTTGCTGCTGCGATGAAGCTGGATCTTTGAATTTTTGTTTTGACGCGAGCAGATCAGCCACGATACCCTGCGGATCTGGCATCCTTGCTCGAAAAACTGCTGCATTCCTCTGTTTCCAGATGAGCCAGAGAGCTTCGACTACTATTTCGGGTTCGGGAGGTTGAGGAAGGTGGCTTTTATACTCCATAAACCAGCGGTCTATACTCGTTAGTCAAACAGCCAAGAATCAATTTCCTCCACCGTTTTAGCCCATTCCCTCCCTCGGAATGATATGGCAGAATCACTCCTTTCCCGCATCGCGGAAGTGCTTGAGAAGATTGCCTCCCTGGCCGTCCAAGAAGTCGTCGCGATTTATGGTCTTGAGAACCAGCTTAGCGAGCTTAAAGAGACGGTGACTGCCATCAAGGCAATCTTGTTAGATGCGGAGGAGCAGCAGGCGACGAACCACCGTCTGCAAGTGTGGTTAGATGAGCTTCAAGATGTATTGTACGATGCGGAGGACGTGCTTGATGAATTCGAGTGCGAAGCCTTAAGGAAGCATGTGAGCAGTCGTTACAGGGTCGTCCAGGAGAAGGTACGCCGCTCCTTTTCCCTCTCTAATCCACTAATTCTCCGTGCAAAACTCAGTGATAAGATCAAGGAGATACGGGAGACATTTTCCAGAATTTTCACTGAGAAAGGTCAATATAATCTTACTGCACGGAGTGCTGACAATGATGTGGCACATTATCGATCACAAGAGACGACTTGCTCGTACGTAAACAAGTTGGAAGTTGTTGGAAGAGATATTGATAAAGAAGAGATAATTAAGATGTTGATGCAGTCGGTAGGTGATGAAAATATCTCAGTAATTCCCATTGTTGGAATGGGAGGTTTGGGCAAGACGACACTAGCGAAATTGGTTTACAACGATGATAGAGTGCAAGAGCAATTCGAGTTGAGAATATGGGTACGTGTAGCTCGGGACTTTGATTTAAGGAAAATTATCGAAGGAATCATCAAAGATGCAACCCATCAAAGCTTGGGTAACTTCGAGATGCAGCAATTGCAAAGGCTTTTTCTAGAAGCCATCAAAGACAAGAAATATCTACTTGTCTTGGATGACGTATGGACCTGTGACCGCATGACATGGATTGAATTGAGACATTTGCTAAGCCAAGGAGCTAGTGAAAGTAAGATAATTGTGACAACACGCAATTCAGAAGTCGCTTTCATAATGGGCACCCATCCAACACATAATTTGAAAGGTCTTTCTCATGAAGACTCAATGGATTTGTTCAAAAAATGTGCATTTGATGAGAAGAAAAGGGAGCCTTATCCTAAACTCCTAGAGATTGGAAATCATATTGTTGAAAAATCACATGGAGTGCCTCTCCTTGTGAAAACTTTGGGGTGTCTACTTTACACAAAGCGCGAAGAACGGTATTGGGCTCATATAAGAGATAGTGAAACATGGATTTTAGCGGAAGCAGAAAAGGACATTGTGCCAGTACTTAAGCTTAGCTATGATCATTTACCATCCAACTTAAAACATTGTTTTGCTGCATTTTCACTTTGTCCCCAAGGAAATACAATGGATGGTGATAGTTTTACAAGGTTATGGATGGCTTTAGGACTCATTAGTTCAACAAGCGAAAAACCAATATTGGAAGACGTCGGCGTTGAGTACATCAAAGAGTTGCGGAAGAGATCTTTGATCCAAGAAGTGGAGGAGTTTGAATCAATGTTGGAATTTAAAGTGCACGATTTGGTCCATTTTCTTGCAATGAGAGTGGCACGTGACTACTCTATTGTTGGGTTAGATACTGCAGAGATTTCAGAAAGAGTTCGTTGTGTTTCGTTCTATAGCACTTCGTTTGATGGAATCTCATATTATGACGGAGTCCCGCCTTTTCTGAGAAAGTCAACTTCAAAGAGACTACGTGCAATTATATTTCCCTTCGTTGTTGAAGATGGAGTTATTACTAGAAAGTTTGTTAGTACATGCATCTCCATGTGTAAGGCTTTACGATATTTGGATTTGTCACATGGTAGTTTTGAGGAACTGCCAAGTTCCATATGTGACTTGAAGCAGTTGAGATCATTACATCTCAGTTACAACAAGCGATTAAAGAAGCTTCCAAATACCATTTGTCAGTTGCAAAATTTACTACACTTATTCCTTATCGGTTGTTCAGAGCTAGGCGATTTACCCAAAAATATGAATTGGCTTGTTAGCCTTAGATATCTATATGTAACAACAAAGCAGACGAGTCTACAAGAAAGTGGAATACAATACCTTGAAAATTTGCAATTTTTGGGACTTGATGGATGTGAAAATCTCCGAGTTTTGTTTGAAGATACTTGTCGATTGACTCACCTTCGGAGGATGGAAATTGGGAATTGGGGGAGACCAATATTCCTGCCTTTTGGGGAATTAATTGCCCTAGAGTCCTTGGTGATTTATAGTTGCAAGCTCGTGTTGACTCGGGAGAACAAGTCTAACTTTCTGTCCAATATTCGTAAGTTGGCAATATCAAACTTCGAGCAAGTGATGGAGCTGTTCCAATGTATCGATGAATCTGCTTGCACTTTGAATTCCTTTTCCGTCTATGAATGCTCGAGCTTCACAGCTATACCCGAATGGCTGCCCAATCATACACATCTCAAATCAATTTATTTGATCCGATGTCCCAATTTATCGTCCATGCCAGAAGGAATCCAATTCCTCACTGCCCTCACAGAATTACGCGTTGAACATTGTGGTGAACTAAGTGAGAGATGCCAACCAACAAGTGGCGAGGATTGGCCCAAAATTGCTCACGTTCCTCGAATCAAACTTGATCATACGCATGTACAGTGGACAGATGATTAGGTATGAATCTATCTATTTCTTCTTCATTCTTAGACGTAATAGAGCCATATTCTGAAATTCACTTAATTATTCAATTGAGTTAAAATTTAATTAAAGTATTGCAATTAGAAAAAAAGAAGAGAAAATGATACGAAAAGAATATTTACAAAAATTCAATCCATAATAGATCATTATATTGTGAAAGGAATTCAATATTACATAATTCTATCAAAAATAATTAATCCAAATCAATTATATAAAAATAATATTTGAAAAATTTTACCTCAAATAATGAAAACAAATTTTCTATACAATAATTCCACTCCGGCATGGCACGAGAATGATTGCTAGTCCAAATAATGTATTTTGAAGGCTTTAGGATAAGCTTTGTTGGCAAGACACTTGGCTTAATACCAGTTGTAGTTGTGTCAAATGGAGCCAATTCAAAATGCTCTCAATCAACATGGTAAAGACTTTCGCCCCAAAAAAAAACATCAATAAAGACCAATCATCCAATCAAAAATTATTTATTTTACCTTGATAGGCACGAAAAGTTACCACATAAAGAAATCTATTCACTTTTAATGTAACTTTGCCACCTGAGAAAAACATGATTTTCTCAATCCTGTTATGAAAATGTCTAAATGTCTTCAATAAATTTGTTAAATCTAAATTCTTGCAATCTATGTTCACAATTCTTTAGGTTGATGTGGTTTGGCTTCTTATGACTATTTCCGATATTGTTTTGCAATATAATTGTTTGATTTCATTAGGATTTTTTTTTTTTACTTTCCGCAATGAGATATAACTCTCACAACACAACACGTGAAAAATGAAAAAAGTGCTAACATCATTCTTTTCAAATGTAATAGCATAGTGGCACAAACGATGCATATGAATAAAGCCATGGCCATGAAAATTCTTTCTGAATGCAAAGCACAATGCACTTTTAGAATTATTAATTTTGTGGCGTAGATATTTTTAAAGAAAAAGAGATTAACATATAATATTGTTATATTCAAGGAAGAGATGTCTAAGATCAAGAGTCATTAAGAGCAACTAGACCTCTTTCATTTCGATTTGAGGGTTATGCTATTTCCATCCACTGAATGGCTATGAGACTCCCTGACTTATTGAGTTGATGAAAATAACTTTAAGAGAACTAATTAATCAATATTACAAATGAAAAGGTGAAAGTTGCTATTTATTGAAAATGCAAAAGCCCCAAAATGTCATCAAAATACAAGATTGTCCGTATTAATCAAAACAATGATGTTTTATTCTGCCACCATATGTTATTTTCCATTCATTTTTATATAGACTTCGTTTCCTCTTTTTTACTTACTAATATGCTCTAGTTAATTTATATGAAGGATTTTTCATAATAAGTTTGCACCTTGTTGGTGATATTTGTTAATTAAGCATAAATTAGATTAATATTATAATCATAGAGTTCATAAATTTAACCAAATAATTTCCGTAAGAGAAATATGAACTAAAGATTGTATACTACGAGGACTTATTCCAGATTGAACTTTAGAGAGATATTGTTTATAAATGTACTTGAATCTTAGATGATCCTTGTAAAAACGCAACGACCATGTTAACTTCTCCATTATGAACGCAAAAGAAGAAGAAACAATAGTTTAGGATAGGTTGGTTAGAATTATTAGATTGATTGATCTATATTGAGGTTATATATTTTTTTCTCTTTCATCATCTTACCATTCTTAGTGAGACTATTTTTAATCATTTAAATTTAAAGCATGTTTAAAGCTATTTGAGAGGTGAAAACAGCAAGAGCCTATTTTTTTATTGGTACAAATAAGGAAAAGCGTGAAGTTAAATCCCCAAAATGCAGGGCCTCTTTTGGAACTTTTTTATGTATCAATTATCCGTTTCATGTTATTTTTTAAAATAAAACATCTGAGCTCATTTCCTTTTTTTATCCTTTTGCGCGTAGATGAACACCACATGATCTATTTGCCATGCGATGTGGATCTCCACAAAGATTTGGACGTTCGCTGAGCCAATCCTTCCTCAATCTCTTATTAAAATTTTTAGCGTTAAAATCAATGGCAGTTGATATTGTTTTTCCTTTCTTTCCTCGAATGAGTGTTGTTCTTCATTATTTGCTTGTGCATCTATAGAGAAAATGCCTAATATGTATTGTATGAGAGCAACTGTAGCATTATCTTTGTTTGAATTTTCTTAAAGCAATATTTACCTTTCAATAGATCACAGCACCATCGAATCCTATTTATGGTAACTTAATATCAATTACTCAAATCTTTTTATGATTATTCCACTGGACTATTTGAAGAGCTTCCTTTGCATTTAAAGGAACCATATTTTGTCGTTTTTAGATTATTTTGCTTCGCACATAGGAAGATTATGCTTTTCTTTTCCTTTTGCTCCTAAAGACCAGATCTTGCACAAAGGTCAATTGCATGAACAATAAAGTCTTTGTTATCTGCTTAAAGCCTTTGTTAGTTGTAGCCTACCAAGTACTTTTTTTTGAACTCATGATTGTGTATGCTACAGTTTCTCATAGGTTCAACACCTCCTTCTTCGATTTCATGACTACACTCGCGTGCACAGACTGCCCAAATTGGACATCCTGAAGATGAGAATGAGGTGGAAGGGGCTTGGTCCATAGAGTTAGCCAAATCGGTATTTTCAAAGTTGAAACAAGTTTTTAGCCCGAAAATAAGGAAACAAAATGATAACCAATGTATCCTAGAATAAACAATGTCTAATTCCAATGGTAATTATGATCCCAAATCTTTCGTTGATTTTGATTAGGGCTATCTATCCTTTAACATTCACAAGAATTATTTGTTCCAGATCATTCTTTTTCTTTCATCAGTTCACTATGATCAAAGGAATAGTTAGTCCATTCAAAGATTTAAGATTCGCTTTCTTTGAATGTGAACTTTTTGTCTTATTCCAATATGTAATGCAATCTCCGAATCTCTAGTTGACTTTGAGGAGGGTCATTTACTATTTTACTAAATAATGATTATTTTTCTTATTTCATCAGTTCACCAATTCAATCGAATAGTAAGTTAATCGAGGGATTTGACATTCGTGTTTTTAGCCCCGCTTGAAAGTTAAGTATTGTGTAGTCCATCCTGCTGCCATTTGCAGTTGCCATCAAAACACCCGAATCTAAATCGCATCACGATCGCACAATTGAAGTTTCACATGATTGCGCAAATCAAAGCGCAAAAACGGAATTTAATGTCAATATCCGAAGTAATAAATCATAGTTGATTCCTGGTTTCCTAATTAATATGGTCAGATGTCTACAAAAAAAAACTCACCAGCACTGCTAAATTCTTAAAAGCATTAGGAAACTTCGTTTTCCTAATCAGGCTCGCGCTAAAGCATAAGGATTTTCGGGAGGTAGGTTATTATGGCATGGTGCTTCCTTTACCATAGAAGAAGTTGAGATTGACTCTCAATTTATTCACCGACGACTCAAAAAGGGAGACGATAGGATCTGGTGGTCAACAGCTGTATATGCCAAATCTTATGAATTAGCTAGAGCTCCACCACGGGACCAACTTGAGCATATGGCTACCACAATGACAGAACCTTGGACGGTCATGAGGGATTGCAACAACATTGCGTTTAAGGATGAAAAGAGAGGGCGCACCAGTTAATTGTGCAAAATGTATCAGGTTCAGAAGGTGGATTGACAAATGTCGGCTTATTGATCCCGGCTGAGTGGAAATGAATTTAAATGGCATGGACCCAAATGGAATTGATATAATCGGGTATTCAATCGCCTCGATAAAGCACTGTGTAATCTATCTAGGCAATTGTTGTCTGTTGATGCGACAATTCGGGTGCTCTCAAGAGTTAAATCCGATTATCATCCTCGATCATCATCCTTTCTTGATTTCTTTGTGTCGAGAGAAGACCCCTAAGTTTACTCAACCCTTTCGTTTTGAGGCAGCTTGGCTAACTCATGCAGCGCTTTTTGCTCAACTTAATCGGAATAGTAATTTGCTGATTAATGTTGTTCTGTCTCAATTCCAAAATAAACTCATCGAATGGAGTCAACATGTTTTTGAAAACATCTTTAGAAGGAAAAATAATTTGTTAGCGAGACTGAAGGCATACAAAAGGCACATTAAAAAGGTCCAAATAAATTTTGTCAACCATTGAAGCGAAGTCAGAGCAAGAGTTTTTTTTTTTTTTTTTGGTTGAAAAGTAGAAAATTCAGTATAACTTTGGTAACTTACAACCAGCCGCTAAGGCGTCGGCATATACTAGGTCTAGCAGAGGGTAAGGCGGATATATGTTCCAATCCTAGGCCGAAAAATTAGAGCGTTGGGCCTTAGCAGCCCAGTCTGCTACAGCATTTGTTTCTCGCTTACATAACCAAATGATTAGGTTAGAGAATAAGGAAAGCAACGCAGTCACCTCCTCAAGCAAAACTCAAGCCTCCCATGGCGGCGGCTCCTGACCTGTAACAGCAGCAATAACATTACGACAGTCTAAGTCGATTGTGATCGGAGCCTGATGGAGCCCTTGGTTCAGCAGATGCCGGAGAGCAAAAGTAAAAGCCTAGAATTCTGCTATCAAAGCTAAACCCACTGGAAATCAATCTATATAAACATCGGTAAGTCTACCATACTGATCTCTACAAATCGACGCCATTGATCCATATGTGCTTCCTAATTGAAAGGAGGCATCGATATTGCATTTTAAAGTTCCTGGTGCTAGTGGATGCTAGATCTGATGTTGCTGCGATTGTCCTGTAGTCTGTGTCGAAAGAAAAGATGGAGAAAGCATATGCAATCCAGTCTGTAATAAAGTTGTCTCCACTGCTAAAGAAGAATCCAGAGGTTGGCCATGAAAAATATAACCATTCCTCATTCGCCAGATCTGCCAAAGAACATTGGCGATGAGCTCCAGATGATTCCGCATTTCAACCTTTCTGTCAACCAAACTTCGATTCAAGTAACAGAACTAGGCTGGATATGTATGTTGATCTGTGGATGAGCCCAAATGCCTGAAGTCCATGAATAGAATAGAAATAAATGCTCTAAGGTTTCTGGAATGCGTTGTCTACATAGTTGGCAGAAAGGTTCAGAAATAATATTTCGCTTGAATAAGTTGTCTTTAGAAGCAATAGCGTTTTGACATGCGGATTTTTGGAGCTGTACTCATAGTCCAGATTTTCTTCCAGAGACTCCTAGGATGCTGATATGATGTTGATGCTCTACTATTGTTGTTATTTATGTTCATAGTAGACAGAGCATGATAATTGCTCTTCACCATATGACGGTCATCCTTGTTGGCTATCCAGACTAGTTGATCTTCAACAAAATTTGGTTTAACTGGAGTCGTTAGAACCTCTGCTATAATCTGATCATCTAAAAAACTACTGAGCAAAGGGATATTCCAGCTATTATGGAGTGGATCAATGAGATCAGCCACCAGTTTGGGTTCCTCTCTAGTCGCAGGTCCGCCAATGACTCCTCTTGGTAACCAGCAATCCTCTCTAATTCGAATACTCCTTCCATTATCCACTAACCATCTAACATGAGGGATTATAGCATCCCGACCAACTAACATACTTTGCCACCCCTAGGATGGGCGAGTTCCTCGGTTGGCCAAATGAAAATTTGTGGAATGATAATAAAGGCCCTTAAAAATCTGACTCCATAAAGCTTGAGGCTGGTGTAGTAATCGCCACACTTGCTTACCAAGCATGGCTCTGTTAAAATCAATAAGGTCACGAAATCCTCTATTGCCTTCAGTCTTACTCCTCTTTAAAATTTCCCAGTGTTTCTAATGTATCCCTGCTTTGTTCGTATCATTTTTCCACCAGAAACGAGCAATGCTCTTTTCTATAGATCTACAAAGAGACAAAGGAAGTTTGAAAATGGACATAGCGTAGTGAGGAAGTGCATGGATGACAGATTTAATGAGAATTTCCTTGCCCCCTTTCGAAATAAACTTCTCTTTCCATCCTTCCAACTTTGCTGCCACTCGTCCCAACAACCAAGAGAACATTTCCTTTTTCGAGCGGCCCCAGTCAGATGGTATTCCTAAATAATTTCCATAGTTTTGTAGCACCGGAACTCTAAATTCGGACGACATGTTTTCCTGTAAGCCGAAAGGACAATGCTTGGAGAAAATAAGACCTGATTTGTTACGGTTCAAAGCTTGTCCTGTGGCCAGACAATACTAATTTAAAATATTTGCCAAGTTCTAACATTCCCGGATACTTGCATCAAGGAAAAAGATAGCATCGTCTGCAAAAAATAAATGGGATAGTATAGGACACCATCTATTGATACTTGCATCAAGGAAAAAGATAGCATTGTCTGCAAAAAATAAATGGGATAGTATAGGACACCATCTATTTAACTTAACTCCCTTTAAATGACCCATGTCGACTGCTTGAGTAATCAGAATAGATAAGACATTTGCTAATAGGATAAAGATATATGGAGATAGAGGGTCACCTTGTCTGATGCCACGGGTTGGATGGAAAAAGGGAAGTAGCTCACCATTAAAGCAGACAATATAAGATGTAGTAGTGATGCATTGGAGTATCAAGTGCACCCACCATGGATGGAAACCCAATATGAGAAGATAATCTTTTAGGAAATCTCATTCTACTCTATCATAGACCTTTTTCATATCAGTCTTGAGGATTGCATAAAATTTTTGCGTTCGCCTTCAGGTCTTAAACTGATGAAGAACTTCCTGGACAACTAGAATGTTGTCTTGAATCTGTCGTCCAGTCACAAAAGCTGATTGTTCCATGGAAATCAGATTAGGTAACCAAGGTTTGAGACGGTTGGCAAGTACCTTGGAGATGACCTTATAAGCAAAGTTGTAGAGGCTAATCGGTCTATATTGATCAAGGCTCTCGGGGTGAGGCGTCTTTGGGATCAAAGCTATGATCATCCGATTCAAATGTTTAGGCATCCGGCCTGACTGAAAAAAGTGTTGTACTAGAAGATGAAGATCCGACTTAATGACCTCCCATTGAGTTTGAAAAAACAAACCATTGAAACCATCAGGGCCAGGAGCCTTCGTAGTGCCCAATTGAAAGGTTGCAAATTGAACCTCCTCTAAAGAAATCATTGCCATCAATTTGTTGTTCATGTCCGTAGTAACAATTTGCAGGCATTGCTCGAGAATAGGTTCATAATCTCTATATCTCACTGTCGTATATAATTCAGCAAAAAAAGTGGATGCCATAGCTTTTAAAACCTCTGAATCATGAATCCAGCGATGATTGTCATCCTGCAACATGACAATGCGGTTTTTTTGTCGTCTTTGGAGGGTAGCAGCATGAAAGAACTTAGTGTTCTTATCCCCCCATCTCAGCCATTGTATTCTCGAACGCATTGCCCAATGTTGTTCCTCTTGTTGCCAAGTCCGCCTTAATTCCTCTTTGATCTGGGTTTCTTCGAATCCATTAATAGAAAGTTGCTGCTGATTTATAATGTTATGAAGTTTCTGCTGTAAAGCCGTAACTTGAAGGTCACCCCTAGGAAATTTAGAGCGACTCCACTTGGTTAATGCAAAAGAGACTTTTCTCAGTTTAGGGAGGATAGCACAACCTTGCATATGCTCTGAATTCCATGCTTCTGAGATAATTTGTCGGCATTCTTCATCATCATTCCAATAAGATTCAAAACTGAAATTCTTCCTATACCTTCTATATGATGCTGAAGTATTGATAATCAATGGGTTGTGGTCAGAACCCACCGCGGGTAAAGCGAAGACCTCTACATTAGGAAATAAAAGGCGCTAATCAAGAGTGCACACTGCCCTGTCCAGCCTTTCCTTCACTAGAGCACAATCATTGAGAACAATCATTGAGAACCTGCCGAAAAGAGAGCATACGGGGGTGATGTGCCTGCCTTTTCCCAACCTTTTCCCACGGATAAAGGACTTCATTAAAATCACCAACACATATCTAGGGTAGTACATTAACCGAACTAATATGTTGAAGCTCATTCCACAAGAGTTGTCGATATTGAAAATCATATGGAGCATTAACACAAGTCAGTCGTATAGTACGGTCTTCCGGCCCTTCCCTATAAGTCATATCAATATAATCTTTCGATTCATTTAGCACTTCTATGGATACCTGGTCGTTCCAAAATACTGCTAGACCTCCCGCCAGCCCAACAGGGTTGATAACATGAGCATTAGTAAAGCGTAAACGTCGCCGAATACTAGTAGGCTTCACTGTACTATTTTTCGTCTCCATTAAGAAAACTAAATTGGGCTTTTCCTAGGCCGTCATGGCCTTAAGCTCGTGAACTGTCAGGGGATTGCCCAAACCCTAACAGTTCCAGCATATAAGTTTCATTTGTATGATGATGGCTGTGGAGGGCCAGCCACCAGAGCCCAAGGACGAGCTTCTCCCTCATCTAGAACAGGTGTTTCTAGTAAGCTTGCTTCATCCAGATCTTGCAAGACTACACCCTTTGTGTCTGATTAAATGTATCTTCTCTATTTTTTGGCTATTCCCACCTTAGGTGTCAAGCGAGAATTTTTCACTTTCTTATACTGTTTAAAATCTGAAGAAGGGGGTTGAGCACTTTTCATTTTGACAGATGCAGGAATTAGTGCAGTATGGATAGAACTCCCTTGAGGATGCTACTGGTCAGCATGTAGAGGTTGCGGAACTATTGGCAAAACTGATGGAGCAGTGGGCGCTTCTGCAGCAGAGGTTGGTGGTAGCAAAGGGGGCAGAGGCTGAAGTTGCAAGGGAGGTGTCTTAGGTATAGGATCTTCAGACCGTGCTACTGTAGAGGGTGATGTGTAAAAAGTGTGCCAAAAAGGACTAGTTCCTTGACTTCAGCTTTAAGCCATTAACCATACACCATACTATCTCTTCCATCAAAATTAGCCTCATTGTAGGGGATAGCCTTGCAATACATGGCATAATGACCCAACCTTCCACAAGAGTAGCAAAAGTGCGAAAGGCGCTTGTAGCGAAAGTCAAGCCAGAGTAGTTTCCCCTCAAGACGAATCAACTTTCCTGCCCTTAAAGGGTCCTGTAGCGGTAAGTCAACTTGTGCTCTTGCAGTCTTGGAAGATGTTCCCTCTTTTGCATCAACTCTGACCTCTATTACACGACCAATATCTTGCACGGCCTTTGTGATCATCTACGCAGTTGTCCATTCCAAGGGCAATCCGAAGATTTGTATCCAAAAAGCACATATCGAAAAGTCATAGCAATGTAGGGGGTATTGGGCTGCCATGGTTTGAGAATAAATAGGCGGCCCGAAAAAAGCCAAGGACCGCCATCAAGAACTCGTTGTTTATCGGCAACGGAATGAAATTGTACAACATATAAACCAGCGTCGCGTTGGGTAAATTCAACTCTTTTTGTCTTCCAAGCTTTTTTTTAATGTACTCTGGAAGGCAGGGAAATTGATGGATGGATTAGACAAAAGCCGTCCGATCAACGTTAATCTACATTCTGCCAATTTTTCAGGTGCTAGTTCTCCCAGATGTCAATATGCTTCTCAGCAGAAAGCCGACCCAATCGGGAACACAACGCAGCCAGACGCACAGAGTCACAATCCTCATCCGAATCCATTCCACCCACAGAGAGGAAATCAAAAGCAACAAGAGACCCCCAATAGAAGGCATCCCATATGGTGGAAGATACAAAACGGCACATTAAGCAATGAATTCAAAGAATCCATCCAGAAAGTGAAGGGTAAAACAGAGGAGGTAAATCGTACCAGGAAAATACCCGCCGAAGTAGTAGGCCGAAAAAACCAGTAGAGCTACGGTCGGAAGATGATAAGCATAGTCAAAAATGCAATAACAAATAAGCCACAACAGGAATTCATGGCCCACCGTCAATTTCGATGATGAAGACGACGGCGTAAAAGCGGGTTTCGGTGATGAACAGAGAACCAAGGAAAGGGATGGAAACTTAGAGGTACAGAAGGATAGAATTATTAGAGAGTAGGGTTAGGGTTCGGTTTACCATTGTTCGAGTAAAATTAGCAAAATTACAGCAAGAAGTTATCGCGCAAACATTGGTTAACAATAAACAATTAGCGATGCTATAATATACATTTTCTGACGGTTGTCGATAACCATCGACTACGAATAATTAGGGTGTTAAGGTTCCGTTCGTTCCCAAACTGAACCAAATATGAAAGATATATGGTCATTGTGACCCAAACCGTGACTTGAAATGTGAAGAACCCAAACCGGGAGCGCGGTTTGGTTTGGGTTTTCAGTATTGGTGTCCTTTTTTTCTTGTTTCCCCCTTCGGTCCCCCCTTCGGTCCCACATTTCATCTAGTTCACTACCTTTCCTTTCCTCCTGGTTTTCACCTCAGTTAAGACTACCACAAAAGTCCCAACCATCTTCCTGCGTTTGCTAGATCCTTCGCCTTCGATCTACTCCTCCACACAAAATCTGAGGCTAGATCCTTCGATGGCAAGCGAAGGCCAGAGCAAAATCTCCCCAAGCCATCGAAGGAATCAATCTTGTGTGGAGCAAAATCCGAGGCTAGATCCTTTGCCTCCGAATTGGGAGTGGTGGAACAGATCAGAAGGGATGGGTGCCAGTGGGGTTTGTGGTGGTGGGGGTTGGCAGGGGCTGGATGCGCTTGAGGTGGTCGGGGATGGGGTGGGGGGGGGGTGGAGAACTGGATGAGGAGAGGACGTTGGTAGCCACCATGGCCATTAGTAGGACCAGATGATGTTGCTGTCCGGGAGTAGACGAAGATGGAATTGGCTTCTCTGAAGCAAGTGTGAAGACCAAAAGGAAGGGTGAAAACTAAGGCCCTGTTTGGTAACCATCTGATTTTTTGTTTCCAAAATCAGTTTGAAATTTGAGAATCGCGTTTGGTAAAATTTTTGTTCCCTAAAACAAATTTGTTCATAGGAACAAATTGTGAGTGGAATCAATAACAAAAAAAAAGTTGATTATTGTTTTGGGAACAAATTTGATAATCAAAAACCAACTCTTCTTCTTCTTCCATTTGGCCATCTCGCGACCGCCCCGTCCACCCCCGCCATTTGGCTCTTGCTTGCCATCGTCCGCCATTGCTGGCCGGTCGCCGTTCCCCGTCCGCGAGGCTCGGGCGAGGCCGGCCTCGCCGGCGACACTTGGTGGTAGTGCCAGCCACAAGAAGAAGAAGAAGAATAGGAGAAAAAAGAAAAAAAGAAAAGAAAAAAGGAAAAAAAAGTAAAAAATTTATTTAAAAATTAAAATAAATTAATTTGGAGCATGTCAGTAAAGGCGATGCCAAACGCCTTGATTATTACGAAAAAAAAAATTTGGAAGGATTCTACAAACGTCTTCTTTTCTTGAAATCGGTTCTTAGGACAAAATAAAAAATAATCATTTAGTCAGTAACGCATTAAAACAAAATCGTTACCAAACGCGCAGGATTTTTGTTGTACTTCGGTTGGTTCGGATTTATTCATGCTCTGAACCAAATCGATCCGAACCGAATCATTAAGATATTTTCTCTTTAACATATTATCCAAACCGAAAAAAACTAAGAATTTTTGGTTCTGTTCGGTCCGATTGGTTCGCGTATCTTTGATGGCCTTAGGTTCCGAGTCATCACGATTAAGTTGGCAAAAGAAATTATAAAAGGAGACGTCAAGGAACCGCTTATGAATCCTTTTTAATGCATTTCGGGCTGTCAAATAAAAAATGAAAATCGGAAGCTTTCTAAGATTCGGTCTTTCATTTCTCCAGTCGGCTCCCTCTCTCTCTACTCTATAATCTCCTCTCCGGCCGCGCTTCTCATCTCGCCTCTGGCCTCTCTCTCTCTCTCTCTCTCTCTCTCTCTCCTCTCCAGCGGCGCATCACGATCTTTCTCTCTCGAGCCTCGCCAGAGGCCGTCTCGTCTAGCTCTCTCCCGATCTCACGGGTCGCGGCCTAGACTGTCAATCAGCCCACCCTAAGCCTAAGGTACTTTCTCTACGTCGATTTCGTTTTCGAATTCTACGATTTCAGTATGCTGTGATTTGGATTCCTTCGGTGTGAGGTGGGAGCAGCCAGTTTCGTTTCGAAAGGGGGGAGGGGCACGGACGATGAGGGAGAGATGCTTGCCTTTGAGACTTTGAATTCCGTAGGGGATCGTCAAACAAGAAGAAGCTTCATATATCAGAACAATAAGCTATCGATGTTAAAGGATTACGAAAGAATAGTCAACTTTCTTTTTTCTGGTCCATTAAAGTGGATGTGTCGGATCCTCAGAGTAGAGTTCTGTGAGCCAGAGAATTACTTATATTGCATTTTAGGCGGGGAAATCCCACATCTTGATAAAAGCTTTCTTCAGTCTTCTCCAATTACATAATTTGTTTGATGCGAACGGCGGAAGTAGTTGTTACATATTTGAGCTAGTTCTTCATTTGGTGAAGATAGTGATTGAACCAGAGAGGGTCACTTTGCTCGGATGTCTTTATTCTAGTTTGTTGAATTACAGATGTTCTTCATATTTGAGCTAGTTATCCATTTGTTTGATGTGAACGACAGAGCTTCTCCATTTTGTGGATCTTGGGTTTATCTTTCTTGCTCAAATGCCTCGATACTATTCTGTGAATCGCTTTGCCCTCTACCTCCCTAAATTTAACTGAAATTGTGGCTCAGTGGGAGTCTTGAGCTCTGTTATGTCCCGAATTTTGGTAGCCCTTGGTTTCGGTATCCCACATGTAATTTGTCAATAGGTTGTGTTTGTGTTTTCACATTTGGCACGCCAATTTCACCAAATTTCCGTGTTTCACATTTACGGGGTAATCTCTGTTAATTGGTTGTGTCTGTGTCGTGAAATTGGTGTGCCTGATATACTCAAAGTTCACTATGATTAGTCTAAAAAGAAACTCTCAGTGTGATATAACATAATAGAGATTGATATGAATAATCTTTTAAAATATGAATAATCGTCTCAATTTCTGGCCAAATTAATTCATTTGATTCGTTTGTTGTTTTATATTTGCTTGTTGCCCCTGCCCAAATTTCTCTCTCGGTTCTTGATTCAACTGCAATGTGCTTTGATTTTTGAATTTATTTGACATTTTATTATGTGATGACTCTAACACTCGACCGATGATATATGTTGAAAATATCTTATGTGGTCTGGAACTGGCCTGGAACAGTTCAAGGGTCAGTCTGTCCGATTCCTGATTTAAAAACTGGGAACCGACTCTGATAGGGTAGTAGACTTTTTGCATATTTAGCCAATCTGGATTCTAAGTTTAATGACCTAACAGATCTCCATTTGTAATTGGCTTCTTAACTTTTTGATCTCTGGCTGCTACTGCTTTTGCTGCTATGCTGTTGAATTTTTTCTTGATGAGAAGATTGCGATCAATGGAGGGGAGTGCAAATAACGATGCAGCTGCAAACAGTGGAAAATCAAGAGACGCTTCTGGTCCTTGTACTTCAACAGAAGTTCTCGAAATGGAAACTTCATCAGGATATGATTACGAAGTATTCTTGAGCTTTAAAGGACTAGATACTCGAGCAAGTTTTACTGACGTCCTTTACACTAGTTTAATAGAAGTGGGAATCCGCACATTTAGGGACAACGAAGAGCTCCGTGTTGGGGAAGAGATTGGCCCGAAACTTCTCCAAGCGATTAATCAGTCGAAGATCTCAGTACCTATTTTTTCGAAAGGTTATGCCTCTAGTGTATGGTGTCTCAAGGAGCTGGTCCAGATGGTCAAGTGCCAGAAAACTACGGGACAAAAGATCATGCCCATTTTTTATGATGTGGCACCTTCAGAGGTTCGATACCAATTTGGGGGTTATGGAGAGGCCTTTCTTTCACATGAAAGGAAGAAGCGATATGACGAAGAGACTATGCATGAGTGGAAGGCAGCTCTTAGTGCAGTTGCGGAACTAAAGGGATGGGACCTACAAAGCATGCCCAACAGGTGATTGCTCTTAGCATTCCATCTAATGTGCCTTGTATGATTAAAACTCAATGTACTTCTATTGGTTTCTTTCCAGATTTGCATTAGTCTTGTTGAAATTGAATTTTATGCTGAAGAAGTTTTGCTAGAGAAATCATGCTAAATAATGGCATAATCCCAATTTTGTGCTTTTTCATTCCTGACAGCATTTTTTTTTTTTCAGTTTAGTTTATTCATTAACTGTCGGTACCAAATCTAATTCATCTTCAATGGAATAAATACTTGAAAAATACATTTTGAATAGATCTATAGCTTTCAATATAGTCTTCTTAGAACATAGTTTGCTTGAACACAGTTTTCTAACTTATTGCCTTTTCACCTCCAACAAACACTAGGGGAGAAGGTGAGTTCACAAGAACACTTACCCGGCAGGTTTTCAGTGAGTTGAAAGGGGCTTATTTGGTGGAATCAGATTACTTGGTCAGTGTCGATCACCATGTGGGTGAAATCATGGAAATGATAGGTGCTCAGACAAGTGAAACACGTATTATAGGAATCCATGGGATGGGTGGCGTTGGAAAGACTACTATTGCCAAAATCATCTGCAATCAACTTTTCATCAATTTCAATGATTGTTGCTTTCTTTCCAACATCCGTGAAATGTCTAAACTCAAGGGCATTGAATGCTTGCAGAATCAGCTCATCTCTGACATACTTAAAGGGCAATGGACAAATATAAGAAACATTAATGAAGGGATTAAGATTATTAAAGACAGGTTGTCTCATAAAAGAGTCCTTCTTGTTCTCGATGATGTGGATGAAAAGAATCATATGGATGCCCTTGTAGGTAACCGTGATTGGTTTGGTAAAGGGAGCAAACTTTTAATTACTACTAGAAAGAAACATATTCTCAATGTCCCTGAAGTGAACTGCAGTTATGAGGTTAACGGCATGGAACCCGATCAATCTCTTCAACTTTTTAGTAAACATGCCTTCAGAAGAGATTATCCTTTGGATGAGTTTATGAACCAATCCAAGAAGGCGATAGACATTGCTAGAGGTCTTCCGCTTGCACTTGAGGTTATAGGTTCACATTTATCGCTCACTAAAAAGGAAATGTGGGATGTCGCATTGGAGAAGTTGGAAAATGTTCCCCATGCAGATGTTCAGAGTACGCTCAAAATAAGTTATGATGCATTAGATTTTCGGCAAAAGCATATATTCCTTGATATAGCTTGTCTTTTCATTGGATATGACAAAGACACTGCGGTTTGTTTCTGGGATGAATCTAAACTTTATGCGGAAGAAGCCATGGAAGTGTTGCAGAACATGTCTTTGATAAAGATTAAACAGGATGGTAAAATATGGATGCATGACCAACTCAGAGACCTTGGAAGAGAAATTGTTCGTCAAGAAAGTAACATGAAAATAGAGAAGCAAAGTCGGGTGTGGAATCCCAAGGAAGCATTGGATATGCTGACACGGCATGAGGTAAAATCCCCCCCCCCCCCCCCGGGGGCAATAAATTTCTATTTTATTATGGATATTTTTTTTAAAAAGCTTGTTACTTTTCTAGCACCATTTGACCTACTCAACCACTATTTTTGTTCTTTTAAGATTAAGGGAATGATGTACTCAATTGAACCCCTTAAAATAGTGAACTTAAAATGTGTCTCTCTTTAAACTTTTTTTTTTTTTTTTTTTTTTTTTTTTAATTTTTCCTTTGGGCAGGAAAAATTAACAGTCGAAGCTCTTCGTCTCAAGTTTGACCATGAGTGGCAGTACTGTTTTACCGAGTGCTTTTTGAGACTACCAAATCTAAAGTTTCTTGAAGTTGACAGCTTGACACAAGGGAGGCTTCCTTGCGACAATTTGCCATCAAATGTTCTTCCAACCAATGTTTTCCAGAAGAATTTAGATCTCCTTCCACAATTACAATGGCTTTCTTGGCATAATATTCCCCCAACATTTGGCATAACAAATTTCTCCATGAAGAATATGGTTATTGTTGATTTATCTCGAAGTATAATTATGCACAATTGGAGTGGGTGGAGCCACATGAAGGTATGTTATATGATAGATAACCTCTATTATTTTGTCTTATTAGATTCAAAGTCATCTTTGCATGATGTTTCTTTTACAGGTGATAAAAAGTTTGAAAGTTCTGAATCTGACTGAATGCAGTTGCTTGGAGAGAACTCCCGAGTTCTCTGCTCATGCAAATTTAGAACGATTGATCCTATGGGGCTGTAGCAAATTAGTCGAAATTGATAGATCAATTTGCCAATTGAAATGCTTAGTTTCCTTGGATGTAAGGTATTGTCGGAATCTTTTGAGTTTGCCAAACGAGGTTGGCCAACTAGAAGCTTTGAAAGAACTCCGGATTGATTGGACTCTAATAGAGGAAATCCCTAATTGTCAAGGAATGAGGAACTTAAGGATTTTCACTGCTTCTTCTGATCGTGGCATAAGTACACTTCCCCTCTCAACTGGAAAACTTGCAGCTCTTAAATACCGATCTTTGGACAATTGCCGGTCTTTGAAGAGGCTTCCAGACTCAATTGGGAATTGGGAATTACTGACTGAATTGAATATATCTGGGACGAGGATTGAAGAACTACCTGGTTCCATCGAAAACTTGAAAAATTTGAAAGTAGTGAAGATGACAGGGAGTCCCATAAGCAACATAACCAGTGCCCTTTGGACGATGGAGAAGCTTGAAGAAATAGAAGCTGCAGATAACCCGCGTTTGCATGTGGAAATTGGCAAGGGCATCTACAAAAGTTCATCCCTGAGGATCATGAAATTGAAATTTGCTAAAATATTTGCAGTACCGAGCCTTCCCGAAAGTCTTGTCAGTCTGCATTTGTCTAAATTGTACATGAAGACGTTTCCAGATCTCTCAAATCTGACTAATTTGAAGGAACTGTATCTAGGGTTTGACCCACGTGCATATTATGTGGAAACTTATAAGCTTGTGGAAGAGCCGATGCCATGGTGGATTGGGAAGTTAAGCAAATTGCAGTCTCTGAGCCTTTCCTCTGCTTATGTGACCGCCTTATCAACAGATATTAGTCTCCTTCCTCAGCTCAAGGCAGTTGACCTCACCTGCTCTAATTTGCGTTGCCTTCCGAGGCTACCCTCAAGTTTATTGTCCTTGCTTTTGCACGATTGCAAGTCACTTTGTTCGATGGATCTATCGAATCTGAAGAAACTATCATCTCTTGCAATTTCGTCCTCTGCAATTTCAGATATTAAAGGCATTGATTGTTTGGAGAACCTACAAAATTTGCGGATTTCTGGCCTTGGACAGATGGATATATTACCTGATTTAAGTAATTTAAACAAACTAAGAAGTCTTCTAGTAACAACTTGTCGTAATCTGGTCGAGATCCAAGGCGAACTACCGCAGTCTCTGAAAGAATTGGGTATTTATTTCTGTAAATCTTTACGGAAGTTGCCTGATCTGTCAAACTTGAAGGAACTGAACTGCAAAAGGTTGATATAAATGATTTCTTGTGGTGGCAATCCTTTTGAATTTCTGGAAGAAGTCAGAGAAGAAGTGCTTGTTGCTCTTGAAAGCTTCTTGATCCATGACCACAAATTGTTCCCTCGTGTTCAAACTTTAAACAAATTGAGGTAAGTTATTTTATCCGACAACCAATGTTATCCTGTTTTGCAATCAAATTCTTTTGTAGATATGAACAACGAACTTTTACATGCATATTCTATTAACCTTTTTGTGAGTTGATGTCCGAAATCTGATGAAGACATTGAGTTATGGGTTCTCTGTACAACTAGATGGTTCTTAGTTATGTACATATATTCGTTTTCTTTTCCCATGTTTGGTTTGGCTTTTTTAATTATATTTCCTTTTTATGGTGTCGAACTGTTAATTATGTTACTCGTTAAATCAACATCTAGAACTCTGTTTGCCGAAGGTGAAATTTTATTCCTCAAGTGGCCAATATGTAAAGTTGTGATGGATTTGGAAATATCTATGGTAAGTAAGCCGGTAATTTATCAGTTCGGTCGACTATTTGTAAGTTTGCAATGAATAGCAATTTTACCATCAACAACACCAGTAATATATTGCCACTTCTTTTTAGGTTTTACAAAGTAGGGGTGTACATAGTTCGGATAGACAGTTCTCGGCCTAAAACTGAGAACTGCCCGCTAAGGACCGGTTCCGAGAAATTAGAACCGGAAATCGCCCATTAGTTGCATGGATCCATCCGGGAACCAGATTACCAGTGTTCTCGAGTGGATCCATATAAACGGTCTCACCAAAAGCTGTTTAATAGTCAATGGAGCAGCAACCATCTGGAACCGGAACAGGTGCCCGCAACCTTTTTTTTTTTTTTTTAATCTTTTTCCCTTTCGTTTTCTTGGCAAAAACCCCGTCCGCTTGAGGTTCTGCAAGGGTTTATGCAAAGCTCCGTCGCTGCGAACACAGAAAACTCAAGCCATCCCAGCGAGATTATTAGCATCCATTCGCCATGAGAAGAGCTTTTGCGTGCTTCCTCGCGCAGTGCAGACACCAAAGCACCAAACCCATCTCCCCGGTCCCTCCCAGAAGCTTCGTCTCCATTGGCCCCTCCACCTCGTCCTTATTCGTCTTCTTCGATCCTTAAGCCATGTCCTAAGTCTCCCCACGGGTTACTACTACTCAAGCCGCACAAGTTCTCGGCACCTGCGTCGAGAAACCTCGACACCCTCGTCGAGAAACCCGCTGCGGTCCCTTGGCGACAGTGGAAAATCCAGGAAAGGTCACAGCTTGAGGAGGCCTTCAAGTCCGTGGGCACGTGTGACGAGATGATCGGCGCATTCAAGAAGATGGAGTCCTCCTTCAATGAGAAGGAGCTCGGCTTGGCATCTCTCAAGACCGGCCTTAAGCTCGATCAAGAAGGCGACCCCGACACGATTCTGCATTTCGCAGACAGGGTTATGAAGGGCTTGAATAAGGATGGTAAGCCCAGCTTGCTTGTTGCCATGGCTTTGCAGCTGATGGGTTCTGCTAATTACACGTTGAAGAGGTTTAGTGATAGTTTGGGATATTTGAATAGATCTAATAGGATGTTGGCTAAGCTAGAGGAAGAGGGGTCTGGAGTGGAGGACATTAGACCCGTGCAGCACGTGGTGCTTCTTGAGTTGGCGAACATGAAGACGGCGATGGGAAGAAGAGAAGAAGCTATTAGGGATGTTAAGAAGTGTTTGGAATTTTTTTTTAATATTAAAAATCAATATATTATTATAATGTAACCGATTTGGTTCGGGTGGGCGGATGGGCGGATGGGCGGATCCATCGGGTACCGGACCGGTATCCACCGGTTTCCCATAAATTGGAACCGAGAACCATACCAGTTCCCTTAATAATCACTAGTTCCGAGCAAGTCTCGGTTCCTTTGTGTACCCTATTAAAAAGTGGGCAATTCTCAATAAAATATTGATTTAACCGTCTCGCTGCTAGAGTTTGTCTTTGAGTAGCAAATATAAAAACCTAGTTGTTAAGCATTGATGGCCATATATTGCTTAAATGGTCGGTAAATTACATGTATATATGATGGCCATATATTGCTTAAATGTTCGGTAAATTACAGATATATATCTGAGCAGTAGCGTAGCAAGCTGCACGATTTTAGCACTGTTGTTTAGAATTTGGGAATCGCGTTACAAGTATACTATGCATTTGGAATAATTTTCCATTTTGAGAAACAGAATATTTGACGCGTTGTGTTATAAACTCACTGGTGATTTGTTTGAGATCGTCTAAATCTATGCTTCATGTCCTGTTAATTAAATCTATGTTAATCTTGAGAAAGGTTACAGAGATTTTTCTGTGGTGCAGGATAAAGTTATTGGAAAAAACTGATGGATCCTTTCATCCCCAAATGTGAACAAATCGGGAGGGCATATATCAGAGTAATTCTTTGAATTTACATATTGTACTCCATTGAGCACACTCTGGATGCCCATGCCTCGGTAATTCTTTGTCTGCAATGGGACGACGGATTGTCACGATTAAATAAATATTGAAAAAACTCATTGTAACCATACAACATATGAGTATGCATTCTGTCGTCTGAATTGAAAACTTTGAATTCCTTGCCAGATAGGTTTCCACATTATCTTGGAAAGATTCATTGGTTATATAAAATCATGTCGCCAGAAAAATAATTACCGTAACTGTAACAATTAAAATTTGATATTCAAGTTAAGCTTGTAAATTTTTTATTGACAATTTAGGAGCATCGCATCCATGGGATCTCTCCGAGGTGATTTGATGGACTCTTATGGTAAATTGAGTAATAATCTATATCGTAACACGAGAAACAACCCAATTATAGTGGACATCCATAACAAACAATAGCAGTGTGTGGGAATCTGTAGAATGACGAAACGACATCCTGCACTCAAACCTAGTTATAACGATTCACCCCACAAATGTGGTACGTCGTTCGGTATTCTGTCCCATGTTTCCCGAAGTCTAGTGGGACATCCACTAACTTTTGACTTTTTGAGTATATCGTAGAGCGCATGTAGACTGATACATCCGTCGGATGGAAACTAAGCGCGGGAAAAAGGTGGCAAAGATTTCGTCGAAAAGAAGCTCGGGAGTTCGGTGAAGCTTTGCTATTCACAATTCATAATCTAGTGCCCACTCTTGCTTTGTTAGTGTAGTACAGAGTGAACATCTAATAAATAATTCGAGCATTAAAGCCTCATTTAGCACAATAGACAAGGAATCCACAAATAGATTTTATCCCTAGGAATCACATTCCGTGAAGTACTCACTTCCTATTGTTACGATGAAAATTTTCTATCATTAGGCCTTTTTGGGAAAACACATCTCAACCATTAAAACTCAATGGTTCAGAAGTGTTATATACTTTTCTTCCTCTCTTTCTTTTTTTTCTTTTTTTGCTATTCATTTGTTCCTCTTCTTCCCCAGCAGACCCAGGCCACATAAATTCACCGCTCACCCCCCCGCTATGTCGCTGCTCAATCATCGCCACCATGAGGCCTCGCCATCACACCTCCACCCGCTGTTGACACTAGCCCCTTGCCCGCTTGAGTCACCTTTGTGTTTTTACCACTCGCTCTTTCTCTGTCACCGTGAACGAAGGCCGTGAGCCACGTTCATGGATGTTCCGAGCTCCATTGATTGATTTTGATGGAGGTTGCTGGGTCGCTCAAGTCCCGTGACCTCCATGGCCGTGGTGGTGTGACCTCCATGTCTATGCTCAAGTTTCAAAGTGAGAGAGAGAGAGAGAATTATAGTAGTGCACTGTGACAGCTGTGGCAGCGGCGACGGTAGTAGGGGCAGTAGCCTCTTACAAGCTTTTTGAAGTGCTAGATTTTCAACATTAGGAGTTATTGGAGACTGAAGCAAGATAAATCTCCCACTCCATTCTCAAGATCTATTTTTTTTTCTATGAAAGTATAATTGAATTTTAAAATTTTTAAAAATGACAATTAAATCTTAAGACTTGTCAAATTAGTGTAATTAAAATTTTCTATTAATTCCATCTAATTTGATTAGTGAAAAATGCCGACCTAACTTTTTTTTATTACATATCTGCTACACGAAAAGCTGATTTTCATAAAAGAATAAAAATTAAAAAGAAAAAAGATTAATAGATTAAAAAAAAGCTGAAAATAAGAGATGAAAAACAACCTATGCGTAGTGTTCATCACCTTCTTTTTTTTCGTCTTCTGCCTTCTTTTATTGGTGCGTACTGTTCATCGTCATTCTGTCTTCCTCTATTAAGTTCCATCAGCTAATCACTAGCAGCCCGGCATCGCCTCTTCTTCTTCTTCTTCTCTCCGTCCGGGCCTTGCCACACCCTTGGAGCTCGATGCTCTGGCGCAGCTCTATCGCAAATCTAGGATTGAGCTCGACGTGCGGAGGAGTTCGATCCCGGATCTAAGTTCGAGCTCCCTGCCACAAGCGGAGCCCGGTACCCAGATCTTAGGTTGTCCTCAAAGCCATAAGCAGAGAGCTCTCAGATGGCGTCAAGCTCGAGCAGCGTGGTGGAGCTTGCCCACCGCGAGCTTCACGGCTGCCGCAGCCAGATCTGGCTTCGAAACCCACGGCCATGGGCCGTTTGAACTTATATCTGGCTTCAAAGATTGCTGCCGCCATGGCCGCTCGAGCTCGAAGCGCGTGGCCGTGGCCATTTGAGCTCAGAGCGGCCAACGGCCATGGCCGACGCTGGGTTAGTGCCGGTGTTGTTGCGACCAAAAATCAATTTCGCACAGACACGCTCGTCAATTAATTGTAGTCACGCCCGGTCCACGTTGAATTTCAATACGAACATACCCAAAAAAAAAAATCAACACAAAACAAAATCGTTACGTTAAAAGATGCATCTTGTGAAGTTGATTTAATTGAAACTGACGACTGCTCTATGTGCTCAGTAGCAAAATTTATTCTGCTTATACGGATCATACTCAATCGTTTTGTTATCTTCGAGCATAATAATAATTTAAAAATGATTTCAAACAAAAGTAATAATGTCAAATTATACTTAACCTCGCTTAATGATCACCTATCCAGATTTATTTATCAAATTGTTCTTGGGGAATTTCAGATAGCTGCTATAGCTTAAGTTGATAGCTTCAACATAAATTATCAAATAAATCGGTTGCAAGTGTCCAAAAGGATTAGTTAAGTTGTCTAACCATATCAAAAAGCAAGTGTAAAATAGTCGGATAGAAATTGAAGAAAATGCACTCACTAGAAAAGCCACATATATAAGAAACTTTACAGCTCCTTTTACTTCAGAAAAGAGTTTCATTTTCCATTTTTATTATTATTAAAAGGGAAAGCAGAAACAGGTTTAAAAAGTTTAGGCAAAAATAAAGGTTTTCTTTCCAAATGCGACTTGGAATTAAACTAGGGAGTATACTGAAAAGTTTATTTTGAGTCTATGCGTTTGATTCGAAAACATTTTCCCTCACTTTAATTTGGCAATTATTTTCGAAAAAATTAAATGCATTTTCACAATGTTTTTTCATTATTAAATGGAAACGCAAACAAAAATTTTTGTAAACATTGAGAAACCAAATAAGGCCTTAAATTTTCGAAGTGCATTCAGCGAAGTTCTATAAGTACTTAGGGGCACTTTTCAATGTCTTTTCTTCGATAAATAAACCATGTCATATTCACCTAATATGATTAGTATATAGTAACTTAAAAGCATCACAGGTACTCATCCAGGCATTGTAGTTCTCATCCAAATTTTTACGACTTGTTTGTTTCTAAGTAAGCAAAGGTGGAAAAGTACCTTTTTCTTTTTCGTCAAAATTTAAAATGTTATTTGAATTTCAGAAATTTATTAAAATATTATATGCGAATCTATTTGCCTACATTTATTTTTATAATTTGTCAAAATTTCGGGTATTTTTTATAAATAAAAAAGCCTAAGTTTCTGTGCCATAGGCTTTTAGATTGGGGCTATATGTAGACTCCCCATTTTGATGTAACCTAACAATAGTAATTAAGATTCTTTATTAAACTAACATGAACCATCAAACGGGTAAGCGCTTACCCATAGTGTGCATGCAGCACGTAAAAAATATGGTTTTCACGTCATTTCGGATACTTGTCCCTTGGAGTTATGATATTATTTTCTTTAAAAAAAAGAATTTCAAAAACACTGTTAAGAACACCAAAATTTCCACACATTTTTATACTAAACTAAAACTTCTACATTGACTTTTATAGAAACAAATCGGACGCTCATGTAGAATTTAATTTGGCTAAACAATGAAAAAGCATCTTGGTAAATAGAATATTTAAGAGTGACAAATTTGCATGGCACAGCAGTAAATGTCGTAATACTATGTTATAGATACTCAAAGCTTATTTCTTGTTTTCTTCTTATGAGCGTAGGTGAACTCTCATGATCTATCTGTCATGCCATGTGGCTCTCCGCAAAGATTTGGACGCGCACTCAAGTAATCCTTCGTCAATCTCTTTTATTTTCAGGGATTAAAGCCATGGCTGTGAATATTGTATTTTTCTTTTTCCTTGAATCAGTGTTGTTCTTTATCATTTGCTTGTGTTTGTATTCCAAATTCCTCCATGGAGAAAGTACCTTATTCGTATTGTATAAAATGAACTGGAGCATTATCTATATTTGAACTTCTTAAGAACAATTTTTGTCTATCATTCATGGATAGTGTATGAAATCACAACGCATCTCCAGATCTTATTTTTGGTAAATTAGAGTCATTTATTCAATTTTTTTTTTCTCTAGACTCTTAAAGAGTTTCCTTGAAACAATACCTTTAAAAAACCACATTGACTTTTCTAAATAGGAGGATTATTTTTTCCCCGTCTGCTGTAAAGGCTGGATCTTATGAAAAATTAATTTACTGCTAGTTCGGATCTCATGCCCTCCCATAATTGGAATGGGATCTTAAGGTAAAACCGGACTCGTTGAATTCGCGTATAACCACAAAAAGGTCTTGAGTATGCATTTCGATGTATAAATATGCATATCCGATGATTTGGATCTAAAAGAGCTCTTGAAAATGTTTGGAGAGACGCTATCAGTCAAGGCTTGATCATAATTCTAGCTGCTATCAGGTACCTTGGACATTGAGCAACTACATGCTCATCTAAATAATTAGTAAACGTTGAGAAGCCTTTTCTCGTACTGGAAGATGGATTAGACAACAGTTGTACTCCTAGAAAGTGGAACGAGATGAGAGATTTGTTTACGGAAGGTGCTAAGGGAAGTTTTCTAGCAGCGACAACCTGCAGACACGAAGCCATTTCCTAATGCATTTGTATTAGCATTCAAGTTAAAAGCTCTTCTTCTTCTCGGGACACTCTCTTGCCTTTCCTCATGTTGGGAATGTAGGATTCCCAAAAACCATACTCGACACTAAATCGAACCCCTAAAACGAATGCGGAAGACGAGCCCGGGAAATTCACATGTATCACCGATCCTAAAGCACACCACGGAATCGAGCGTACCTTGTTAGCCACAGATTAAACACCGACGCCGATATGAGAAAGAGAAACCGATCCCATTCGATCCGATGACGTCAATTGGCCTTGAAGGGAAGATGGCGTCGCCTTATTGTGTTTGTTTTTCTTTTTGGAGGGAGAGAGGAAGGAGGAACGTACGTAAATTCCAAAAGGTATGTTCCTCCCTCTCTCTTTCTCCTTTTATACGTCCCTCCAACAAAAAGGAACGTACCCCTTCATCCATGGGCCCTAATCTTATGGGCCGGGCTTTTAGGCCCAACATGGGCGGACGGGTCAACTTAGGCCCATCACCTAAAACCATCATCTCTCACTCGCACATGGTGGGCTGGACATGATTCTCTTTACCTCTCTTCAACATTTATACCGGTGAATAATTCGTGCGACCAGCATACTTTGAGAGCTCGTTGCCATACATCTGTTAGGAATATATAGCAGCTCATAATGGGCATCACACTCTGAGTAGATTTAGTATGCAGTACCCTAGATCGATCGATCACATTTATATCTCTCTTGATCTCTTTTAAACAATGATATATATATATATATATATATATATATATATATATATATATATATATATATTGTATTCACAATTATAATTATCCTAAAAACAGTCATAATTGGTTAATCAATGAATACAAAACTATAATGTGATTCTCCAAATTCGATCTTCTTCTTTCCTTCAAACTCTCAATTTCAGTTCAGTTTGCTTTTCTAGAAATGTCACATTAGATCGAATCAACTCATGACCATTGGCAACTTTCTAAGATAGCAAACACTAAATAGAAATCTTGAGAATAAGTAAAAGTCATGAGGGCACTAAAATTGAGGAACTCTTTTCCTTAAGAGTCTCACACGGCATAAAAGTTGAGATCAAACTTTTGCCACTCTTATTGGTCGTCTCATGCATACGTAATATGAAATACGTATTACGATATTAACTCATTTCCCATGGAGTGTAAGTCTTTTCCTTCAATACCGTATAAATGATAATTCAGACATACCCAATGTCTAACTTGAGTTCACGTATCTACTCATTCACAAAATTCATTAGAACTCACATCTGGCATTATAGACAGATAAAGTAAAATATGTGGGTTATTTTACTTTCGGACATAGTAAATATTATGTCATCATCTTAACACCCAGTTAAGGCGACAAACATATTTTAAGCTTGAGCTCTTGATTATCACCTAGATAATAAGCTTAAAAACAGTCTCATCTCTATTTATCACACAGTAAATAGAGGCGATTACCCGTGCGAGTGGGCTAATCATTTATCTGTCCGACATACTTTCTCAATTTAAAGTAATGCACTGAGCATTAAGATGCATAAATATCAAACAAAGATTTATATGCATTAATGATGAAAACATAAATTCATCAAATGTGAACAGTTAAGAGAAATTACAATATTCAGTACATCAGCCTCTACGCAATCCTAGAGATTTCACATGGCCATAAAACACATCTCTAGGTATTGGCTTTGTCATAGGATCTGCTACCATTCTATGCGTAATATGTACTGTAAGTTCACATCTTTTCGTGCAACCATATCTTTGACAAAAATTATACTTGGTATCTATATGTTTGGTCTTGCCATGATATTTTGGATCTTTAGTGTACGCTTTTGCTGTTTGGCTATCACAGTTAACTAACAATAAATCTGCAGCACTTCCAATAATACCTAAATGATCCAATAATCTCTTAAGCCAAATATCTTCTTATATTGCTGCTGATAATGCCACGAACTTAGTTTTCATTGTGGACAAGGCTATACACTTTTGTTTCTTACTACTCCAATGGTGCCATTATTCGGTAAGAAAACAAACCCAGAGGTAGATTTTCTTTCATCTAAATCTCCTCCCCAATCAGCATCAGAATAGCCTTAGAGTCGTAGATCTTTTTCTTAATAACTCAGCATATAATCAGCAGTTCCCTTTAGATACCTCAGTATTCTCTTAACGGCATTCTAATGTGCTGGACCTGGGTTGGATTGGTATCTACTCACCATTCCAATGCAAAACATATGACAGGTCTTGTACATATCATAGTGTACACCAAGCTCCCAATAGCACTAGCATAAGGAACATGTTTCATTTGTTCCTTCTCTTGTGGAGTCCTTGGACACAATCTGTGGCTCAATCCTTCACCTTTTGCAATAGGAGTATCAATGGGTTTACAATCTTGCATACAAAATCGTTCAAGAACCTTATTTGTATATGTTTCTTACGAAAGAAATAACGATCTCTTCGAATGATCTCTTGAAATCTTAACTCCAAGAATGTATGCAGCCTCACCCATATCCTTCATCTCAAAGTTGGAAGACAACCAACTCTTGACAGTATTAACAAACTCCATATTGCTTCCGGCAATTAATATATCATCAACATATAATGATATGATCACAAATTGATCTTTGGATCTTTTGATATATACATAATGATCCTCATCTATCATTGTAAAATCATATGCCATTATGGCATTATGAAAACGTATATACCATTGTCTTTGACGACTGCTTAAGGCCATATATCGACCTCAAAAGTCGATATACATTTTCTTCTCGGCCTTTTTTAATGAAACCAGTAGGTTGTTCCATATATAATTCTTCATTTAATTCTCCATTGAGGAAAGTAGTCTTTACATCCATTTGATGTAACTCAAGATCCATACTAGTCACTATTGCCAGAATAATGCGAATCGAGGTAAATCTCACTACAGGAGAAAATGTATCTTCATAATCAATTCATTCATGTTGATTATACCCCTTCGCCACAAGGCGAGCCTTATGCCTTTCTATCGAGCCATCAGCCTTTCGCTTTATTTTGAGAACCCACTTGTTCCTAATAGCTTTGCGTCCTTTTGAAGATCAACCAGTTCCCAGACTTGGTTTGATTTCATTGACTCCATTTCCTCTTCCATTGTATGAATCCATCTCTCCTTACTAGGGCATTTCATAGCCTCATTAATATTTCTTGACTCATCATCATCTTGCGAAGTAATCATAAAAGTTTCCCCTTCAATGTCAAAACATCAACGGGGAATACTTTGGCGACTTGTTCGCCGTATGGGAAATTGTATACTTTGCACATCATTCCCCATTATGCTCCCACTAGAATTAGATAATGATGATGTTGTCTCATCATGTGATTGTAATTGAGAATGAGTTGAATTGAATTCATCATTTCTCATATTATTCCCACTTGGACGAACTACACTATTATCATTATCTTGATCCAAGATTTCAAATAGGTAGTAATCTTCTCCTATTTCGCCTTTCTTAGGAAATTTATCCTCTAAGAATGTGACATCCCGTGATTCAAATTCAGTTATACTCCTACTTTCCTGCTCACTTATGAACACATACCCTTTCAAGTGTTCGAAGTATCTTATGAAAATACTCTTTTTTCCTCTGGGACCATATTTCCCAAATTTGTGAGAGGACTCATGAGGATAGGCAGCACAACCCCATGGCTTAAGAAAACTTAAGTACGGTTTTTTACCTGTCCATAACTCATATGGAGTGGAAGTAACTGATTTGGAAGGCACCCGGTTAAGTATATATAGGCAGCAGTTAACAACGCATCACTCCAAAAAGTGATAGGTAAGTTAGCATGCGCCATCATGGACCTAACCATTTCCAGTAGGGTTCTGTTTCTTCTCTCCGCAACACCATTTTGTTGAGGAGTATATGGAATAGACGACTGTCTTTCTATTCCTTTTTCATCACATAATTTTCTGAACTCATCAGATAAATATTATCGACCTTGATCGGATCTCAATGCTTTTATTTTCTTGTCTAATTGATTTTCTACCAGGTTCATAAACCTTTTGAAACAACTTAATGCTTCAGATTTATGAGAAATCAAATAAACATATTCGTATCAAGTATAATCATCTATAAAAGTGATGAAATAAATAGCCACATGCCTTCCTCTCACATTCATTGCATCACAGACGTCAGAATTGATTAAATGCAGAGGAAATTAAGCTCTTTTATCTTTTCCAAATGGTTTCCTTGTCGTTTTCCCTACTAGGCAATGCTCACATATAGGCAAATCGACTCTTTCAATGTTGCCTAACAAGCCTTTTTTGGCTAGTCTACTCATACATTGTTGGCCAATATGACCAAGTCCAGCATGCCATATAATCACATCATTATGATATGAAGTAGAAGACGTGAAACAAGGGAATAACAAATATTGACATCACCACAGTCAACATTTAGTACAATAAAACTATCCAGAAAGTGACCACAACCATAGTAGTTTGTATCTAAATACAAATCTACACCGCTATTACGGAAGTTCACACAAAAACAAGCTTAACCAACACCAAAATTGACACTAAATTTCGACGAATCTCCGGAGCATATAGAACATCATGTAGGAGCAAGGTGCGTCCACCACGCATGTTCAATTGGCAGGTGCCAATCCCTTTAACTTCATCTCTGGAGTTATATCTCACATAGATCCACTTAGTTCCAGTTGGTACTCATCGGAATTCCACGAAGGATTCTCTATCCTTTGCTACATGGTCTGTCGTTCTTGAATCTACAGTCCACAAATGATTGGATTCAGCTAATAATGCATAACTTGACACATAAGCAAAGTTCTCAAATGTACAAGAGGTGTTTACCTTTTTCGGCTCACAACAGTTGCGAGCATAGTGACCTTTCTTGTCACAATTGTAACACCTCAGCCTTGACATTTTCTTCACTTAAGGACGTTTTCCTCTCTTGTGTTGGTTAACTCTTGATTTCTTGTAATAAGGACTTGATCCTTTGCATTCCCACATATTGAACGAATCAATACGCTTGCGCTTAGAGCTCAAAGCCCTTTCTGAGCTAGAACCAGCATTACAAATATCTATTCTCGTCTCAAATGCCGTTAGGCGGTCCTCTACTAGCTCAAGGTGGTGCATGGCACTCTCAAGATCTTCCATAACATGGTCAAGAGCTTCTAATGCTTCTTGCTTTTCTAGCACATATTGAATCTTCATATTCAATATTTCACAATTGTTGCCATTCATATCAGCAACTACGTTCTTAGTTGCTGAAACCATCGATCTGAACACATCAGACATATATGCACGAATAATTAATGCCTATTATTTATGCATCCACTTTGCACAGACCCATCATATCAATGAATAATTTCAAGTAAGGTTTCAAAATCAAAATGTCACTATGTTTCCAATCATCCTCCAAAAATCCCAAGTTAAAACTATTATTAATATAATTGTCTTATGCAAAATAAATTTTATGAAGTTATAAAAATTTCTATGAACTACCCACAGCAATCAACAATAACAAAAAGCAAATAATATTTGACATCCAATAGAATAATAATACTTTCACATAATACATTTATCCACTACACTAAGTAATATACACAGAGGAAAATATCAACCATAGAAAGAAATATTTACACACAAAACATCTCAAACTAATCTAAGAAATAAATAGGGAAAGTCCATTCTAATCTATCGTTAAAATATCTAAGAAATTTGAAGGCACATTTGCCAACCATGGAAAAACTTTTAGAGAGCACTCATGTCGTCTCCAAGGCGCATTCATTCTGCGCCATGTGGCGCTCAATCTAAGGGTTGAAGTTTTGGTTAACTCAATCCTATAGTACTCTCTTACAAAAGCTACCACTAACCTCCTATAACCTGGGACCACGTTGACCTCCCATAGGTGATCTAACACTGCTTGCCATTCAAGTGGAAGAGTGTTCATCAAAGCCGGCACCTTCTCAAAATCTGGCATAAGATAACCATTCCAGATGATTTCCTGTATCATCTGATTGACCCTGACCACGTGTGATACAAAATCACCGTCATGCCACCGATAATCAGCTAACTCTGTCATTAGCCTTTTAAATCTTGCTCTTCCTTCGTCCGTTCTCAGGAATGCAGGTATCCGTGCATAACGCATCATAGTTCCTGCAACAAATGCAGAACTAAAAATGGATCACTTATAATCCATAATAAACATAATGGAAAATACATAATTTTCCATGATTCATGCAATAAATGTAGAATAAAAAATGGATTACCTATAACCCACATAGACATAATTGAAAAAGAAACAAATTCCTTTTTTTTTTTTGGGTCAACGGTCAACGGTCGTCGATCAACGGTCAACGGTCGTCGGTTAAAGGTCAACGATGGTCAACGGTCAATGGGTCAACGATCGGGCCGGTCGGACCGGTCGGGCCGAGTCGGACGAACCGACCTGGCACATGCCTCACACGCGCGAGCGACCGGTCGGATCTCGAGTCGGGTCGCGTCTCGGGTCGGGTCGATTCGCCAGTCGGGTCGGGTCGCCGGCCAGTCGCTGGCGATGACGTCATCCCAGCGGTTACTGACCATTGGGTGACGTCATCATGTGTCGGTTCGCCGACCGGCGCGTGCCGGTTCGTCGGCCGGCGCCGTTGCACACGTGCCGGTTTGCCGACCGACGGGTGTGGCGCATGTGCTAGCTATGCCAACGCTTCAGGCGCGTGGCGCCCACGTGTAGCGGCTTTTGGCCACGCGTGTGGGCGCGTCCGGCGTCTCCTGGCGGCGTTCGACCCATCGACGAACTCGTCTCGACGAGCTATTTCACCCTATGCCATCAGAAATCGATTTCGACTTACAGAAACTCGAAAAAATGGATGAACAGTGCTCGGGTGTCGAGATTTTTTGCCCCGATCGGTGTCGGCCGATTAATTTCGCAAAAAACCAATTAAAAATCATTCATAAACATGAAAGGGGTCGGGAAAACGTGAACTAGGACTCTGATACCAATGTTGGGAATGTAGGATTCCCAAAAACCGGATTCGACACTAAATCGAACCCCTAAAATGAATGCGGAAGACGAGCCTAGGAAATTCACATGTATCACCGATCCTAAAGCACACCACGGAATCGAGCATACCTTGTTAGCCATAGATTAAACACCGACGCCGATATGAGGAAGAGAAACCGATCCCGTTCGATCCGACGACGTCAATTGGCCTTGAAGGGAAGATGGCGTCGCCTTATTGCGTTTGTTTTTCTTTTTGGAGGGAGAGAGGAAGGAGGAACGTACGTAAATTCCAAAAGGTATGTTCCTCCCTCTCTCTTTCTCCTTTTATATGTCCCTCAAACAGAAAGGAACGTACCCTTCATCCATGGACCCTAATCTTATGGGCCGGGCTTTTAGGCCCAACATGGGCGGACGGGCCAACTTAGGCCCATCACCTAAAACCATCACCTCAGATGGGCATTCGACCGCAAGCAAGAAAATCCAGGTTTGGAGACTGCAATCAAAATCGTCTACAAATGCAAACTAGTTCCTCTTCCTGTGAAATCTCTCGGAGGCTTACTTCATATGCTAAAAGCGACCGGTCAACGATAATGGGCATCGATAAGAGAGAATAGCAGCACGCGGGAATCGGTAACAAAGACAAAACGACATCCTTCCTGCACTCGAATTAATCGGTAACATGGAAACCTCGTTTCGCATTTTGTATCATGTTTCACATAGATTATCGGCACCCCCGGTTTTCTTTTGAGTTTTGAGTAATTTTGGAGCACATGTTGATTAATACGCCTGTTGAGCGAAAAGCAAGCGCAGGAAGAAGCTGGCAAAGATCATGTCAAAAGGAAGCCGAGTCCTTGCTATTCAAAATGCATGATCTAGTGCAGAATCTTGCTTAATCAGTTTCACAAAGTGAGTATTTGACCGTAAATTTGAACGTTAAAGGCTCATGTTAGTTCGATTGACAAAGAATCCACCAATGGATTTAACATTCCAAGCAATCGCATTTCAAGAGATTGCACTCTTTTTCTACTGTTTGGATGAAAATTCGTGAAGTTTAGGTCTTTTTATGAAAACACATCATAATCAATGGTTGAGTTGGGCTATAATTTTCCTTTTTTTTGCTTTCTTTTTCTGTTTCCATCTCTTCCCGTCCTGACCAAGGCCGCATAAATCTGCAGCTCACCCGCCACCACGTTGCCATCCGACCACCGCCACCATGAGGCCTCGTCTTCGCATCTCCATCCGCATAGTTTTTTTTTGGTAAAGTCTCCATCCGCATAGTTTGATGTCTAAACATTTTCATAAACAATGAAAATAGTTTTTTATTCATTTTTATAAGCGATCATTTTTAGCAAAAGATTTTGTAAATTATTCACTTTTCGTGAAACAAACGGAGCATTTATGTTGCTCTGTTAATTTTGAATTTTTTGCCAAGCAAATATTTTAATTCTTGCTGCTGCTTTACATCAAAATCTCAACCTTTATTAGCGTTATTTTTTCCCGTCAATGTCCAGGATTTCTTGATTTTGTAGTCTGGGTAATTTATCTATTGCTAGATGATTGCTAGATTTAATTTGTTTTTGGGTTAGGTAATTGCTGGAATGGTAATATGGTGGTCTTTTCTCTTTTTTATTTTTTTTTTAAATTTTTACGCTTATTTTGGGCATTGGCTCTCTTACTTTTTATTTTATTTTGGTGGGGGCGGTTGATGGGTAAGTAGCGGAGCAGGTAATTCCCGAAAGAACATGGATCAGCAATAAACTACTAGCAATATACAATATAATTACTTGACCGTTGAACATCTGTAATATCCGTTGACCACGAATAATTAGCAACCTACCCGGTATTATATTCAGGTCGTTGCCTTCATTGACGTTTGCCTTCTTTGTCATATAGAGATGTCTCGACGTCTTTCTTTTCTCTTTTTCGAAATGACTGTCCCATTCCAGGAATCCTTCATTATATGAGGGACAAATGCTAATATGAAACGTGGACATTGAGACATTCTCGTTTAGACCATCAAATTTTACGAGCCAAACAGCCAGTAAACAAATTTCCTCCACCGTTTTAGCCCATTCCCTCCCCGGAAAGACATGGCAGAATCACTCCTTTTTAGCATCGCAGAGGGGGTGCTTTGGAAGATAGCCTCCCGCACACTCCAAGAAGCCGTAGCGATTTATGGCATCGAGAACCAGATCAGCGAGCTCAGAGAGACGTTGACTGTCATCAAGGCAGTGTTGTTAGATGCGGAGGAGCAGCAGGCGAAGAACAACCTTCTGCAAGTGTGGTTAGATCGGCTTCAAGATGTTTTTTATGATGCGGAAGACGTACTCGACGAGCTCGAGTGCGAAGCTTTAAGAAAGCAGGTGTTAAGCCACTATGGGGGCATCTATGGGAAGGTATGCCGATTCTTTTCCCTCTCTAATCCAATCATGTTTCGTGCAAAAATCAATCATAAAATCAAGGAGATAAGGGAGAGGCTATCCAGAATTTCTACCGATAAAGATCAATTCAGTCTTAATGTGCAGAGTGCTGACAATGGTGTGCCACATACACGATCACGAGATATGACTTACTCGTTTATAAAGAAGTTAGATGTCTTCAGAAGAGATCTTGATAGGAAAAAGATAATTGAGTTGTTGCAGTCAACAGATGACAAAAACCTCTCACTGATTCCCATTGTTGGAATAGGAGGTTTGGGCAAGACAACCGTGGCTAAATTAGTTTACAATGATGACAGGGTGAGAGTGAGAGTGCTAGTATGAACACCTAGAGGGGGTGAATAGGTGTTTAAACTAAACCTTGGCAAGTATATGCGGAATAAAATAAACTTCAAACAAAGGAGTTAGGGAAGAGAATAATAACACAAGATTTATAGTGGTTCGGCTTAATCTAAGCCTACGTCCACTCTCCCACGCTAACAGCCTTCTTGACTGGATTCCACTATGCAATCAACAAGAGATTACAACTTCGAGTGCAAACACTTAGTAGTAGATCACACTATCTCACTAAGTCACTCTTTTGGTATTTCTCTCACGATTACAAACGTTTAAGCTCTCAAGAGACAAGTATATGATCGAAGGTCGCTCAGACTTTGGAATTATAAATTCTACGCTCTGTCTCTTACTTGCTCATCGGTCCATGATCTCCTTAAATACTCCTCCACTTCCAAACTACCCGTTGGACAATATCCCGGAGAATCGTCTTCCAATATACCCATTGGACAGCTCTGTATCTAGAAGATTTGGTAGCCGTTGAGTGACAAAGGTAGAATCCCAAATTGATTCCGATCGCCCATACAAACGAAATATTGGTTTCCATAAGTAAAGCTTCTTCGTGTAGAAAGTTCTTGTCTTCAAGATCCAATCGTCAATCAATTAGATTGAATCAATCAAATCAATCTTGATGTGGAATCCAAACCAGATCACTAGCCGGTGTATGATTGGACTTGAGTTACGATTCATCGAATCTGGATGTAAAGTCTGAATCTGTAGACTTTACAATCTGGGTCTGAACATATCTGTTTTCTGAACAGATTTAGCTTTAAGGTCTGTACCCAGTTTAGCTTCAGCATAGAGTCTGTCTTCTGGTTCAGCTTCAGCATAGAGTTTGTCTTCTGGTTCAGCATTCACGTTCAGTCTGGAATTAGTCAGAGTTGACAGACTTCTGATGTAGAACAGACTTTGACACTAAAGTCTGGCAGTCTTCAGATTTTGAGTCTTGAGTCTGGCAGTCTTCAAACTTTGACACAGAAGTCTGGAAATCTTCAAAATATACTCTGGACATATGTTACGTTCAGTCTTCTGGCCGTTTTCTGACTTTGATAAAATCCTTTACATGTTCTATCATCTGCATGGTCTATTACTCAACCATCAAACATGTTAGTAGCCTTTGATTTATTTTGTCATCTTCAAAACATCATAAGGGATTTCCCTAACAATCTCCCCCTTTTTGATGATGACAAAACAATTTCTGAATATGCAGATTTGTAAACATACTTTTAAATCAAAGGATATCATAAGATAACAAATAGATTGAGCATAAGAATATATAGAAAAATAATCGCAGCTCAATATTATGCAATAAATAATATCAACCAATCAGCACATATGCATATTCATATCTTCTCCTCCTTTTTGTCATAATCAAAAAGCGATAAAAATAGATTCACGTAGAGAATGATAATCAATATCTTGCATGAATCACAATTTCCAAAAATCAGCTTTTTTTATCGACTATTAAAGATATGCAATATAGCTCACTTCGATTATATCAGCAAATATCCAATAAAAATCACGGATGCATCATAAAATTTACGTACCATTTTTGTCATAATAAAATGATAATATCAATAAGAGATTTGTTAATGACAAAATGTAATAAAAGATGCACTAACCGGATTTTGTAGATCTTAACAATTCTGACACATTTACCTTCCTTCTTTTCACAACAAAATCACGATCAATCAAAAAAGATTTTTCCATAATTGATCAAAGCTCCCCCTCAATTTGTTGCCTTTTTGAGATGATCACTATTCTTTCCCTTTTCTTTTGGATTTGATTTCTCCCCCTGTGATCATGACAATATTTGCGGATAGAAACAATTGTTGCAATTGTCGCAGGAGATATTTTCTGATTGCACCAAAATCTCGATTTCCTCATCGGATTCTGAGTCTGTATCCGAGTCAGACTTTGATTCTGAGTCTGTGTCTGAATCAGACTCAGATTTTGAATGTGCCATCAAGCATATATTTTCTTGATCATCATCTTCTTTCATGATTCTTTTATGGCCATTATGCTTGTATTGACTTCTTCCATCGAATTTCCTTCCTTTTCTACTCAGCTTTTTAAATTTCTCGACCATAAAGGCAAGTTCTTCATCGTCCATGTCATTTTCTGAGTCTGTTTCATCAAAAACAGTATTAGATATTAAAGCAATGGACTTCTTACTTTCGGGATCTTCGTCATTAAGTTGTTCCACTTCATAGGATTGAAGAGTGCCGATCAATTCATCAACGGTGAGTGGCATAATCCTTTGAGTCTCCCGGATTGAGGTCTTGATATGGTTCCAATCTTTTGAGAGACCTCGCAAGAGTTTGTTGACCTTCATCGGGGTAGAAATTTGCTGACCTTGATATGCTAAACCATTTACAATTTCTGTAAAACGGCTAAACATATCTCCAATTGATTCTCCTTGCTTCATCTTGAAGGATTCATATTGGCCAAGCAAGAAGTTTACTTTTGTCTCTTTTACACGATCGGTCCCTTCATATGTAACATGAAGTTTATCCCAAACTTCTTTTGCTGTTTCACATGAAGAGATTCTATTATATTCAGCAAGAGATAAAGCGCAATATAAAAAATAAATGGCTTTTGCATCAAGCGCTTCTCTTTTGGACAACTCTGTGGCACCCCTCGACGGCCCCCGATCCGCTAGAGTCACCACAGTTCGCTTTTCCTTTTTCTTTCCCAAATAACAAGTCACTCTGATACCATTTTTAGTTGCAGCGGGTCCATGCAACCATGGGGGTTTACATCTTTTATTAACGGTCCCTTGCGCGATTTACATAACGGAAGCATATCCAACAATTCCCTTCCCTACATTCAGAAATCCATGCACACTTACTAAACATTTATAGGTAAAAGCCGTACACCTTTTATTTACTTAAATCAGATGGACATTGTTCATCGGTACATCAAAATGCCGTAGTCTTCTATATTCGGCTACACTCCAAAAGATGACCGACATTTCCTCCAATAGTCATACACTTAAAGTCCATCGATCAGTGTCGGCGTCCAAAAGCTCCTTCCCTTGCTATCCTCCTCCTCACGGTTATATCCAACCGTTCAAACCATCTACTAATCTGAAATGTTGGTCCCCAAAAAAGGTGAAGATAACCACTCGCCAGATAAAGGAATCCAATAACAACTCAATGCATCATACAAATCATACATGCATTGCAGGCGTAACTTACCTTGCAGCCATGCGTAATACTATCATGCATCATCATGCCTTATCATCATGCATATCATATTATCATATGTCATCATCATAATCATCATCATGGCATCATTATATCATACATGTCATCCTTATCATGACATCATCACATCACATATTATCATTATCATCATGCATATCATCATGCATAGCATACCATGGGTGATCATCATATCACATCACGTATCATCATCATCATCATGCATATCATACCATGGGTGATCATCATATCACATCACATATCATCGCCATCATCATGCATATCATCATGCATATCATACCAAGGGTGATCATCATATCACATCACATATCATCATCATCATCATCATCATCATCATCATGCATATCATCATGCATATCATACCATGGGTGATCATCATATCAAATCATATATCATCATCATCATGCATCATCATGCATATATTATCATAGGTGATCATCATATCACATCACATGCCATCATCATCATGCATCATCATGTCATAAGTTAATTATCATATTTATCTTTCAATTTTGATCACCACATCACCCATTTCTCAAATTATCAATTTCATCATCAACCCTTCGGGCAGAAACCTCCGACAGGGTTCCCGGCCAACTCAGCCATCCCATGGCCACCGGGCTTCCGGCCCCCCACATTCCGGGCATCTCGCATCCCAACTAGCATCGCGAGGTATTCCTTTCGGGCAAAGACCTCCGACAAGACTTCCGGAATTATGTACCGACATACCACCAGGCCTCCCCTGGAATTACGTACCGTATACCACCGGGCATCCCGACACTCCCGGGGAATCTCTGGAATTACGCCACCAGACAACATCCTCCACCACAACCTCTTTCTCATCCACATTTATCCTTTTATCCCAATTTAACATGGCAATTGGCATGGCATCAAACAAATCACACTTGCATTTCAATTCACATGTCATACACATGCCAAAGCTTTATCACATATGCATTTCAACTTAATACATGTACTAAGACCTCATCACACAAGTGCCACACAAATGGAATTGAATCCATGGCCAAATAAAAATCCATTTTATTTTATTTTTATTTTATTATTTTATTATTTTATTATTTTATTATTTTATTATTTTATTATTTATTTCCATAAATATTAAATTTAATATCTATGATTTTTCCCAAAATCATGATACTCAAAAATCATTAAGCAAACAAATAGAATCACAAATTCACACGAAATTCGTGGCCAAATTGTATTTCTCATAATTTCACAATTTCCTCCAAAAACATCCTAAAATTTTCGGATTTAAACCCACTGCACAGTTTCCGAATAAATTCAATTAAAATATCCATTCGGTCTTCAAAAATTACGAAACATTTCAGGGTGATAGCCAACACATTTTCGTACCTTTTTCATTCAGAACTTTAAGCCAAATTCTTTTTAGATTAATTTCCATAGCCCTACGAAGCTTCTGGAATCACTACCGCGACGTCCAGAACACACTTCTCCGTATTTATTAGATTTCACCCATCAAATATCTTTCGTTCCTTCTGAAATTTAAGTATGTTATGTAAAAATGTGTCCTTTACAATTTTCATGAAGGAATCTAGGTCAAATAACCAGATTACCGTCACCATTTTAGTCCATGAAGTCTCGGGTGTCTCGGTACACCTCACCAGAATCAACCATCTCCAAGATCTAATCGATTCACCAAGTTATACTTGTTATTTTTGCCTCATATTCTATTATGTTGTAGCTTAAGGTGTTTCCTACAACTTTCAAGAAGACAACAAAGTGAGATCTCCAACAGAAATCAACATGCAAACAAGAAATCGACAAGAGGTCAGTGAAAATTTCGTAGATCTAAGTCTCCGTATAATAGAACTTTTGACCCCTCAAATATCCATCGTTTTCTACGAATTGTTAGTATGTCATAGTACAATACATTAGCTTCAACTTTCATGAAGACACCGAAGCCAAAATCGAACTCCAAACCCACATGCAAACTCGAACAAGCTACTGACTTCAACAAACCGAACGAGAACAGTCACACGGTTTACAAATAACCAACTCTTACCTCGGTTTTTCGCACAAATCACACCTAAAATCTAACATGCAAACACCAAAACAAACATGCAAGAGAAGTTATGGACTCCACTTGCCTTAAAGGTGAACAAACGACGACGAACGGCGACGATCGGACGGCGGACGAACGGCGTACCCCTCCGGCTCCGCCTCCTTCCCTCTTGGCTTCTCTCCCTTTCTCTCAAACTCTCTCTCTTTCTCACCCTCTCTTTGGACGAATTGAACAAAGAACTGGCCACTCCTCTTCTCTCTCTCTTTTTATATCCCCTAAAGCCCATGATTAGTAATCATTGCTTGCCACCTAAATGGACCAATGCATGGCATCCTAGTCTAGGCCAATGCATGCCCTTCTTTGCGCCACTTGTTATTTCTATTTTTGAATTTAAATGGGCTTGGGCTTAGGCCCATCCGGCCATTCCCCCTTGGCTGGTCGAAATCCTTCTTGGCTTCCATTTGGGCCGGCCATTCGGCCCACTAGACTTAGGCTAATGGGTCCAAGGCCCATTCCGAAAATAACCCTATTTTCTCTTCTTCTTTTTTTTTTGAATTCCTTTTAATTAATATTTCTAAATTCAAATTTCATCTTGGCCAAAACCTTGGGATATTTTAATTATTGAAATTTAAATCATATGGCCAAGCATTAATCTATTAAATTTGAATTTCCACAATCACAAGCACAAATCATCAAATTAAAAGACTAATGGCTAAAACATAAGCCATGGAAATTTTTATCACCTTAATTAGGAACTTTAACACACCTCATGGCTTGGCTTTGAATTTTGGGATGCCACAAACTCCGTCCGAGACATAAGAGCGGGGGGGTTTGGTTTCTTTGTCTTTGCCATTCTTATTTGATGTAGACGCAGCAATGGGATTGATTCCTCTTTCCACAACATCCCATTGTAAGAGATCTCTGGATCTTAGGAATGCTTTCATTTTGTTCTTCCATACGTCGTATTCATTTCCATCAAAATATGGTGGCCTTGTATTGCTTTGCCCTTCCATAAGTCCTGGTTCCAACATACTAGCCATAAAGAATCTTTAGCTCAAAAGTAAAAACACTTTTATAAACTGAGCACTTAGCTCTGATACCAATTGAGAGTGCTAGTATGAACACCTAGAGGGGGTGAATAGGTGTTTAAACTAAACCTTGGCAAGTATATGCGGAATAAAGTAAACTTCAAACAAAGGAGTTAGGGAAGAGAATAATAACACAAGATTTATAGTGGTTCGGCTTAATCTAAGCCTACGTCCACTCTCCCACGCTAACAGCCTTCTTGGCTGGATTCCACTATGCAATCAACAAGAGATTACAACTTCGAGTGCAAACACTTAGTAGTAGATCACACTATCTCACTAAGTCACTCTTTTGGTATTTCTCTCACGATTACAAACGTTTAAGCTCTCAAGAGACAAGTCTATGATCGAAGGTCGCTCAGACTTTGGAATTATAAATTCTACGCTCTGTCTCTTACTTGCTCATCGGTCCATGATCTCCTTAAATACTCCTCCACTTCCAAACTACCCGTTGGACAGTATCCCGAAGAATCGTCTTCCAATATACCCATTGGACAGCTCTGTATCTAGAAGATTTGGTAACCGTTGAGTGACAAAGGTAGAATCCCAAATTGATTCCGATCGCCCATACAAACGAAATATTGGTTTCCATAAGTAAAGCTTCTTCGTAGAAAGTTCTTGTCTTCAAGATCCAATCGTCAATCAATTAGATTGAATCAATCAAATCAATCTTGATGTGGAATCCAAACCAGATCACTAGCCGTTGTATGATTGGGCTTGAGTTACGATTCATCGAACTGCGGATGTAAAGTCTGAATCTGAGACTTTACAACGGGTCTGAACATATCTGTTTTTCGAACAGATTTAGCTTTAAGGTCTGTACCCTAGCTTAGCTTCAAGATAGAGTCTCGTCTTCTGGTTCAGCTTCAAGATAGAGTTTGTCTTCCGGTTCAAACATTCACGTTCGATCGGAATTAGTCGAGTTGACAGACTTCGATGTAGAACAGACTTTGACACTAAAGTCCGCAGTCTTCGATTTTGAGTCTTGAGTCTGGCAGTCTTCAGACTTTGACATAGAAGTCTGGAAATCTTCAAAATATACTCTGGACATATGTTACGTTCAGTCTTCTGTCCGTTTTCTGACTTTGATAAAATTATTTACATGTGCATGGTCTATTACTCAACCATCAAACATGTTAGTAGCCTTTGATTTATTTTGTCATCTTCAAAACATCATAAGGGATTTCCCTAACAGAGAGCAATTTGAGTTGCACATATGGGTGTGCGTGCCTGAGGACTTCGATTTAAAGAAAACTATTGAAGGAATCATTGAAGATGCAACTGGTCAAAGTTTAGGCAACTTTAATATTCAGCAATTACAAACTCATTTGCAAAACATTATCAAAGACAAGAAATATCTACTTTGCTCTGGGGTCTCCCCTCTTGCTAGAGCACTGTGAACCCACTTCACCAAATCCACCCCTTCATCGAAGACCTCATCCACTGGCATCCTTGCCGTAAGGATCTCGAGCAAAATTACACCAAAACTATACACATTTCCAGGTGCAGTGACTTGCATCGTATATGCATACTCTGAGCATTGTAGTGAACAGTCAGCAGATAAAACATGGAGATAGTTCAAAAAAGGGGGCTAAAACAACACATGCCTCACGGGCAAGAAATATATATTCAGAAGGAAAAAGCAAACATCATTAGTGTTTTCAGAGAAACATACCTGGAGGAATATACCCGAAGGATCCCGTCACTGCACTAGTACTTGTAGTGTCTCGAGATGGATCTAAGAGCTTAGATATCTCAACCTCCCCAACCACGGCATTGAAACTTGCACCTAAGAATACATTTCCGGAAGATATATCGAGGTGAATCACTGCAACATGATGAAGGAAAGCCAAACCCTCAGCCACCCCTATAGCAATCGATAGTCTTTGAGGCCAGTCGGGTTCACACTCGGGTTTCTTGGTATATTCATGCAGTAACTGCCCTAAAGTCCCATTTGGTAAGTAGTGATGCAGCAAAAGGGCAACATCTTCGTAAATCACAAACCCAATAGGCTGCATTAGGTTAACATGACAGTCTGCTAAGCCTTTCTAGCTCTCTAATCATCTTGTTTTGATGATGAATTATGGATCGATCAACAGATTTCAGTCTCTTCACCAACAGAATCAGCCCCGAAGGCATAATTGCCTTATAAACTGTGCTGAAAGTACCGCAACTGAGCTTATTGGCCTCTTTCATTGTGGCTTTGACGACAGCATCAAGATCTATGGCCTGTTTGAGGTTATCCACAAAGACATTCCCTGCCACTATTGTTGGGAGATCACTGGTTTCATTCTCTGGAACCCCTGCAGCTTTAGCCATCTTTTCTTGCCTCTCCCTCATCATAAATAAAAGAACAACTATAGTAACGGACACGAAAACTGCCAAACCAGAGCCAACAACGGCTAGTATGACTCTGTAAGAAACCCTGTGACGGTAACCTTCATGGTCAGGCCCACTAGAGCTTCCACATGAGAAGGTCACCGGCTCTCCACAAAGCCCTTTGTTTCCAAGAAAGCTCGAATTGGAACTCTTCTGGAAAGGCCCGAAATTAGGTACTGGGCCAGTGAGAAGATTATTCGAGAAATTTACCTCTATCAAGCTCAACATTCCCCTAAAATCAGGTGGGATAGCACCAGAGAGCTGATTGTTGGAGACATCTAGCGAGACAAGCTTATCCAGTTTCCCTAACTCAGGGGGAAGTGGTCCATGAAGACGATTAAAGCTTAAATTCAGAGATATCTGTAAGTTCTTGAGGTGACCGATCTCCGGAGGAATGCTGCCGGTCAAATAATTGCTACCGATATGCAACTGAAGTAGCTTCACGCAATTTCCAATCTCATGAGGTATCTCCCCCTTTAGAGAATTCTGACCTAGAAGTAAGTACTGCAACCTTGACACGTTGCAAATTTCCATAGGAATGGCGCCATTAAATCTATTGTTACTAAGATCGAGTTTGTTGACGTTCTTGCATGCAAGAATCGACAAGGGAATATCACCGAAGAGATAGTTACTGGAAAGAATCAATTCCTGCAAATTCCCAAGAATCCCAAGCTGCGCGGGGACTGACCCTGTAAAACCATTAGAAGCTAAATTTAAAAGGGTAAGATTTTTGCATTGAGCAAAGTCGGAAACAATCTTGCCAGATAGATTGTTGTTGTCTGCTTCAAAATAAGTAAGGCTGCTCGCATTTCCAATCGCCCATGGAATGTCTCTTTTCTTGAAAGTTATCGTTGTTTTAATTGTGGTGTAAAGCGCGAGCGTGTGTAAGGGTTAGTGTTTATTATTAACCCTAGCATGATGGATTACTTAAACCTCTGCAATTTCTACAACTTCCTTGAATAATTGCTTAAAAACGTCTCCACTTATTTTTAATCTTCAATCCAATGTTTCTTTCTCTTAAAATAACTTCCTTCTTGCTTCATTTTCCCATCAAAGTCGTTTATTTTGTCATCTTCTAAATCAAAAGACTGAGTACATGATGTGAGCTCTAAGGGAACTGAACATAATTTTGATGACATTGACAAAACTAACATCTAAAGCTTTTAAAATTAAATTAAAAGACCCCAACTTATTAAATCATTTGGAACAAGTATTAGCCTTAGTTTTTGCATTGCTTGTCTATTTGTATAAAAAAAAAAAAGGAAAAGACAAAAACAAAGAGAATCTAGAAAACGCCATATTCTATAATAATTTTCAATGCAATTAAAAAAAATAAATCACAAAAAGTGACTTTTTTAGGGTACGAGCATGATTATTGTTTTACTTTTGGTGCAAGAGCAATAGTGCAAAAACAATAGGGCATTGCACACATGCATATCATGAAATTAAGGTCTTCAAGGCTCAATAGGCCCAAATAACGGAGCAAGCCTTAAAACTCTTGGATTATGTTTGACAGTTATGATAAAACTCATAATATGATAAAATTTATCTTATCATATGTTTGATCCCTACTCAAAATAAGGTAAAGCTGAATATAATGAGAATAAAAACTGAATAAAATTCCTTACAAAAAAAAAAAAAACTCGGATAAAATTGTCCCATAGGGTAGGTGGGATAAAAGGGAATAAGATTTTTAATATTCATAATAGGAAAGTTATTTTCCTCAAATGACAATAGTCTTAGATTAACAAAATTAAAATTATATTTCGATATAAATAGTATTTGAATTCTAATGGAAGAAATTCAAAGTAACAAAAAAATAATTATTTTAGTTATTTTAATTTAATCTTATTTTTATTTTTATATTAGAATTCAATTCCATTTTATAAAATAAATTTAATATATAAATATAAATAAATATTTAAATTTATTACATATTTAATATTTTAGGTATCTTAGTATAGTTTACTATTTAATAAAATTTTATTAGAGAATGATGGAAGGGGAAGAAAGAGATAAAAAAGAAAGGAAAAGCAAAAGAAAATAAAGTAAGCAAGAGTGTCGCGGAAGATTTTTACCATCTTTGTTTGTAAAATTTTTGGTTCATTTATATTAATATGTTGTTTATATCAAACAATATACATAATATAATATGAATATATCCAACTTTATTACTACAATTACCAAACAATTGATAGGATATAATAAAATCATTAGATTTTACATCCTATCATATCCAATCCCATCTTAGTCAAAAATTCGGATGATCATACGGAGGTGTTATGGGCTACTAGGATAAAATTCAAAATAGAATAAAATTTATCATATATTACATTTGGTACCTACTCAAGATAAGGTAAAAATGGATATAAGGGGAATCTGAATAAGATTAAATTATCACATGAGGGGAGATGAGATAAAGGTGGATAAGATTTCTAGAAATTTATTATTCTTGAATAACAAACTTCTAAATTAACAAAATTAAAATTATATTTCAGTATAAATAATATTTGGATTTTAATATAAGAAAATCAAAATAACAAAAAAAATTGTTATTTTAATTTAATCTTATTTTTATTTATATATTCAAAATTAATTAAGTTTTATAATATAATTATATTTATATAAGTATAAATATATATTTATATTTATGATATATTTTGGTATTTTAGTATTTTAGGTATATTAGTACCATTTACTATTTTATATAATTTTATTAGGAATGATGGAAGGGGAAGAAAGAAATAAAAAAAATTAATTAAAAAAGAGGAAAAAATAAAATAAAAATAAAAATAAAGTAGGCATGAGTATCATAAGAGATTTTTACTCTATTTATAAAATTTTTGGTTCATTTATACTAATATATCATTTATACTAAACAATATAAATGATATAATATGAATATATTCGACTTTATTACTATGCAATCATTAAACAAATGGATAGGATATTGTAAAATTCCTAGATTTCATATCATATCTTATATGTCTTATTATACTTAGAAATCTAAACGACCAAATGTAGCGCTAATGGTCAGAGTTTCATGAGAAACCTAGAATACTCTTAAGGGCAATATAGGAATTGTACACTTACATTCTAAATATCTTTTGTATTTGATGGGATAGTTGATAGATAGGACAATAGCATTTCGTTGGATCAACTAGCAATCAGCGGTTATAATTAGAAGACCTATATATAAATAGAGTGTTCTTCCCTCATTTTATGATTCGATAATATAGCAATAGTATACCTTCTTCCATAAAACTGCACTTTAAACACTTGCCTAAGTACTGCACAATCTAATCTTAAGTGTTGGCCCGTGACAAGTGCTATTGAAGATTTCAAGTGGTTGGCTTTCATTCTTAAGTCCTAGATGTGGAACCTTAAACATTTCAAAGTCCAAAATTAGTATTCTTGGGCATTTTAAGTTCTACGTGTGGAACCTTAGGCATTTCAAAGTTTGAGATGAGAAATCTTAGACATCCCAAATTCTTAGACGAGGAATCTTACACCTTTTGAATCCTAGGTGCGGAACATTTAGCATTTCAAGACCTAAGTGGGTAACTTAGTGTTGACACTTGAAATGCTGTCTATCTAAATGTCCATTTTTGTAAAAATATGAAAGATAGAAAAATAGCAAAAATACAAAAATTACACAATAATAAGGAGCATGAACAAATAAATAAATTCCAACAAAAAAATAAAAATAAATGGGGACACGGACATAAAAACTAAAAAGGACTTTTCGAGGAAACTTATAAAAGGAACTCCCTCATCAAGCATTCTCAAAAGGCATATCTCAACACCATACCAACAAGCCAAAATGGATTTTTAGGAAGTGAACCGAGCTGTGAGGAGGAACTGGGACGGTGAATCGCCGGAGGTGATGGTGACCGGAGAATGAGTGGCCGTGGAACTAGAGAGGGAAAGCTCGTGATTATTTTGGACCTCTTGTGACGTTCTTCGTTTCAATCGGAGCGCACGAGAGAGAGAGATGGGCTGGGCCTTTTGGGCTTGTTTTTACGAAATTGGTTTCAAAAACTTATTCAAAGTGAAGTCGCTTCGTTGAACTGAAATGAGGTATATTCTCACTGCTTCAGATGCACAGGCTGTCATGCTACGAACTAGAGCTCATAGTCGAATCCCATTACTAGAGCAGCGAAAAATTATGGTGCATTTGGTAACATTTCTGTTCAAAAATTGTTCTAGGGAACATAAATAGAAAAAACTATTTCTGCTCCAGGGAACAATTTTTTAACAGAAGAAGGCGTTTGGTAAACTTATTTCAGGAATAAAAAATGAACAAAAACACGTTTGATAAATTTGCATTCTTTTTTTGTTTCTTTTAAATTTTTAATATTTTTATTTTATTTTATTTTATTTTATTTCTTTCTTTTTCATTTTTTATTTTTTTCTTCTTTTGGTTGGCCGCCGGCCTCGGCCATGGCCGGCGACCGGCCGACAAGGGCCAACAGCCTCACCTAGCCATGGCGAGGCTCACCAGCCCCCGGCGAGGCTTGGCCTCGCCTTGGCTGCGCGAGCTCGGGCTCGCCCAGATCCGGCGAGCTCAAGCTTGCCCAGCCTTGCCCCGCACTGGCAAGGCTCGGCCTCGCCTTGGCTAGGCGAGCTCAGGCTCGCCGAATCTAGGCGACCCCGAGCTTGCCTAGCCACCGGCGAGGCTCGCCGGCCTAGCGGTGGCCCGGCAAGGCCGAGCCTTGTCGGTGGCTGGGTGAGCTCGGGCTCGCCGAGATCCAGCGAGCCTGAGCTCACCCAGCCAAGGTGAGGCCAAGCCTCGCCAAGGGCCGGCGACGCTCAGCCTTGCTGGGGGTCGGCAATGCTCCGGTGAGGTCGCCGGTCCTCGACGGTGTCGCCAGCCCTCAACGGCTGGTTGCCGGCCATGGCCGAGGCCGGCGACCGGCCAAAGAAAAAAGAAAAAGAAAAGAAGAAAAAAAAGAGAAGAAAAAGAGAGGAGAGAGAAAATTTATTCTTAAAAATTGTTCAAGAAACATGTTTTTCTTGTTTTTCGTTTCTGTTCCAAAAGTGTTCCTGAAAACAAAAAAGTAAATTTGGAACAAAAACGTAAACAAACGCAATTCTGTTCTATTTTTATTCCCTGGAACAAAAAAAAAACAGAAATTTTGTTCATAAACAGAAAAAAAGAATGTTAACAAACAGGGCCTTAGTAGCCCACGTAAAATCCAATTCTTTTGCAAGGCGCCATAATGTAAATCAAACCAAACCCCAAACCCTAAACATCTAGCCCCAAACACACTGAGCATCAATATAGATGCTTCTTTTGTCGGGGAAGGAGTCGAAAAACCAAATCTGAAGAGGAGTCATGTGACCGGGAACAGAGAAAGTCGAACTGTGGCGGAGAATAGAGGAGATCTCGTTGGAGATGGAATCGCAGATCCATCACCGGAGGGTTCCAGAGAAGCGGACCAGCAAAGAAGAACACCAGCTACAGAGGAAGGCTGTGCAGGGCCTTCAAACGGAACCTCCGAAAGAACAGCAGAGCTGGAGAAGACACGAGATGCGGTCACCCAACCTCTCGAGGAAGAATCCGCAAGGACCACGAACAAGAATGATTTCGGAGCTTACCTCAGCAAGGATGAAAGAGAACCACTAGATCTGGAGGCTTCTAGACAAATAGTGACTAGAATGAACCGGACATAACCAGCTCTTAGGGAAAACAAAGGAGGGACCGTGTACAAGGCGGGTGGGGCAAGGGCTGCGAACGAAGCCTCCGATCAAGCAACTGAACCGGAGGAGATACGAGTAATGGGCCAAAATTGAATCATCCAAGCCCTCGAGGCAGATTCCGTCGGGACTGTGAATTGGAGTGTCTTCGGAGCCTCCCCTGTCGGGATGAGCGAGAACCACCAGATTTGGAGATGCAGGGACAAACTACACTAGTTCTTGGGGCAAACAGAGGAGAGACCAGGTACAGGAGCGCCATCGCCTGCATTTGCCGTGACTCGCGGGGAAGCCTGGTGGATGGATTCTCGAAAATAGTTGCAACCTCCTCAATTGAACAAGCAGAAGCTGTAGCTCTCATGGAAACCCTAGAATATCTCTCCAACAGCTCGACCAAAGCTATTCAAGTACATTCTGACTCCTTGTTGCTCGTGCAAGCAATTCAGCAAAAGACAAAACCGAATTGGGAAGTTGCAGGGCTGGTGGACCGAATCTGAGAGCAAATGAAAAAATTTCTGGGCCTGACTTTGGCCCACTGTAGCAGAGATGCGAATAGGCCCGCAAACTGGGTTGCAAGAACCCAACGGCGACAATATCTCCCCCGTAACTGGGTAACCTACCCCCTGATAGCCTTACTAGATTTACTAAGTGCTGATGTTACTAACGTAATAGCTTCGAACTTATCTAAGTAAATGAAAGTAGATGCAATTTCGACCAAAAAAAAAAACACCTAGCCCCTAAACCAAAAAAGGAATTGACAAGCAGCAATGCTAAACATGCACTATTTTCTTGTAATGGGGAGTAAAAAGCAAGATTGACGCAAATAGTCGCCTCCTACTTTCCCGGAAGTGGAAGCAAAAAAAGAGCAAGTCCTTTTCTGAAGATTATAGTGCATATTGGATAGTTATAGACCAATAGGTCAATATAATCGCAATGATCAGGACAATTGAACAATCACTAACAAGATTTACAACTATAAAAGAGGAAATTTGTTGATATCTAAGTTTTGGCTGTCATATTAGTCAATAATTGCACAAAAAATTAGGGGTTGTTTGATCTCTAAATAAAAATATCATTCACATGATCCATATTTGCATTGTATATAGGATTCATATTGCGAACGAGTGTAGATTGAATTACTTTCCCATAAGTACTAAAGATTGGGTCTGTAGACTAGAGTTTCAAACGGGAGTGACGTCTCACCAAAATTGAAGATGAGGGCAGGGATTATCTTCGTTCGAACTTCTAGATACTGACATGTACAGGCGTGGTTTGGCTATAAATAATATAATGGATTTTAGGGACCTAGGCAAAGATCGGATGTCGAAACTCTCTCACTCATTCATTCACCGATTCAAAAGATATTTCAAGCAAGAAGTCTGGTCGTGGGGTCCAAATAAAAAACAGAAAACAAGGTTTAAAAACAATTTCTTATCAATATGCCCCTATAAATAGAGGGGGAGGACTCGGCACCCGGGAAGAAAGAAAAAAAAAATAAAGGAGAATTCAGCCACGTAGAGAAGAGAGAGAAAATAATTTGACTTGACCTGGGGTTCTTTTTCGCAGTGAGTGGCACACATAATCGGAGAGGGAGAATTCATCGACAGAGGGAGAGTTCGGCCATATGGAGAGACAAGGTTCTCGGAAGGGAGAAGAGAGTGTTCAGAGGAAAAGTGAGAGTTCGTCCTCTCTGACACCTTGATAAGAAGTCGAGAGGGGACGTCTCTTACGGAAAGGACAAGGGAGAATATTGACTGGAAAAGAAAAGAAAAAGTGGAAAATTGGTCTCCTTCTTCCTTGGTGTCTCGTTTGCTTCAGCCTGCTGCACTTCGTCGCTCTACCCCTTCAATTTACGTCCTCTAAGCCCCCATTGTGGCACAAGCAGAATTCCGGACGACGTGACTGTTAACATTCGAATTTCGTCGACCAGTTAACCGTCCTTTTCTGGCAAAAATAAAAAATAAAAAAATAAAAGCGAAAAAAGAGATAAAAAATTTTAATAAAAAAATAAAAAAAGATATCAAAATAAAATCGAGTGGGCTGGTCTCTCCAGCCCATTTGGCAATTTCAGCCCTTTAAGCCCCCTCCCTCCATTAGTCCAATCCATTTCTTTTATTTCCCTTGGCCCATCTCTTTATTTCTTTTTTTTAGCCCATATCTTTTTGTATCTCCTTGGCCCATCATAGAGTCAAACAAAAGAAAGCCCAGCCCCACACTGGTTTTTAGGCAGAAGGCTGGCTTGAGAGGGAGCTCTCTGGAGACGAAGCACGATCTCACCTTCTCTGTTCATCTCTTCTCGCCTCACAGTCCTCCCGATCGTCCCTCTGCCCGTCCACCTATGATCTCTACTCTGAAATTCAGCCACCCCTGAACGCCATCCGCTCATAACTATTCATCGACGTCGCTGGCCTTGTCCTCAAAGAATACCAGACGAGCTCTTTTTTGTAGGGCTTTGCAATGGAGACTCTTGGAAATTCGTGGCGTCTACTTTGAGCGGGGAGAGCTTCAGTGCGAGGAGGAAGCTTTGGCCATTGGAGAACCTCTTGCGCGACCGCCAGTCATCACACTGTTCACGATTGAGCGGAGATCGTAGACCCGATACCTAGACGTGAAAGAAGGTCGTTCGTCGTCCGTCGAAGCTTCGCCAGTGACTGCACGACGTGTAAGACCCATTCCTGAACCAGGTAAATCCCCTCGCTCAATCCCTGTTCTGTTCTATCCTAGCGGCGTCAAATTACCGAATTGAATCAATGGATCTAACGAATCAAGCGAAGTCGAGTTATGTCCATGATGTATCCCTGATAGTTTGGATGCTAATATATCATGTTTGGACTGACGAATGTCGCAAATCTAAGTCTGAAGCTCGTGTTTATAAATGCGTGCCATTTGTTCGACATATTGCCTGAATGAATTATGTAATACTCAAGGACGCCGAAGTCGAATAGAAAGTTTCAAGTGACCGTGATAATCTTAGACGATTTGACACGAAATATGTCGATTCAAACCTTTGTACATCATTCCTGACTCGAAAATTGCATTAAATCGCGCTCTGGAATACATCTTTAAAATTGCATATCAACTGCTCGACGAAATGGCTTGAATGAAGTACCGAGATCCATGATGTTGGATCGATGCTCGGAAGTTTAGTTTAATGCTTGATTGTTCCTATTCTGTTGAATTACGTCTGATCTCATGTTTCTCTCTATGTTATGGCATATTCATTATATTTTCAAGTCGCTGGAGAAGGAAAGCTCTTTGCTGGAGACCTCCCCCTCGCCGGCGAAGCCAGTGGTTCGAGGCCATCCTGCTATTCTTTCCTCATATTGACATTTTTCATGCCTGTTTGTTTGCTGGGTGGCTGGTCTTAGAAATTTAGGATCGGTAGGTTTTTATTTCGTTAAATTTTGACGTTGCCAGAGTGACCGGCCGGAGTTGGTGGCCGTCGGTCAAAACAAGTGACTGCCAATTGGTGGTGGCTTGGCGTCAGTGCATGTGCCGGCGATGATGCTTGCGGAGGATCGCCCGTCACCGTTAACTTCGGTGCCGTTAGATTGCAGAAACAAAAAGATTCGGTGAAGACAAAAAAAGAGAGAGCAAAGAAAAAAAAAAGAAAAAAAAGAAAAAATCAATCTAATTTTTTTTTTAAATCGATTTTAATCCGACTCCAAGTAAACTGGTCGAACCCGTTCCCTGAATATGACGATGACGTGACGATGATAAATAAATAAATAAACAAACAAAAATATAATATAATAAAAAATAAAAAATTCTAAAAAATTAGAAAATCCTTTAAAAAATTAATGAAATAATTTAAATTTGAAAAAATAAAAGTCAGTAAAAATTTAGAAATCTGAAAATCAATAATTTTTTAGAAAATTCAGAAAATCATTACAAAATCATAAATATTAAAAAATATTAAAAATATTAAAAATTCAGAAAAATCATGAAAAATTCAACAAATTCTAGAGAAAAAAAATTAGAAAAATAGAAAATTCTTAAGAATTTAAATCTAAAATTGGATAAGCCTCAAGAGCTTTACCATGGGATTCTTTATTTTGAATTGTGATTTTCTTTTAGGGATAATATTAGGATGTTTGCGTGTTTTTCTTTGTGATTATACTTGGTTGTGCACCTTAATATTTTGGATGTTATTTCCTTTGTCTTAGAATAGTTAGGGTGTAGGTTGCTATGGCATTAGTTAGCATTTAATCAAGTTAGGTAACGAAATGGCATTAGTTTTAGGACTAATGTAACCAAGTCCCCGAGTCTAAAGTATTTGGTTGCATAAATAGTAAGATATTCTCCCACATTGTACTTGGTTTCTCACCAACTTATAGAGGATAATGATGGCTCCTTAATTAGAATTCTTATAGGTTTAATTGATTAAAATCGAATGCCCAATGTTGCACAAGGCATCGGTTTGGGAGAACCGGAGTTCATAATTAATGGACCAAGCATGACCCACCAACTAGATGTCGCTCTTGAAGTTGTTTCTTTTGATGATGCTTGCTTGGATCATTTTACGAATAAATGCCCCAAAATCTACTTGCTCGAGGAAAGTGTTCTTGCCTCGAAAGTTTAAGTTGCAATAGTGGCCATACTAGGAGGTACACCAAATTAGCGAAATTCCGCTCGAGCCTACTCCGGTTCAAATTGAGTCTTGCTGTGGCCGAACTAGCCAAGGCCAAGCCCCCATCATGATCTGCACTCCTTGGTCGTGAGCTCCTTCGACGCAACTAGCTGATTTGCCATCAATTGTGCTGCTACTTGTGACGACATTGCGGAGTTCCTTACCTGAGATCAATGATGTCGTTCCCTAGCCATTTGATGCCTATCCCATCTAATGCCTGCCTACCCATGTGCATCACTAAGCTGCTATTGTTCTTGATTCATCATTGCGGCTGTTCTCATTATGACAAGGTGTGGGCTGGGTTCACTTCCGTATGGAGGAAGCCCAATGAATTGCAAGCCCAAGGGCTTGAGCCCGATAGTGAGAACTTATGTTTTTCCATATGACCATCGTATGGAAAAATAGGATTTCTCATTGTTTTCTATGTGGTAGCCACAAAGAACGTTAGTAGAGATGCAGAAAGAAGAGAGAGAAAGAGCAAAAAATTTGGGTTAAGGGTAAAGTCTGATTTTCATCAAGTTGGTATCGAAGGTCGATTCGTAATTCGATTGGGCTGAAATTTTGTTAGTGTGTTCGTGGCACACTCTTTTTGAATCCAAACAATTTGGTTTTTGTTTAAAGCTCCCTATATAAAGTTTTTCATAGGTTGAACAAAACCTACGTTTTTTTGTGAGATTTATCATTGATCTCTTGTAAAATTTATGCATATTGTCAAAAATGATGTTCTTGAAACCTTTGCTACTAGTACATCTGGTATTTACTATAGAAGAACTATGTTCACCCAGTTTTGTTAATAGTGAAGATTTTTTGATTGACTCCGGTCCCTTGGTTTTTGATCTTCTTACACTGAGGAGGTTTTTCATGTGAAAAAACCGCCTAGTGTTCGTGTGTTTGATATTTATTTTTTCTACTATATCAGTTCCTATTAGGTTTACACAAACGATGAGATTATTTTATTCCATTACATTAATCCAATATTGTTCGGGTTGTTACTGTTTTCCCATCAAAGTGATATAAAAGCTTTGCTTATTTCTGCCTTGTGTTAAACAATTGAAGCGAATACGAGTATAATGTTTATATTGAATGGTTTGAATTATCATATTTGGAAAGAAAATAAAAGACCTTATATGTGAATGATTATTATTTGTCGTACTTGATGAAGAGAAACCGGGAAATAAAGCTGATGCTAAAAAATCTATATTTCATTGTCAAATGTCTAGTTATATTAGGCAGTGGGTGGATGATAATGTTTTGAATCATACCATTGAGGAAACACATGCACGTAGTTTAGGGAATAAGCTCGAATAGTTATATGCTCAAAAGATTAGGAATACTAAGTTATTTATGATAAAAACAAATGATGATTTTGAGATATCAAGGCAGTATTCATTTGACTTATCATTTAAATTCTTTTCAAGAAATTATCAATCAGTTGGCTATGATGGAAATCAAGTTTGATGATGAAATACAAGCGTTATGATTGCTTGATACTTTACTAGACTTATGAGAGACGTTTCAAACGTTTGTGTCTAATTCTGCCCTGCATGGTACGATTACCATGGATTTAACTAGGAGTAGTATTTTGAATGAAGAGATCAGAAGAAAGGCACATGAATCATTCTCTTCAAATTATGATACCTTAGTTGTTGAGAAAAGGGGAAGAAATGAGTTTCTAGATTCGATATATAGAGATAAAAGCATAGACAAATACAATACATTTGCGAATGGTGAGTGCCGTTATTGTCACCAGAAGGGACATGTTGTTGGTATAAAATGGAGAAACAGAAAGAGAAAGGTAAAGAGAAAAATGAATGATAATGACAGCGATGACAATCATGTTATTGTACTTAGAGAAGACTTTTTCATTATCTTTGATGTTGCTACATTGAATTTTGTATGTCATGAGATCATTTAGGTAATTGATAGTAGTGTATCTATTCATGCTACATCTAGTAGAATTTCTTTTCATCGTATAAGTTAGGTGACTTTTGATCTGTGAAGATGGGAAATGATAGGCTGGTTGAACTTTGTAGGCATTGGTGATGTGTAACTAGAGACCACTAAAAGCATGAGGTTGGTATTAAATAATGTTAAGCATATATCTGATATTCGTTTGAATTTGATTTCCACGGCCAAGTTGGATGATGAGAGGTATTGTAACACCTTTAGTGATAGTTGATGGAAGCTCACTAAAGATTCTTTGGTTATGTTTAGAGGTGAAAAATATTTTTTGTTGTGCATTATGTGGGTAAAGTTATCAATAGACAAAATTAATATAGTAGATAACGAAGAGAAAATTGAATTATGGCACAAGAGACTCATTCACATCAGTGAGAAAGGGTTTGTTAATATTAGCTAAAAAGAAGCTCCTTCCAGTAATGAAAAGTTCAAAGTTAAAGAAGTATGCTTACTATTTAGTAGGAAAATAAAATAGAGTTGCATTCAGAAGCTTCACTTTTTCAAGAAAGTCAAGTATACTTGATTATTCAAGGATAATATGAGTTTATACTTTGAAAATGAAAGATCTAATATTATACGCTTTTAAGCAATTTCAAGCTTAAGTTAAAAGACAAACCGCAAAGAAGGTGAAATGTGTCATAACTGATAACATGGGGAGTATGTTGGAATTTTTGATAAATATTGCAAACGATAAGGTATTTGACATCAAAAGACGTCTTCCAAAATAACTCAATTAAATGGCTTAACTAAGAGAATGAATAGGATATTGGTTGAAAGGGTAAGTTGCTTACTTTCATAGTTAAAGCTACTAGAATCCTTTTGGAGCGAGACTTTCACTACAGTTGCATACGTATTAAATCTTACTCTATGCGTTCTTTTACAGTTTAATGTTCCTAATAAAGTTTGAAAAGGCAAAATATGTTTTGTATGATTATTTGCATGTCTTTGGGTGTAAAACATTTGTGCATATTCCAAAAAATGAGATATAAATTTGATGTGAAACCACGATAGTGCATATTTATTGACTATAGACATGATATGTTTGATGACAAGTTTTATGATCCAGTTGAGAAGAAAATTATAAGCAACAAAGATGTGTTTATGGAAGATCAGACAATACAAAATATTGAGAAATCCAAGTTGATTTGGTTGACTTGGATTAGTTCTTCTCACATATATTCTTGCACAGGTTGATGAGGAGCAGGAGGAAGTGAATGTGTCGAACTATGCATAGGTCCCTGAAAATGTTGAAACTAATAATACCATTCCTCAACTAGAAGCTCTAGCAAATGTTCTAATCCGAAGATTCGTTAGAGACTGATGACATTCCATCAGATATTTAGAATATTAGTATGTATTATTGACTAATGCAGGTGAACTAGAGTGCTATGTATAAGTAATAGAAGATGAGTACAAAAGCAAATGGCGTGCTACTATGTAAGATGAAATATCATTTTATGATAATTATACTTTTGAACTGATTAAATTGCCTAAAGGCAAAAGAGTTTTGAAGAACAAGTGGATATACATATTGAAGCAAGATGAACGTATTTCACAACCATGATATAAAGCTGGATTGGATGTTAAGGGATTCGATTAGAAAAATGGTGTTGATTTTGATAATATATTTTCTTCAATAGTGAAAATGTAAGGACCCGGGTCTCCTACTGTGTAATATTGTCCGTTTTGGGCTTTCGGCCCTCACAGCTTTAAAACGCGTTACACTGATTAGCGGGACCAAAGTCTTATAAACTAACCCAAGACTTCCCCCTAAGCGATGTGGTGCAGGATATGCGCCCTCTCCCTGCGCATGTCTGGGGACCGAGGCGCGGACGCACCGCCATCCCTCTTTCCTGCGCACCGCTGCCTGGGCCGTCACACTCTCCCCCACTTGGGAGCACAGCGCCCTTGCTGTGACCCCGCACGCGGTTGAGAGTTGGCTCTAATACCATTTGTAAGGGTCCCACTATGTAATATTATCCACTTTGGGCATTCGGCCCTCACAGCTTTAAAACGCATTACACAGATTAGAGGGACCCAAGCCTTATAAACTAATCCAAGACTCCCTCCTAAGTGATGTGAGACAGGAGACGCACCCCCTCCCTATGCATGTTCGGGGATTGAGGCACGCACGCATGCACCGCCATCCCTCCTCCTCACGCACTGCCGCCTGGGCTGTCACAGAAAATGTATTCTATCCATGTGGTACTAGGCTTGGTGGCTAGCCTAGACTTGGAAATTGAGCATATGGATGTCAAAACGAACTTCACATATGATGAATTGGAGGAAGAGATATATATAGAACAATAAGATGATTTCAAAGTGAAAGGGAAAGAAGACCATGTGTGGAAGCTGAAGAAGAGTCTCTGTGGGCTAAAGCAAGTATTGAGACATTGGTGCAAAAAGTTTATGTCACTTATGACGGAGTAGTGTTTTAAGAAAACCTATTCGGATAACTGTGTGTTTCTCTAAAAAATTTATGATGATGACCTTATTATCCTTACTTTATGTTAACGATATGCTAATTGTTGGTAAGAATGTTTCACAAATCGAGTGCAAGAATATTAGGGTGTCCATAGGGTTTGTAATTCTTGTAATAGCAATGTTGAGTTTTCGGTTAACAAAATGATGAAATAGTTGAGCAAGTCTTTTGTCATGAAAGACTTGGCTTGATGAAGCAGATTTTTAGTATTAAAATTTCTTGAGACAAAGATGCTAAGGAGTTGTTCTTATCACAAGAGAAGTACATTGAGAAGTTTTTTTCAGAAATTTTACATGGACAAAGCTTTAGTGGTTAGTATTCTTCTTGCTACCCACTTTAAGTTGAATAGAAGTAAAGTTCTACGCTAATAAATAGAAGAAATATATGGAAAATATTTCATATGTTTCAGCTATTTTCCAGCTGTAGGAAGTTTGATGTGTGCGATGATATGTGTGTGTATGGCCAAACTTGGCACATGCAGTTGTGTTGGCCGTTATATGTGAAATTCAGGTAGAGAGTATTGGAATGCAGTAAAGTTGATCATGAGGTTTTTTTTGTTGGGAACTTCCAATTTGAAATTCAGTTTTGGGACTGGGAACTTGAGTTAGGTGGATACACAAATTTGAGTTAACAGGGTATATTGATACTCGTAAATCTACTTCTTGTTATTTGATTTCATTTGCCGGTAGGGTTGTGTCATGGAAGTCAAGATTGCAAAAGCATGTTGCACTTTCTACAACTGACGCTAAATTTATTGCAGTGATTGAAGCTAGTAAAGAAATGCTAAGGTTAAAAAAGTTCTCGGAAGAATTTGGATTCGAGTAAAAGAGGTATATGTTATTTTGTGGCAATCAAAGCGCGGTTCATTTTTATAAGAATTTATCTTTTTATCCTAGATTAAAATACATTGATGTTAGATATAAGTGGATAAGAAATTTTCTAGATGAGAAGTTGTTGAAGCTTGAAAAAATTCATACAGACTATAACAGTTCCGATATGATGATGAAAACTCTACCAAGGGACCACCGATTGACAGTAGGGGTGGTGAATCGTCGTGAATGGGAGATTTGTGGAGAAAGCCCAATGAATTACAAGCCTAAGGGCTTAAGCCCATATGACTAGGTTTCTCACTATCTTCTATGTGGTGGTCACAAATAATGATAGCAGAGATGTAGAAATAAGAGAGAAAGAGAGAGTAAAAAATATGGATTGAGGATAAAGTCTGATTTCCATCAAGCCGGTATTAGAGGTTGATTTGTAGTTCAATCAAGCTGAAATTTTGTCTGCATGTTTGTGGCACACTTTTCTAAAATTTAAACGGTTTGATTTTCGTTTAAAGCTGCCTACGTCAAGTTTTTCATAAGTTCAACAAAACTAGTGTTTTTGGTAAAATTTATCCTTGATCTTTTGTGAAATTTATGCGTATTGCCAAGAATAATGTTCTTAAACTTTTTGTTGCTATGTATCTCTAGTATTACTAGAAAAAAAAAAAAACTTTATTCACCCAACTTTGTTGATAGCAAAGATTTTTTGGTGGACTTCAACTTCATGGTTTTTGATTTCCTCACATTGAGGCTTTCCAAGTAAAAAAGCCGCCGTGTATTTGCGTGTTTGATATTTATTTCGTTCTACTATATGGTTCTTATTAGGTTACATAAGAGGGAAAATTATTTTATTCCATTACCTTAATCCGATGTTGTTCGGATTATTACTGTTCTCCAATCATGAGGCCACCGTTTTGCTTAACCAGTTGCAGCTATTTCTGTTTTTGCAGGTCTGAAGAATTTTTTGCCAACGTTCAGTCAAGTTTCTGCCTCTACCCATGACCTCACTTCCAGCCAAGAGTCCTCGCCGGCCTCTCTTGTTTGCTGTGTTCTCACTGAGCTAAAGCGTCATCAAGAGGTCTCCCCAACAAGTTCACCACTTGCCCAGCTGTGAGTCCACCGTCGAGCGGCGTGAACCACCACTGCCCATTGGTGGTCATCCGGTGTTCGTCAAATTCAAATTTTGGCAGTTATTCGTGTAATAAGTGAAACTCTGTATCCAAATTAATTTGAATATTTCATTGCTTATTGTGTCTTATCAATAACTAATGTTTGGATTTTTTAGATTGATAGGCATTATCGATTCGGATTTTTTTTTTCCTAATCTGCAATGCAACGAAATTTTTTGATTCTACTTATAAGCTCTTAGATTGAATAATTATGAGGTTACGCGGTTCAAAATCAATATCTTGATCTTTAAGCCTAAATATTGATTTTTATTTTGTGAAAATATCTAGTTGATTAGATAATATTTCAAATTTTGAATCAATGTTATCTTGATTGAATGTGTAACACTCTGGGTCTCCACTGTACATATATTGTCCACTTTAGACACTAACTTCTCATGGTTTTGTTCTTTTCGAGGCAACCCATATTACCCCAAGAAAACGCGTATGCACAATTAGAGGGACTCATTGCCTTATAAGCTAGCCCATAACTCCTTCCTAAGGCAATGTGGGACAAGAGAGGGATCTCTTCCTTATGCACGTCCAAGGACTGAGGCGCGGACGCACTGCCATCGCTCCTCCCCGCACACCGTCGCTCGGGCTATCACACTCTCCTCGCCCGCGTACTGCCAATGCGATCTTAGTCCATCCCTCCATATTATCCCGAGTCTGGGTCATCACAGAATGCATCTCATGTTTGATTTATTTTCATATCTAAAAAAAAAAAAAAAAGACTGCAATTTAGGATGGATAGGATTCCTAGATTACATTGCCCAATCTAGATAGATTGCATGTTATACATACATTTTGAAATAAATTAGATTTGATTCTAGATAGGGTATTTCGTGATAGGTGAGGATAATCTCGATAGCATCATATGTTTAATCTAAAGTGAATAATTTGACTAATTTATAAAATTATATCTTTTTCTACAAAGTACATTGGACCTGCTGTAAACTTAGATAATTTACACTAGGTAAGATCGTCGCCGGCCACCGTAATATAAAAATAATACGAATCCATCATGAAAAATGAATTTGCTCATATATTCATCCGCGTAGACATAATAAGATACTGAAACTCACCCTTGGAGTTTGTAATTAACGGGTCAAACACGGTGGACTGCATCACATCCATTAAAAGTTTAGATAAATTTAATGAGACGTCTCGACATGCTATACAAAGAATCTTGAAATGCAGATGTACTTGTATTCTTGAATTTATTGAAAATTTGCATTGAATGACTACTCAATATCATGATAAATACATTACATGCCTCATGAACTCATTTTATTGGCAAATAACTCCCGTTTAAGAAATTAGATAGAGTATTACGTTATAAAGTCAACGTTGTGACTCATCCACGAGATTCCAGAGAGTTAGAATTGAATGCCCAAGACCCATTGTTTATATCTATATTTCCCTCACAATTAGAATCGTGCATGGTTGGTTTTTCTCAAATTCACGCAGATAGTGTATTACATAGAAATTGTCTGTAAATCAACTCATGGAGTTTAACGCGTGTTTAGTTGACTCACATATATTGTTTTGCGCAATTGATCTTATGATTATCTCGGAGATCAGTTAATAATCCCGTGCATTGCACGGGAATCATCATTAGCTACTGGTATTCACTATAATGCCGCCCCTATAACATCACGGGCCATGACATTCTCCTTTTAGATAGCCGAACAAATAGAAGTAGAACAAGACAGCTCATCTTCTGTTCAACAAGATACCTTCAGGACTCATCCCCTAGCAACCACATTCGGAGATTCTAACGGTGGTGATGTTAATCTTGTAGTTTGATGGATGCCCTCCTCGGTTGCCCCTCTCAGAAGCTCATCTTCAAGTGGACAGTTAATATACTCAAGCTTAAAAGGAATGACGGGTTGTGTCAACAACGGAAATCACGCGATCTTTTATTATCATTGGACTGTAGATAGTATTGCCCCTCTCAGAAGCTCATCTCCAAGTGGATAGTTAATATACTCAAGCTTAAAAGGAATGACGGGTTGTGTCAACAACGGAAATCACGCGATTTTTTTATTATCATTGGATTGTAGATAGTATTGTCTCAGACGTCTTCGATCACTGCTTTGCCAACGACCAGGCTGGAGCCAAAACGATACGCACAGAAAAAAGACTGATACATGTCGAATGTTTTTAGGAGTCTCTGATGGTTGGATCACTATGTGTATGATTTTCCATTTCGGTTGGTTTTTATTTGTTGCCCTAACTAGCTACGACCTGTCATACCTGATGGTTTTATTAGTTGGGCTTAAGGCCCGTCTGCCCATGTTGGGCCTAAAAGCCCGGCCCACAGAAATAGGGCCCGTGGATGGAGGGATGTATAAAAGGGATGAGAGAGAGGGAAAACGCACCTTTTGGAAATTAGAACATACGTACGTCTCTCTCTCCCAAAAAGGAAAACAGTAAGGCTCCGGCAACATTTTTTCTTCCCTTCAACCACGATTTGGCGTCATCGGATCGAACAGGGCCAAATTCTCTTCCTCACGTCGGCGTCGATGTTTAATCTGTGGCTAAAAAGGTACGCTCAAATCCGTGGTGTGCTTTAGGATCGGTGATACGTGTTGTTTTCCCGGGCTCATCTTCCGCATTCATTTTAGGGGTTCGATTTAATGTCGAATCCGGTTTTTAGGGATCCGTTATTCCCAACATTGGTATCAAAGCCCTAGTTCATGTTTTCCCGACCCTTTTTCATGTTTTTTGATTGATTTTTCGCAAAGAAATTCGGCCGACACGAATCGGGGCGTGAAATCCCGACACCCGAGCATTGTTCGTCCGTTTTTTCGAGTTTCTATAAGTCGAAATCGAATTCTGATGGCATAGGATGAAAGGGCTCGTCGAGACGAGTCCGGCGACATATCGTGCGCTGCCGGGTGATGCCGCACACGCCCACACGCGCGGCCAGAAGCCACTACGCGTGGGCGCCACGCGTCGGTCGGCGAACCGGCACGTGCGCGACTCTGGCGGCGAACCAGCACGCGCCAGTTGGCGAACCGACGCGTGCTGACGTCAGCATGACGTCACCCAACGGCCGGTAACCATTAGGATGACGTCATCGATGACGTCATCGCCGACGACCGTCTGCCGAGCGGTCACCGGCCGGCGACCTGACCGGCAACCCGACCCGACCCGCGCCCGGAAGCTAGGCACGCGCGCAGCACGTGCCGACTGACGTCTGCATGACATCAGCCCGTGCATGCGCGCGGCACGTGCTGGTCGGATCGTCCGACCCGGCCCGACCGGCCCGACCGGTCCGTCCGGTCCGATCGGTCCTACGACCGGCGACCTAACCGTTGACCGTTGACCGTTGACCGTTGACCCAAAAAAAAAAAAGGGAGAGAGAGAGAGAGAGGAAAAAGAATGTGTTTCTTTTTCAATTAAGTCTATGTGGATTATTTGTGATCCCTTATTTGTTCTGCATTTGTTGCAGGAACAATGCCTCCCCTGAGGTTGCGCACACCTATTCGTGCAATTACCGATGAACAAAAGGAAAAGTTGTCTAAGTTGATAGCTGAGCTGACTGATCATCAATGGGAGAGTGGTGACTTAATTTATCACGTCCTTGAAGTCAATGGGAAAATTCAAAAGGTCATATGGAATGGTCATCCTATGCCACAGTGTGAGATGGTGCGATTTTTTATGAACACCCTTCCACCTGAATGGCAAGAAGTGTTGAATCGCATATGGGATGTCAACAGAGCTGCTTCATATAAGAAAACAGTGATGGATTTTGTAGATGAATATTATTGGATTGTTACAAGGGAAAAGATCAAGAAATTGAATAAAAGATGATCTTTCCCAGTTCGTGTGCTGACTTGGTATTAGATGTATTGGCTGATCTTTGTGAAGTGTGCTTTGTGGACATATTATGTAATGTTTACTACCTGATTGTTGTTGATGTAGTAACTGATATGTTAGTTGTATTATGTGAAAACATTGTTATTCTATTGGATGTCAAATATTATTTGCTTTCTGTTATTGCTAGTTGCTGTGGGTAGTTCATAGAAGTTTTTGTAGCTTCATAGAATTTATTTTGCATAAGACAATTATATTAATGATAGTTTTAAGTTAGGATTTTTGGAGGATGATTGGAACGTAGTGACCTTTTGATTTTGAAACCTTACTTGAAATTATTCATTAATATGATGGGTCTGTGCAAAAGGGATGCATAAATGATAGGCATTAATAATTCGTGCATATATGTCTGATGTGTTCATATCAATGGCTTCAGCCACAAAGAGTATAGTTGTCGAGCTGAACAAAGGTGAAAAGCTCAATGGTGACAACTATGAAATATGGCACATGAAAATTCAATATGTGCTGGAAGAGCAAGAGGCACTAGAAGCTCTTAACCTGACCATGGTAGAACCTGAATAAGGAAACACTGCACAACACAAAAGAGATAAGGAAGCTTTTGCTGCATAGAAAAGAAAGAACTCTCTTGCTCGCATTACGTTACTGAGCAGCATGGACAATGACGTCATGCGAGAGTTTAGGCGTTTTGACAATGCCAAGGAAATGTGGGAAGCATTGGCAGCAAGATTTGGTCATACTTCGGTGACCAGACTGAGGCAGCTCACTATTAGGTTTGACTCTTATAAGAAGCCTCATGGTCAGACCATGAAGCAACATCTTAGAAAGATGTCAAACATGATAAATGAGCTGAAAGATGCTGGCCATGTCCTGACAGATGAGCAACAAGTGCAAGCAGTGATTCGTTCCTTGCCTCAGAGTTGGGAGCATATGAAAGTACACCTGACCCATAATGATAATATAAAAACCTTTGAGGATGCTATGCGTCATCTTGAGCTGGAAGAGGACCGCCTCTTGGCAGCTAAGCCAGAAGCTGAACTCTATCATGCTAGTTCTAGCTCACATAGAGCTTCGAGCTCCAAGCGCAAACGCCCTAACTGGTTTGATAAAGGGAAAGGCAATGAAGCGGGTCCTTCAGGAAAGAAACCCAAGCTTAACCAACATGGAAGAGGAAAGCGTCCTCGAATGAAAAAGCTTGCAAGGGTGAAGTGTTATAACTGTGACCAGAAGGGTCACTATGCTTGCGACTGTCAAGAGCCAAAGAAGGTAAACACCCATTGTACTTTTCATAACTTTATTTTTGTGTCAAGTTCTGTATTCTTGACTGAGTCTAATCATTTGTGGACTGTAGATTCAGGAGCGACAGACCATATAGCGAAGGATAGAGGACCCTTCGTGGAATTTCGACGAATACCAAATGGAACTAAGTGGGTCTATGTGGGAAACAACTCCAGAGTTGAAGTAAAAGGAATTGGCACATGCCAACTGAATATGCGTGGTGGACGCACCTTATTCCTACATGATGTATTGTATGCTTCGGAGATTCATCGGAATTTAGTGTCTGTTTTAGTGTTGGTTAAACTAGGTTTTAATATGAACTTCTATAATAGAGGTGTGGATTTGTTTTTGGATACAAATTACTATGGTTGTGGTTATTTTCTGGATGGTTTCATTGTATTAGATATTGACTATGTTAATACAAATATTTGTTATTTCCTTATCACGTCTCCTAAATCATATGATAATGATGTGAATGTGTGGCATGCTATACTTGGTCACATTGGCCAACAACGTATGAATAGACTAACCAAAGAGGGCTTGTTGGGCAACATTGAAAAAGTCGATTTGCCCATATGTAAGCATTGCCTAGAAGGGAAAACGACACGGAAACCATTTTGAAAAGGTAAAAGAGCTGAATTTCCTCTACATTTAATCCATTATGATGTTTATGGTCTAATGAATGTGAGAGGAAGGCATGGGGCTGTTTATTTCATCACTTTTATAGATGATTATACTCGATTCGGATATGTCTATTTGATTTCTCATAAATCTGAAGCAATAAGTTGTTTCAAAAGGTTTATGAACCTGGTAGAAAATCAATTAGACAAGAAAATAAAAACATTGAGATCCGATCGAGGTTGAGAATATTTATCTGATGAGTTCAGAAAATTATGTGATGAAAAAGGAATAGAAAGACAGTTGTCTATTCTATAAACTCCTCAACAAAATGGTGTTGTAGAAAGAAGAAACAGAACCCTACTAAACATGGTTAGGTCCATGATGGCGCATGCTAACTTACCTATCACTTTTTGGAGTGATGCATTGTTAATTGCTGCCTATATACTTAACCGGGTGCCTTCCAAATCAGTTACTTCCACTCCATATGAGTTATGGACAGGTAGAAAATCGGACTTAAATTTTCTTAAGCCATGGGGTTGTGCTGCCTATACACATGAGTCATCTCACAAGTTTGGGAAATTGGGTCCCAGAGGAAAGAAAAGTATTTTCATAAAATACTCGGAACACTCGAAAGGGTATGTGTTCATAGGTGAGCAGAAAAGTGGGAGTATAACTGAATTTGAATCACGAAATGTCACATTCTTATAGGATGAATTTCCTAAAAAGGGCGAAATAGGGGAAGATTACTCCCTATTTGAAACCTTGGATCAAGATAATGATATTGTGGAGTTCGTTCAAGTGGGAGTAATATGAGAAGTGATGAATTGAATTCAACTCATTCTCAATTACACCCACATGATGAGACGACATCATCATTATCTAATCCAAGTGGGAGCATAATGGGGAATGATGTGCAAAGTGTACAATATCCCAAACGGCGAACAAGTCGCCAAAATATTCCCCGTCGACGTTTTGACATTAAAGGGGAAACTTTTATGGTTGCTCCACAAGATGATGATGAGCTAAGAAATATTAATGAGGCTCTGAATTGCCCTAGTAAGGAAAAATGGATTCATGCAATGGAATAGGAAATGGAGTCAATGAAATCAAACCAAGTCTAGGAACTGGTTGATCTTCCATAAGGACACAGAGCTATTGGGAATAAGTGGGTTCTCAAAATAAAGTGAAAGGCTGATGGCTCGATAGAAAGGCATAAGGCCCGCCTTGTGGCGAAAGAGTATAATCAACAGGAAGGAATTGATTATGAAGATACATTTTCTCCTGTAGTGAGATTTATCTTAATTCGCATTATTCTGGCAATAGTGGCTAGTATGGATTTTGAGTTACATCATATGGATGTAAAGACTGCTTTCCTCAATGGAGAATTAGATGAGAAAATATATATGGAACAACCTACTAGTTTCATAGTGAAATGTCAAGAAGAAAATGTATGTCGACTTTTGAGGTCGATATATGGCCTTAAGCAGTCATTGAGACAATGGTATATACGTTTTCATAATGCCATAATGGCATATGACTTTACAATGATAGATGAGGATCATTGTGTATATATCAAAAGATCCAATGATCAATTTGTGATCATATCATTATATGTTGATGATATACTAATTGCCGGAAGCAATAGAGAATTTATTAATACTGTCAAGAGTTGGTTGTCTTCCAACTTTAAGATGAAAGATATGAGTGAGGCTGCATACATTCTTGAAGTTAAGATTTCGAGAGATCGTTCGAAGAGATCGTTATCTCTTTCGCAAGAAACATATATAAATAAGGTTCCTGAACGATTTCGTATGCAAGATTGTAAACCCATAGACACTCTTATTGCAAAAGGTGAAAGATTGAGCCATAGACTGTGTCCAGGGACTCCACAAGAGAAGGAACAAATGAAATATGTTCCTTATGCTAGTGCAGTTGGGAGCTTGATGTACGCTATGATGTGTACAAGACCCGACATATGTTTTGCAGTTGGAATGGTGAGTAGATACCAATCCAATCCAGGTCCAGCACATTGGAAGGCCGTTAAGAGAATACTGAGGTATCTAAAGGGAACTGCTGATTACAAGTTGAATTACCAAGGAAAGGATCTGCGACTTGAAGGCTATTCAAATGCTGATTGGGGAGGAAATTTAGATGAAATAAAATCTATCTATGGATTTATTTTCTTATTGAACAATGGCGCCATATCATGGAGTAGTAAGAAGCAAACGTGTATAGCCTTGTCCACGATGGAAGCTGAGTTCGTGGCATTATCAGCAGCGGTACAAGAAGGAGTTTGGCTTAAGAGTTTTTTGGATCATTTAAGTGTTATTTAGAAAGCTGCAAATCCATATTGGTTAATTGTGATAGCCAAGCAGCTATAACGTACACCAAAAATCCAAAATATCATGGCAAGACCAAACATATAGATACCAAGTATAACTTTGTCAAAGATATGGTTGTACGAAATGATGTGAACTTACAGTACATATCTACGCATAGAATGGTAGCAGATCCTATGACAAAGCCAATACCTAGAGATATGTTTTGTGGTCGTGTAAAATCTCTAGGATTGCGTAGAGTCTGATGTACTGGATATTGTAATTTTCCTGAGTTGTTCACATCAATGAACTTGTGTTTTTCATTGTTAATGCCTATGAATCTTTGTTTGATCTTTATGCATCTTAATGCTCAGTGCATTACTTTAAGTTGAGAATGTATGTCGGACAGATATAAGATTGGCCCACTCACGCGGGTAATCGCCTCTATTTACTGTGTGATAAATAAAGATGAGACTATTTTTAAGCTTATTATCTAGGTGATAATCGAGAGCTCAAGCTTAAAATATGCATGTCGACTTAACTAAGTGTTAAGATGATGACATAATATTTGTGATGTCCGAAAGTAAAATACCCAACATATTTGACCTAATCTGTCTAAGATGCCAGATGTGAGTTCTGATGAATTTTGTAAATGAGTAGGTACGTGAACTCAAGTTAGACATTGGGTGTGTCTGTACTATCATCTGTACGGTATTGAAAAATGTAGACATACGCTCCATGGGAAATGAGTTAATACCGTAATACGTATTTCATACTACGTATGCATGAGATGACCAATAAGAGTGGCAAAAAGTTTGATCTCAACTTTTATGACGTGTGAGACTCTTGAGGAAAAGAGTTCCTCAATTTTAGTGCCCCCATGACTTTTACTTATTCTCAAGATTTCTATTTAGTATTTGCTATCTTAGGATGTTGCCAATGGTCATGAGTTGATTCGATCTAATGGGACATTTCTAGAAAAGCAAGCTGAACTGAAATTGAGAGTTTGAAGGAAAGAGGAAGATCGATTTTGGAGAATCACATTGTACTTTTGTATTCACTGGTCGACCAATTATGACTGTCTTTGTGATAATTATAATTGTGAATACAATATATATATATATATCATTGTTTAAAAGAGATCAAGAGAGATATAAATGTGATCGATCGATCTAGGGTACTGCATACTAAATTTACTCAGAGTGTGACGCCCATTATGAGCTGCTATATATTCCTAACAGATGTATAGTAACGAGCTCTCAAAGTATGCTGGTCGCACGGATTATTCACCGGTATGAATGTTGAAGAGAGGTAAAGAGAATCCTGTTTGGCCCACCATATGCGAGTGGGAGATGATAGTTTTATTAGTGATGGGCCTAAAGGCCCGTCTGCCCATGTTGGGCCTAAAAGCCCGGCCCACAGGAATAGGGCTCGTGGATGGAGGGATGTATAAAAGAGATGAGAGAGAGGGAAAACGCACCTTTTGGAAAAATTAGAACATACGTACGTCTCTCTCTCCCAAAAAGGAAAACAGTAAGGCTCCGGCAACGTTTTTCTTCCCTTCAACCACGATTTGGCATCATCGAATCGAACAGGGCCAAATTCTCTTCCTCACGTCGGCGTCGGTGTTTAATCTGTGGCTAAAAATGTACGCTCGAATCCGTGGTATGCTTTAGGATTGGTGATACGTGTTGTTTTCCCGGGCTCGTCTTCCGCATTCGTTTTAGGGGTTCGATTTAGTGTCGAATCCGGTTTTTGGGGATCCGTTATTCCCAACAATACCCATTGGCAGATGGACAGCAACATCGTTGGGTGCCCAGATCCTGCATATCCAAAGAAGATGATCGCTGCAGTTGATGCTATTCGAGTGAGGGAGATTCATTTATCTTATTTGCGTGAATTTTTTTTTTTTTTTTTTTTCCAAATAAGTGTTTGATACCGTTCTCCCACTTCACTTGGCCATCCATCTCTTGATTAAGAAGGCCGACCATGTAAAATGAATGTTTGGAGAGCTTGCCCTCGTTTCTCTTGATGTTGCTCTATTTATTCTGAATTTTTCTAAGCCAAGCAAACATTGTAGTTCTTGCTGCTGCTTTACATCAACATCTAAACCTTTACTAGTGATTGTTTTTATTCGATAGCAAGGCAATCTTTGATTTCTTGATTTTGTAGCTTGGGTAATTTATCTTTTGCTAATTGCTAGATTCTTTCTTTTAGCAATAAATTATATACATATTCTGACCGTTGTCCGTATATAATATCCATTAATCGAAAATAATTAGCAACCGACTGGGTTTTTTTATTTGACACTACTAATCATATTCAAGTTGTTACCGTCGTTGACGTGGAATCATCCATTTGATATGGGATCAATGTCAATATGAAATGTAGACATCCTTGTCCATATTTACTTGATCGAGAATAATTAGCAATCTACCAGGTATTATATTATTCATTTCATATGGGATCAATGTCAATGTGAAATGTAGACAGTGAGAGATTCTTGCTCGGACATTCTTGTCCATATCCTTTTATTGAGAATTATTAGCAACCTATGAAGTATTATATACGGGTCATTACCGTCAGTGATGTGGAATCGTATATTTTTATGGGGGATCAATGTCGATGTGAAATGTAGACATTGAGATATTCTGCTCGGACATACTTGTCCATATCCCTTGATTAAGAATTATTAGCAACCTACCAAGTATTATATTCGGGTTGTTACCGTCATTGACGTGGAATCGTTCATTTTATATGCTATTAATGTTAATCTGAAATGTAGACAGACATCCTTGCTTAGACATTCTTATCCACATCTCTTGACACCAAAACGATTAGCAACTTAGCAAGGATTATATTAGGGTTGTCACCATCATTGACATGGAACGGTTCATCTTATATGGGAGAGATATCTTCGTGCAGGTTGTACATAATTTTGTGTTAAGGTGCTTGCTTATTTCTCTCAAGCCCATGGGGTCAAGCTTCCCCGAGAATTGGAGGATTATGAGACTCTTGACACTTGATCTGGTAAAAGGAATGTTAAAAAAGAGGTCTCCATTTAACTTCGATATTGTAATTCAATCCCATTATTGCAAAGCTCCCTGGCTAAATTTCTGATGGAGAAACTGAGGAGATGCCACTATATGTACGTGAATATTTGAGCTCAATCGTCAAGACATGTCAAACCTGCATACTAGATCAAATTTGGGTGGGTCAAACATGGACCCAATCCAAATTAACCCATTCTTATGTAATACAATTTTAGCGATCCATGCTCGAATAACTCTTTGCTAGATGCACTTGTCATGATTCTAACCCATAATTCGCATAAGTAGTTTTATATTATTACTTTTGAAGATAGATAAATAATCAAATCATAGAAAGTATTAAGGTACATGGCCCATACTATAAGGAATCACACCATGGAGAAAGAGCTTAAAAAAATAATTATGCCTTGAATTTTAGTTTGAATTAGAAGATTTTGAATGAGATAGTGGGAGTTTGATTCCCTGCACGAATATAATTGAGTAATCAAGTTCGGATTAGTAGAAAGTGTCAAATGATCTAAGAGAAAAACCAAAGTACAAGAAATTACACATGATTAATTAATCTGGAGGTCCTTAAAAAAAATTTCATGCTATAACCTCAGTATGAAACCGGACTAGCAAGAAGCAATACTCTTATTGAACATAATCAAATCGTCTTTTTTATATTGCCTTTTTCTTCAGGATGAGATAACCATGAAATGGCCGACCCGACATTTGATAATGGGGGGACGGGGAAAAAAACCGTTGGGCTCTCTCTCTCTCTCTCTCTCTCTCTCTCTCTCTCTCTCTCTAAAATTGGAAAACACAACCAATAAAGGTGAAAGGAAAAAGTAAATAATATGCGTATTGAAAAATATTTATAATTAGAGGCAAAAGTTTAGTGCAAAAAAGAGCAAAGGACAACATCGTCGTGGTTATAGATGCTCTACCAACTTTTGCTGACGATGAGCGTATATGCAGAATTAACCATTCTCACGTATGGCCCATCCGAACTCCACAAATAATTATTGGACCTGTGCCTAAAGTCCGAAGTTTTCAACCAGTGTTTCCTAATTTAAACATTTCATTAATAATAACGATACTTCTTTTTTTGTTTATTTTGGTATCATGTTAATGACTAATGCTTGAAAAATCAATTAAGACTTTAGATGGGACGGGAATTACGCAGCTGCTATAATTTTTTTTGCTCGCATGCCTAGACCAACATTGAGCAATATTTACTGTTTGCAGTCCTCTTGGTGGGCTCCCATCATTGACTTGCAGTCGTCCATTACTTATGGGATGCATGCTATTATATATGAAACAGAGGCATCGAGACACTTGTGTTTAGACCATCAAATTTCCAAGCCAAATAGCCAAAAATTAATTTCCTCCACCTTTTTAGCCCATTCTCTCTCTCTCTCTCTCTCGGAAAGCTATGGCAGAATCACTCCTTTCCGGAATCGTGGAGGGGGTGCTTGTGAAGATTGCCTCCCTGGTCCTCCAAGAAGCCGTCGCTATTTATGGTGTCGAGAATCAGATTAGCGAGCTCAGAGAGACGTTGACTGCCATCAATGCAGTCCTGTTAGATGCGGAGGAGCAGCAGGCGAAGAACCACCGTCTGCAAGTGTGGTTAGATCGGCTTCGAGATGTATTGTACGATGCGGAGGACGTGCTTGATGAATTCGGGTGCGAAGCCTTAAGGAAGCAGGTGATAAGTAGTCATGGGGGGGTCAAAGAGAAGGTATGCCGCTTCTTTTCCCTCTCTAATCCACTAGTACTCCGTGCAAAACTCAGTGATAAGATCAAGGAGATACGGGGGAGATTGTCTAGAATTTCAACTGAGAAAGATCAATTCGACCTTACTATGCGGAGTGCGGACAATGATGTGGCACAAACCCAATCACGAGAAATGACTTACTCATTTGTAAAAAAATCGGCTGTCATCGGAAGAGATATTGATAAACAAAAGGTAATTGAGATGTTGTTGCAGTCAGCAAATGACAAAAACCTCTCGGTGATTCCCATTGTTGGAATAGGAGGTTTGGGCAAGACAACCCTCGCTAAATTAACCTACAATGACGACAGTGTGAAAGAGCATTTTAAATTGCGGATGTGGGTGTTTGTTCCCCAAGACTTTGATTTAAAGAAAACAATTGAAGAGATTATGAAAGCTGCAACTGGTCAAAGCTCGAGTAACTTGAATATTCAGCAGTTGCAAACTCATTTGCTAGGCATTATCAAAGACAAGAAATATCTACTTGTCTTGGATGATGTTTGGAGCAATGACCGCAAAATATGGCAAGATTTGAGAGATTTGCTAAGCAATGGAGCTAGTGAAAGCAAGGTAATTGTGACAACACGTAGTTTAGAAGTTGCTTCCATGATAGGTACCTTTCCATCGCATAATCTAGAAGGTCTTTCTCTCAAAGACTCTATGGCCTTGTTCATAAAGTGGGCATTTGACGAAAAGGAAAAGCAATCACACCCCAATCTCCTTGAGATTGGAAATGACATTGTCAAAAAATCCCGAGGAGTTCCTCTCGTTGTGAAAACTCTAGGGAGCCTTTTGTATTTGAAGTATGATGAGAGGCATTGGACACGTGTAAGGGATAGTGAAACATGGAAGTTAGTGGAAACGAAAAAGGACATTTTGCCAGTACTTAAGCTTAGCTATGATCATTTACCATTCCATTTAAAACGTTGTTTCGCAACATTTTCACTTTTACCTAGAGAAGCCATACACTACAGCACATTTATTGCGCAGATATGGATTGCTCTTGGATTCGTTAGTTCAACAATGGAAACAATAGAATTGGGAGATGTTGCTGAGGAGTACATGAAAGAGTTATGGAAGAGATCTTTGATCCAAGAAGTTGAGGAATGCGAGGGACAGTTAACATTTGAAGTGCACGATTTGATCCATTATCTTGCAGCGAGTGTGGCACAACATGATTGCTTTATTTTCAGCATAGATGCCACAGAGATTCCAGAAGGAGTTCGATACATTTCACTCTATCACACTCCATTAGAGGGAATCTCAAATTTTGATGGAGTCCTACCTTTTTTGAGAAAGCCATCTTCAAAGAAGCTGCGTGCAATTATACAAGTCCACCATCATGGTGAAGTTATTACTAGAGAATTTGCTAGAACATGCACCTTCAAATGTAACTCCTTACGATATCTAAGTTTGGCATTTGGTACTTTTGAGGAGCTCCCAAGTTCCATATGCAACTTGAAGCAGTTGAGATTGTTAGATCTAAGAGAGAATAAGCGATTGAAGAAGCTTCCAAATACCATTTGTGAGCTACAAAGTTTACTATCATTACACTTGGGTGGTTGCTCAGAGCTAGGCAATTTACCCAAAAATATGAAAAGACTCTCAAGCCTTACATTTTTAGTTGTAACAACAAAGCAGAGTAGTCTTCAAGAAAGTGGAATACAATTCTGGGAAAAGCTGCATTGGTTGGAAATCCATGATTGCCAAAATCTACGAGTGTTACTTGAAGGTACTTGCCGACTGACTCGCCTTCGCGAGGTGGCAATAGAAAAGTGTGAACAAGTGATGGAGTTGCTTTGTTGTCTTGGAAGACTGGCCTGCAATTTGGAGTCCTTCAGTGTCTTTGATTGCTCAAGCTTGACTGCTGTACCCGAATGGCTGCCCAATCATACACATCTCAAAATTTTCCATTTGGGACACTATCCCAACTTATCGTCCATGCCACATGGAATCCAATCCCTCACTGCCCTCAAAGAATTATACATCGAACATTGTGGTGAACTGAGCAAGAGATGCGAGCCCCAAATTGGCGAGGACTGGCAAAAAATTGCCCACATTCCTCGTATCAAACTTGATTCGAGGAATGTACAATGGAAGGATGATTAGGTACGCATCTATCTACCTTTTCCTTTATTTCTCTTCGTTTTTAGATATAATATAGTCATACATATTGAAATTCCCTTCTAATATTTTTTGGGTTAAAGCCATAAAAAAATTCCAAATTAGTACACTCGTGCGGCATTTACTCATTGTGTTACAAAAATTTCTCAAACTGGTACATTCGTGCTATATTTACACTAAACTAATTTTCATATCGCATCTAATACCTAAGGGTTATACCCATGACAAGTCTACTAAAATCTTAGATAAAATTAAATATTTTAGCAGATTTTCGAAACGTGAGGGAGATTTTAGGGCAAAATTAACAGATTTTAGTAGATTTCTTGAGTTTATTTTCTTTAGATTTGCCTTCCTTGAAACGCAGTCTTTGCATTCTTAGATGTAATAAAGCCATATATTGTAAGAGTCCCTTCTTATATGTAATTTTTTCCAAACATCCTTACATGATGAAAACTAGGATAAGAGAATGATGGAATATGCACTTCCGTAATATCGACAACTTTAACCATAAAATTGGACTACTGTTAGCAAATCCCAATTTCCCAGTTTCATGTGGCCCATTGAAGGTAAAATTGAATTCCCCGTGATGGAATCAAGTTTTCTGCTTTACCTCGGAAATTGCAATTTGTTGTAATGTCTTGCATGTATAAATTTTCTTTTTCTTGGAAAATATTTCCAGATACATGATATAGCTGCTCTACCTCAAGTTGATAGATTATATATAATCTATCCAGTGAATCTGTTGCAAGTGTCCTAAAAGGACTAGTGAAGTTTCCCAAGCATATCAGAAAGCAATTGTGAAATATTTGGACATTTTTCCACTCTTAATTGAAAGCGCAAACAAAAAATTTCAAAACTTTGAAGAACCAATAAGGCCATAAATTTTCGAAATGCATTCAGTGAAGTTCTATAAGTACTTATGGGCACTTTTCAATTTCTTTTTCCTGCTAAATAAACCATATCATATTGACCCAATATGATTAGTATATAGAAGAGATTAGTGCACTATAAGTTTTCAAATTTGTTATAAATGTGCAATTAAGTTTTAAAACTTTTAAAAGTGCACTCAAGTCCCAAAATTTATCACGAAAGTAGACTCGACTCCTAAAACATTTTAAAAGTACAATCGAGTCCTCAAACATGTTATGAAAGTTCAATCAAATCCTAAGACTTTCAAAAAGTGCAATCAAATCATAAAATTTATTACGAAAGTCTAATCGAATTCTAAAACTTTCAAAAAATGCAATCAATTGAAGGACTTGAATGGATAAATTAGATAAGTTGTAGGATTTGATTGTTCTTTTTAAAGTTTTATAACTCAGTTGCACGTTTCTAATAAGTTTTAAATCTTAATTGTAATTTTTGAGAGTCTTAAAATTTAAGTTGCATTTTCATAATAAACATTAAAACTTCTAATACACCTATCCTTATATAATAAATTATAGTATTGCATGTTCTCATCCAAACTTTTACAACTTGTTCCTTTCTGATTAAGGAAAAGTAGAAAAGTACTTTTTTCTTTTTCACTAAAATTTAAAATGTTATTCAAATTTCAGAAAATTATGAGAATATTATTATTTTTAAATTTGTGAAAATCTCATGTGTTTTTTCATAAACAAAACGCCTAAGTGTCTTTGCGATAGGTTTTTAGCTTGGGGCTATATGTAGACTCTCCATTTTGATGTAACCTAATAATGGTAAACTAAGATTCGTTGTTCGAGTATCATTAGCACACTGTTCAAAACTAATGTGAATCATTAAACAGGTAAGTGCTTACCCATGTTGTGTGTACACAACATGTAAACAGTTATGATATTATTTTCTTTAAAAAAAGAATCTCAAAAACACTTACAAAAACACCAAATTTTCCACACATTTTAATACAAAACAAAAACTTCTACATGGTTTTTTATTAAAAGAAATTGTGCACCCATATAAAATTAATTTGGCTAAAAAATGAAAAGCATCTTAGCTAATAGTATATCTAAGAGTGACAAATTTGCATGGCACCACAATAAATGCCATAATACTGTGTTATAGCTATTCTAAGCTCATTTCTTTCCTTTTTGTTGTGAGCATAGGTGAACTCCCATGATCTATTTGCCATAGCATATGGATCTCCACAAGGATTTGGACATCCACTCAGCTAATCTTTTGTGAATCTCTTTCATTTTCGGAGATGAAATCCATAGCCGTCGATATTGTACTTTTTATTTCCTTGAATGAGTGTTGTCCTTTATGATTTGCTTCTGTTTATATTAGAAATTCCTCTAAGGCGAAAGGACCTTATTCGTATTGTATAAGACTAATTGGAGCATTATCTATATTTGAATTTCCTTAGAACAATTTTTTGTCTATCATTTATGGATAGTGCATGAAATCATTACGCATCTATGGATCTTTTTGTTTTTTTTCTTTTTTGTAAATTAGAGTCAATTATTCGATCTTTTCCTCTAGACTAGTAAAGAGTTTCCTTGAAGCGAAAGCCACATTGATTTTTCTAAATAGGAGGATTATTTTTCCCCCTTTGTTGTAAAGACTGATCTTATGAAAAATTAATGCACTGCCAGCTCGGATCACATGCCTTCCCATGATTGGAATGGGATGTTAGGGTAAAACCTTGCTCGTTGAATTCGTGTACTACCACAAAATGGTCTTGAGTATGCATTTCGTTATATGGATATGCATTTCCGATCATTTGGATCTAAAAGAGCTCTTGAAAAATTCTGGAGAGACCCTATCAGCAAAGCTTGATCACAGTACTAGCTGCTATAAGATAATTAGTAAACGTTGAGAAGCTTTTCCTCGTACTGGATGATGAATAGGACAACAGCTGTACTCTTAGAACGGGAAACGAGATGTAAGATTTGATCACGGATGGCGCTAAGGGAAATTTTCTAGTTGCGACAACCTACAGACGCCAAGCCGTTTCCTAATGGATTTGTATTAGCATTTAACTTAAAGGCCCTTCTTCTTCTCGGGACACCCTCTTGCTTTTAGACCGCAAGCAAGAAAATGCACGTTTGGAGATTGCAGTCAAAATCACCAACAAATGCAAAGGAGTTCCTCTTGTTGTGAAATCTCTTGGGGGTTTAGTTCATGCGAGAAGCGACCGATCAACAATACTGAGCATCGATAAGAGACAAAGCGGCGTGTGGGAATCGGTAACAAAGACAAAACGATAGCCTTCCTGCACTTGAACTTGGTTACAACGATTTGCCGCATCCAAGGAAACCCTGTTTCGCATTTTGTATCATGTCGAAAAGAAAAAACGCAGGACGAAGTTGGCAAAGATCATGTCAAAAAGAAGCCGAGTCTTTGCTATTCCAAAAGCATGATCTTGTGCAGAGTCCTGCTTTATCAGTTTCACAAAGTGAGTATTGACAGTAAATTCGAACAATAAAGCCTCGTTTAGTTAGATTGACAAAGAATCCATCAATGGATTTAACATTCGAAGCAAACAAATTTTATGAGACTGTACCATCTTTCTAATGTTTGGATGAAAATTTGTGATGTTTAGATCTTCTTATGAAAGCACATCACAATCATTGGTTGAGTTGGGTATACTGTTCCCTTTTTTGCTTTCTTTATCTGTATCTCATTTTCACGTCCCGACTCAAGCCTCATAGATCTGCCGCTCACCCGCCACCACGTTGCCACCCAACCATTGCCACCACGAGGCCTTGCCTTCACATCTCCATTCGCATAGTTTGATATCTAAATATTTTCATGGACACAAGAACACCCGGAGTGCCAAAACTTGGTACAAATAGACATTTAAGTACCAAAAGTTAGAAAAGTGATACTTAAGTGCTAAAATCAGAGAAAATGGATCAGTTAAGTGCCAACGGGGAGAAAATCCGACCAAAACATTGACATGGTGATTTTCCGGCGAGCCTAGTGCAAAACGATATCGTTTTGCATGCTGATGGCTAGACAATGCCAAAATGACATCATTTTGGTGCTAACGTGATAAATAATTAATATAAAAATTAATTAAATTAAATTTAAAACAAAATTTATATATTAAAAAAAAAAGGGAAGGGAAGGGGAAGATGAATAGGCGGCGGCAGTTGTGGGCTCAGCCCTCGTGCTGCCGCCGCCCTGCAATCGCTGGGAAGGCGGGGGGAGGGTTGGCCGGGGTCGCCGAGCCCTGGCCGGGGGCCGGCAACCCTAGCTAACCTACAGGGAGGGCCTACCAGCCCTCGCCTGGCTGGGCCAAGGGCTGCCGCCCGCTAGTAAACGTTATAATTCTTGCGACTGCTTCACATCAACATCTAAACCTTTATTAGTGTTTTATTCCCTTCAATGTCTAGGATTTCTTGATTTTGTAGTTTGGGCAATTTATCAGTTGCTAGATAAATGCTAGATTTAATTTGTTTTTGGGTCAGGTAATTGCTAGAATGGTAATATGGTGGTCTTTTCTTTTTCTATTCTTTTTTACGCTTAGTTTGGGCATTGGCTCTCTTTGTTTTTGTTTTTTGTTATTTACTTTTGGTGGGGGTGGTTGATGGCTGAGAAGTGGAACAGGTAATTACCGAAAGAACATGGATCAGCGATAAATCATTAGCAATATATGATACACATTTCTTGACCGTTGAACATCTATAATATCCGTTGACCATGAATAATTAGCAACCTACCGGGTACTATATTCGGGGCGTTGCCTTTATTGACGTTTGCCTTCTTTGTCATGTAGAGATGTTTTGACGTCTTTCTTTTGTCGTTTTCAGAATGACTGTCCCGTTCCAGGAACCCTTCAATTTATATGAGACTAATGTTAATATGAAACGTAGACATTGAGACATTCTTTTTAGACCATCATATTTTACAAGCTAAACAGCCAGGAATCAATTTCCACACCCCCCCCCCGGTTTTAGCCCATTCCCTCCTCGGAAACCCATGGCGGAATCACCCCTTTTTAGCATCGCAGAGGGATTGCTCCCGCACCCTCCAAGAAGTCGTGGCGATTTATGGTGTCAAGAACCAAATCAGCGAGCTCAAAGAGATGTTGACCGCCGTTAACGCAGTGTTGTTGGGTGCATGAGACTACTATACCTGCCTACCCGGTAGTAACCAAAACCGAAGTCCTGACGTGGTGTTTACCTTCACCACCGTGAGGCCCCCTAATTCCCTGTCTATCTCCGTATTCCCGACAGAGAGGGAATAGGAGGATAGCGCAGGGTCTCTCACCCCAGGGCGGTTCTCCTGCCTGTTTTCTCCGTGAGCCTTTTAAGGACCTGCTCAGGTCCAACATCATTCACTTTATTGTTTTAATACATTTATAAGTACATCTAAAGATACATTTATTTTTATTTATTTTTAAATTTAAGTTTAATGAATGACAGAAATTTGAGAATTTCATGTCACTAAACCAATACTAATTGGTTGAATATGGATCGTATGGCACAACCATGCAATGTTACTTGCTACATAGTTATCACAAAAGCAAGGTTAAGTGTCACTTGGCAAGTATATAAGTGAACATGCTTCCTCTTCCGACTTCAGCTATATATATATTAGATTCGATTGACTTGAAAGGTTGACTTTCATATTTGTAAAACTCCAAGTAGAATTTTTTTATTTTCTTTTCAAGGAGGCAATATCTTGAATTATCTCCCTTAATCAAAACTATCCTCAATCGAGGGAACTAAGTTAACCTATGGTTGAGGACAGTGCCGTAACGCGTGTTAACTCAACTGTGAGCATTTAACCCACCCTCACTCACTGCAGGTGCAGGAGGCTACTATACTTGCCTACCTGGTAGTAGCCAGAACCAAAGTCCTGACATGGTGTCTACCTTCACTACTGTAAGGCTCCCTAATCCCCTATCTATCTTTGTCTTCCCGACAGAGAGGGAATAGAAGGACAACGCGGGGTCTCTCACCCCAGGGTGGTTCTCCTACCTATTTCCTTCGTGAGCCTTTTAAGGATCTGCTCAGGTCCAATGAGCTCAAGTATGAAGCTTTAAGAAAGCAAGTGTTAAGTTGCTATGGGGTCATCTACGGGAAGGCACACCACTTTTTTTTTTCTCTCTAATCCAACCATGTTCCATGTGACAATCAGTCATAAAATCGAGGAGATAAGGGAGAGACTATCCAAAATTTCTATCAATAAAGACCAATTTGGTTTTAATGTGCGGAGTGTGGACAATGGTGTGCCAGATACGCAATCACAAGAGATGACTTACTCGTTCATAAACAAGTTAGATGTCAAAGAGTCTGCAATAAAGTGGAATGCAATACCTCGAAAATCTGTTGTTTTTGGGACTCGAAGTATGCGAAAATCTCGAAGTTTTGTTTGAAGGTACTTGTCGACTAACTCACCTTCAAAAGTTGGAAATTTTGGATTGTAGGAGACCAATATATGTGCCTTTTAGAGTGCTTGACAATAACTAAATGCCAGCTCATGTTGACCCAGAAGGTTCTTCGTACACAAGTAATTCAAAAGTTTAAACAAGTAATGGAGCTACTCCAATGTCTTGAAGGATCGGGTTGCACTTTGGGGACCTTTTTTCTCTATGATTCCCAAGCTTGACTGCTATACTTGAATGGTTACACAATCACACAAATGTCATATTAATTCGCTTAATCCGATGTCCCAACTTATTGTCTATGTCGGTTTTTATTGAAAGAAATTGTACACCCATATAAAAATTTGATTTTGCCAAACAAATGAGAAGTATCTTGGTCTATAGAATATCTAAGGATATCAAATTCGCATGACACCACAATAATTGCCGTAATACTATGTTATAAATACTCCACGCTTATTTCCCTTTATTTTTTCCTCTTGTGAACACAGGTGAACTCCCATGACTATTCGCCATGTCATGTTGATCTCCACAAAGAATTGGACGTGCATGTTGACACCTAAATTTTGGTGATCCAGTCATTTATTCATTGCATAAAAAATTAGGGATTGACCCTAATCCCTAGTAAAAATATTAATTAATTGCATCAGGAGCATTTACTACGTAGTTCATATTTCCGTTAATTACATTTTAATTTGGACCAGCGGCAAATGGACTCAAGTGAATGTTTTTGAGTTTAACTGGACCAAGCCCATGAAGCAGAAAATGAGAATAGGCCCGCAATTCTTCCATGATGGCCGAATTTACATGTGAGTGTTCTTATCGTAAAGATTTTGATCGGCGTGATTCCCCCCCTCATTTTCATATATTATTTTGAGGGAACAAATCCATTGCCAACAGGAAACCGTGAGATATCAAAGGGAATTGAAAAATTTAGTGGTTTGTTTATTTTTCTTAAAATCTCTTTCCTACACTCGCATATCTTCCTCTGCAATGCGAAAGACAAATGTGAGGAAAGAGACGAAAGGAAGATATATTGTAAGAGGAAAGGAGATCTTGTTTCTTTCTTTGAGAGCCCAAGCCATCCCTATAAAAAACAAGATACAATGCAAAGAGAAGGTCGGCAGACTCTATTCTCAAAGCACATAGAGATGCACGAGTGAGAAAAGAGAGAAGAAGAGAAAGGGGTCGCAATCGAAACCCTCCTTGCGGCCGCGACGCTTGGTCAACACCAGATCCCTCGTGGCCGAATCCTTCCATCATCCGTAGCCACTTGACGACACTCAGCGTTACTGTGATCACTCCTCACCGGCAAGAACCAGCTTCCCAGCTCCGGAGACCATCATAACGAGCTTCCTACCGGTTTTGGGTGCTGGTCTTGAGCCCGTTGTTGCTGTCCAGAACGACCGACGACTTGCAAATCGCCAACATTTTCCGGTCAAGTAAAATTTCCCTTCGGTGGTCAAGGAAAAGGCATCCCGCCAAGGGAGGTACATAATCGGCAAGAGAGAATCCTGAGCCAAGTGGTGGGTTTCATGGTCAAAGTAGAAGAGACGGCATAGATCTTTGTCCACATATATTTGGTCAACCCCAACATACACAGTGAGAGGTATGGACGATTCGGTCAAGCGCTCCTCCTCCTTGTTGCAGCAACCTAGTCGAGACGGCGTACTCTCCATCGACCCTCCTATCCCCGACGTCTCTAGTTGCGTCTTGTCATCTTAGTCCGTGAACCGCTACGCCACCAACTCCCGCTGCCGCGTCACTGCTGCTTCCCGTCATCACCATTCATCATCAAGGACGCGATTCCGGTCCAATTGCGTTGCATTCGAATTTGGAAATAAAATCCTCAAATTAAGTAAGATGCACATCTTTAGTATATTTGCAATATTTTACTGTCTTATTTGAGTGATTCAATATAATCTGCAATTGGTGGATATATTCCGTTGGCTGTTAGAATATTTTGTTAGATATTTATTCAGATAATATAGTATCCACAAAATCCTAAGATGTACTTGGATGATTGTCTGATGTCTAACTACGAGACACGATGCTCGGGTCCTATCCATAACCATTTGGATACGATCATTAATTTACCCATTTCCAAATTTGAATGATAAGCCTTTCATTAATATCCATAACCACTTGGATATGATCATTGGTTTATTCCGTGTCCTTATTGAGATAGATAACGTAAGATTGTGGATTACATTATTTAATTAAAAATCTATACGTTGTTTGATTGCTTTCCTTAAAGAAGAAAACCCAAAACAAAAACAAAAAAATCTTTGAATTAGATTCGATTTTTGCTAGAATATTGCTTGTTTTAGGCTAGATTGCATGTTTAGATTAGATTATTTATTTGTTCTAAATTTCTTTAAAATAAAAAATACAAAAAAAATTGCTTTAGGATGTTAGATTTCCTTAACTAAAATTGCATGTTTAATTATTAGTAATTTTAATTTCGAATTTCACTAAAAAAAAAAACATAAAAAATATCATACATGTGTCACTTGCACGTCATTTAGTCATTGCATGCTTAGGATTATTTATGCATGTGACATATTAGGATAGTTGCATTAATATATGCCCGTTATTAGATTAAGTCATGTGAGTAACGTCGCATGACATATATTTTGCATATTAGGCTGCATGATGCATGTCATGTTAGTATAGATACATTTTTATACATCATTACATTGCATGAAAATTATGTTTCATTAAATAAGAGAAAATCCAAAAAAAAAAAAAAAAGATTAAGTGAGTGCGAGTTAATTAGAAATTATATCTAGGACGGCTAATGTGAATTATGAGCTAATATTGTGGATGCTTTTATTGCTATGGAGTAAATCCTACAATTTATTGATTATTTTATTTGGGTGTTAAGTTGATGGATTACGTACCCGCATGATTACCTCACATGTTAGGGAGTAATAAAATGAACTTAAGCTGTTTGATGAAAAGAACGGTACTGAAAAGCCATTAAGCTGTTTGATGAACATATTTTTCATGAAAAAAGGTACCGAAAGGGCATTAGAGAAATCTAGTGTAATCAAGCCCCAGTGCTCAAAATCTCTACTTCATGGGAGTAAAATAATTCTCCAATTATTTTACTTAGGTGTTTAGTCAACCAACCGTAAATTGATTAATGGCGACTCCTAATTAAAAAATCATTTATATGTTAAAAACTTGAACCTAAGTCGTAAATTAATATGAGCTTGAGAGAGCCGGAGTTAAATTTAGGCTTAGCCTGTTTGGCAACTTGCCAAAAAGTATTTGTTTATATTCTTTTGTTTCTGATAGTAGATTTGAAATAGAAATGCGTTTGGTAAAAAAAAAATTCCTGGGAACAAATTTCTATTTTTTTTGTTCCCGGAAGTAGGTTTAGAATAGAATTGAGAAGTAGAAAAAAGTTAATTCTTTGCTCCCAGGAACAATTCTAGAATCTAGTCTACCTATTTTTCTTTTTCTTTTTCCTCCTCTTTCTCCTTGTTTTTCTTCCCTCTCTCTTGTTCTTCAAGTGCTGCCACCACTGTCATTGCTGTCAGCCACCGCCAGCGAGCTCGCTAGAGGCTTGCCAAGCCAGAGCGAGGTCTGGCGAGGCCTGGTGATCTCGTTGGAGGCTCGCCCAGCCATTAGCAAGGCTTGGCAATCTCGCCGATGGCCAGGTGGGCCTCGCTCGGGCCTCCCCCAGCCACCGGCGAGGCTTGGCTGATGAGGCACAACCTCACCGAGGGTCGGCAATGCTCCAATAAGGTTGCTGGCCCTCGTCTGGCCAGTCGTCAATCATCTCAACATTGGCGACCGGCCCTCATCTAGCCAGTCGTCAATCATCTCAACGTTGGCGATCGGCCCTCGTCTGGCTAGTCACCGATCATCCCAAAGCCGGCGACCAGGCCGACAACCAGCCACCTTGAAGAAGAAGAAGAAGAAGAAGAAGAAGAAGGGGAGAAAGGAAGGAAGGAGAAAAAGAAAAGAAGAAAAAAAGGAAAAAAAATGATTTGAAGTAGGAATTGAAATTTTGCTATATATCGAATACGTATTTAATTTTCCATTTTAATTTATTATTTAGTATTTATATTTATATTTTATACAATAGTTTATTATTTACTATTTAATAAAATTTTGATTAGTTAATTTTTTATTACTTAGTATAAATATAATTAATCAATAAAATTTATATGATTTGATAGAATTTTAGAATGGAATAGAATTCTAAATTCGAATTGAAATTGAAAATATAATATGATTTCTTCACTCATAAGAAGACAATTATATTGGTGAGTGTTACATGAGAATTCAATATCAAATTTACACTAATCTAAAAAGGTAATTGAAAAATAATTGGAATAGAAATTTTATATAGTTACCAAACGCATTTTTATTATTTTTCTATTCCAGAATCAGAAATTTTGCTCAAAAACTATTCCAATGAACAGAATAAAAAGAATCATTTCTAATCATAAATTGTTCCGGAAACAGAATAGTTACCAAACGCACCCTTAGTAATCCATTAGCTAAAACCCTCGGTGGTTCACCCGAGGTTAGGTCGCGATAGTACACGTAGCTAATTATTTGGCAATCTCTTTTATTTTCAGGGATGAAACTGTCACGATCTCAACTCCATCTCCAAGGTCTTAAGCGGCAAGGGTTATTTTCGCAACATCCCAAGCTCGTCGCCATCCCAATTCTTTTTATCTTATTATCATGCACATGCGGAGATGTGAATAAACAACTTGCGCCAAACAACAGCTGGAAGATTGGAACATACATCACACATAACACACTAGTTTATATTATAACAGTACTTTTACAAGCCCTTTTTCTACAGGCCATCTTTTCTTTTTTATATCACACTACAAATTTTCAACATAGGCCAAGGGAATTCCTATCTCTTTTAGCATGATTGTAGGTCTCAACACTGATGTGAGACTTCCATGCTTACAAGACTAAAGATAAATGAGTGAGTTTTTGGGAAACTCGGTAAGTAAAATTCCTAACATTCATCACAACATACTTCAATGCATGCTTACCTTCGGCTTAATAATGAACAAATCAACCTATCATGCTTATGCATAATCGGCACTCATGCAAATTCATTTAGCGTCATCCTGGCTCGACCAGGCCCTCTTAACTCGACCGGGGCTTCTAGCTCCTTGTTGGGCTTCTTAGCTCGAATAGGGCATCTTGGCTCGACCAAGGCTTCTCAGGGCTAGTTTCCTGAGGCTTTTGAGTTCAAAACCCAAGCATTCCGGCTCAACCAGGGCATCTCGGCTCAACCGAGGCATCTCATTCAATGAACGAGGCATCGCCGCCAACGTTATGCGGCGACAAACGTTTTTTCCTCTTTAGGTGCATGCATATATACATCATATAAGCTAGTTTTTATCTTTTCTCTTAGCCAACACATGCATGGCCCAAAGGCGTACTCATTCATTCGTGTGTCATTGATTCTTGTACTTCACTAACAAGTATGTCAGGAACGATTTTTGGTATGTAACATGAATCAACCACTTAGCGCCAATCCTTGCACCGGACAAGGCTCGGGACGGTACGCCTTAATACCAATCCAAGACCTTGAGACTTAGGTACACCTCGCTTTAGTGACGATCCCAAGCTTGATGGACCTTGACTCTGACCCAATGTGAATACACATGTATCGATAATGACCCTTGGCTTGTGGTTTCATTCAACGCCAAGCATAAAGTCCCCACGTCCATTTGGACTATGGAAATTAGCATGCTTGGTACCTTACCAAGAGCTCGTGGATTTGGGCGATCCCTGTACCAATCAAGGCATAAGATTGACACTTCTTAATGTCGATTTAGGACCTTGCAGCCTTGGGCGATTCCCGCACCAAGCGAGACTTGGACCTGGCATCCTATTTGTGCCAAAATCAAGGCTCTATGGCTTGGGCGACTTTGTCTTGCAATAAAACCATTCCAACGAACCTCGATTCCATTCCAACCACACATGACTCAAGCACATGGACATGTCTATAACAAATAAAATTAAACAAAAGACATAGCACACTACCCATGGCTTGATGGGTGAGCACTTACTAGTCTCAACAACGGGATCTACTTTCTTAGACGAAAATGGGGAATCTTACTTACCTTGGCGAACCTCAAGGACCGACTTAGATTAGCTTGAATGATTGAGGACGCAAGGCTGAGAGAAAGGAAATGGAGGAGGAAGATGGGCATGAATGGCAAGGGGTGTAAGGTGGTGGAAATGAATGGTAGCCTCCCCTATTTATAGACACCAAACTAATCATTACTCATCCAATTGATCTAATTGCGTTTCTTAGAGTGGCATGGCTATGCCATCGAGGTGGCCAGCCTAATTTGCAAGATGGCATGCCTAGGGTCTTTAAGAGAACACTTGTCATCTTCTTATTGGACCACCTATTGGCTCACTCCCCAAGGTTCAATTTAGGCTCATGATGTGCCTATGGTCCTAAGGGACACATAAGCCCCTTTGATGCCTCATGTAAAATTTAATTGGTTGACTATTGCCTTGTTCACCAAGACTATATTTTAGTGTCATTATAGCCTAAGATTCTAGAGGAAACCTAAGCATGAATTACCAATCTCTTCTCCAAAACAAATCTCAAGCCATCATTACCAAATCTTCAAGTGGACACCTAGGTTTATGAGGTGGAGATCTAATGACCTAGTGTCATTAATAAAAGCCTTATTTGTCTGCATTTCATTGGGCCACAAGAGCACCTTACTAATTATTAAAGGGACAATTCATTATGCACAAGTGATACTCTCAAAAGATGAGCTAGCATTAAGGCCATAGGCTAGCCATCATTTGCTCGATATGTCTTATTTTCATTGGGACACTTGGCTTAGATTCTTTGCTTGATCCCCAAGGTGGATCTTTGGTAATTATGGCCAAATCTAGAAAAATCTAGGTAGGATGATGAGTCATCTGACCTCTTGAAAAACATAGGGTGTTCTAGAGAGTTCCATTTTGTCTACATTTACATAATATGGCAACTATGGGAAATAAGCCATTTGAATTGCAACCAGGATTGGGCAAGAACCTTTTGTGTACATCCCCTAATGACCATTTCAACACACCCGAGGTTCGTGGCTAAGCCTCCCTTGGTGTGGTTGTTGTAGGCCAAGTTGTCATTCTTGGTTAATTTGGTGGCCTAAGGCGCGTGCTTAACGACCGACTTTTGGATTGACTTCGATCAGTTGGATCGAATCCTAGATTAGTCGTAGGCTTCATCCAGGTTGACTCCCTATTGCCATGTGACTATTTGAGATCAGTCATACTTATGCCCAACACGGTCGCATCGAGCCGAACCACGGTATCCACGATCGATGCATGACCAAGCGGAATCATCCATGACCATTTGGACCAACCTATGATCTTCGACTGATTCGTGGTGGTCATGACCAATTCTCGATCAATTCTAACAGTCAAGTAGTCATCCATCGACTGAACTGCTTGAGTCCATGATCATAGTCATAGGATTGGTCCATGACTATTCCTTTGATCGATCCATAATTAGCATATGGCCGAATCCTAGGACGATCCATGGCTTATCCTTGCCACTAGCACACTGAATTTACAGTCATTTCTTGTAGGTCGAAATAAGGATGTCACTGAAACTATGGCCGTTGATATTTTACTCTTTTCTTTCCTTGAATGAGTATTGTTCTTTATGATTTGCTTGTGTTTTGTAAAATTTCTTAATGGAGAAAATACATTATTTGTATTGTATAAGACCAACCGGAGTATTATCTATATTTGAATTCCCTTAGAAAATTATTTATCTTCATTCATGGATAGCGTGTTCCATCATGACGTATCACTGAATCTTATTTTTGGTAAATTAGAGTTAGTTACTTGATCTTTTATAATTTTCCTCAAGACTATTGAAGAGTTTCCTCTAAACAATGCTTTTGGAAAACCGCATTGATTTTCCAATTTTTAATTTTTTTTTCTCCTTTTTCGGTTAAGATTAGATCTTACGAAAAATTAATGCACAAAGGTTAATTGCGTGAACAATATAAAGTTTCTGTTATCTGCTCAAAGCTTCTGTCAGTGGTAGTCTCCCAGGTGCGTTTGTTTGAACTCATGATTATATATGCAGTTCCTCATAAGTTCAACACCTCCTTAACTGATTTGATGACTACTCTAGAGAGCACAAAACTGCCTAAATTGGACATCATGTAGAAGAGAATGAGGTTGAGGGGTTCAGTCCTTAATTTTAGCCAAGTTGGGATCTTTCGAAGTTGAAATCATTTTTCGGCCTGAGAGTAGGAAACAAAAAGATGGCCATTAACATATATGAACTAGAAGAGCCGATGGTCAACTCACACCATATTAAAACCTTAATATTCCGTCAATTGCTTATAAAATAGAATGATCTGGAACGTTTTTACTATTGCCATTATGTATCACCTACCAAATACAAGACCACGTTGGCATTCGTCATCTGCGGTTCATGAGCTCTCTCGATACCCCCTGCTCAAATGACCAAACAACATTTTTCGACATAGCGGAGTGTACTGAGCCCGCTTGGATGGCATGCCCTCTCATAATCGGGATGGGATATTGATGTTGTAGTATATCTATTATTCTAAATATGATCACAATATTGTATTTCCAGTTAATTCCGATTTATTGCCCAATTTATCACCCACATTTATTACGTGATATTTGCCCGTTAATATGTTACCATAATGGTATTGATGGAAAATATCAGTAACGTAAGAAACGGAATAAAATGTCAGGTCGTCTAGATCAAACGCCATCACTACATAAAACACACCATCAGGTTTGTGGGATATTGGCTAATAGAATAGGACGTACAAATCTAATATTCCCCATACTGCATACCGATCATGCTGCGTGAATCCATCCAAGGTTTTGAGGTTTTTGCTTTTGCAAATTTTCATCAATGGCTATAGGTATATTGATCTTTATGTTTCTGCACATCGATCCCGAATTTTGTACAAATTTATCCGTGATTGATAAATCGAAATCATTAGGTTTTAGTTTATATTTAATCTAACAATTGGTATCAGAGCATGTTTATAATCTCTACCTTGGTGAAATTTTTGGGATTTTTATTTATTTTCTTTGAATTATGTATGGGTAAATTCAGATTTTTATGGCTTGGCTCGGAATTTAAAATTCCGACCAAATTCGGGCGACCCACCACGCGATAATGGATCTACATGGTCACACTACCATTAGGAAGAAAAATCCTTAAATTTTCAGCATATTACTAATTGTCGGAGGTTAATCGAGCGATGAAATTTCGGTAGTTAGGATTTTTTAGGGCGAATCGCTTTAGGCTTAATTCCCGTCGATATCTTAGTCGTTTTTGCTAGATCTTGAAATTATTCATCCATCCCCAACGTTCTCTTTGAAACCCATCAATCAATTTGATCGGACATGAGCTGTGGGAGGAGATCCAGGCGGCCAAATTCTGTGGGCTTTAAATTGTGATATAACAACTCGAGAAAAAAAAATCCTTGATTACAACCTGCAATTGGCATGGATGAATCTCAAAATCTGCATTTGTAATGATCACCAAATATCTAGAAACAAGTGATTTGTAACTGGTTAGGAAAATATTCTACAACAATAATATATCAAATCATCCATAGCAAAACCTATTCACTTCAACCTAACTTTACCACCCATGAAAAACTATTTTCTCAATCTTATTATACGAATGTCAAAACGTCTTCAATTAATTTGTTAAATCAAACTAGTTGCACATATCTATATGTTCATGATTGTTGAAGGTGACTTTGACTTCTTGTGACTAACTGTAATATGTTTTTCAACATAACCGCTCTTTCTTAATAATTTTTTTTACTTTCCACGATCCAATAAAATGCATAACTCTCACAATGCAATTCATGAAAGTGAAAAGTTATCAACAATGCTCTTTTAATATGTACTAGCATAATGGCTCAAAAGAAGCGTGTGGATGAAGCGAGGACCATAAAAATTCTTTTCAAGCTGCAAAGCACAATGCACTCTAGAATGATTAATTCTTCGCTATGAAGTTTTTTAAAAGAAAAGGAGATTAAGGTATAATATTGTTATATGCTGTAATTGCTTACCCAGTATGTACACAACATATAAAATATATGGCTCCCACTTATTATTATTCTTTTAAAAAAATTGGAAAAACTTATAAGAACCAAAATCTTTACATCTTTTGTTATACCAAAGAAAAAAAATTGTACATCAGTTTTTATTGAAAGAAATCTTACATCCAAAAAAAAAAAAAAAAAAAAATTAGCTAACTAATGCAAAATAACTTGGTAAATAGAATATCAAAAAATTACAAATTTGTAGGACACAACAATAAAAACCATAATACCATAGCATAGTTTCTCTTAAGCTCATTTCCTTCTCTTTTTTTCCTTTTGCACCGATGAATTTCCATGATCTAGTTGTCATTCTCTATGGATCTCCGCAAAGATTTGATCGTGAACTCTGCTAATCCCTTCGTCAATCTCTTTCTTTTTCAATGATGAAAATGATGGCCATTGATATTGTAATTTTTTTCCTTTTTATCTTAAATGGGTGTTGTTCTTTAGTATTTGCTTGCATTAGTACTGCAAATTTCTCTACAGAGAATGTCATACTTGCGCATTACATGAGTTTGAAGTCTTTTCGAACGAGGTTTATTTTTCATTTATGGATAATGTATGAAATCATGATACACCATCGAATCTTATTTTGGTAAATTAGTGTCAGTCACTCAATCGTTGTATAATTATTTCACTAGACTATTTAAAGGATATAATCGAAATAATGTACTTAAAGAACCACATTAATTTTTTCCGTTTGTAATTTGTTTTACTTCATTTCTACATGGAAAATTATGTCATTCCCCCTACTGCTCCTAAGACTAGAGATCTTATGAATATGAATGCACAAGGGCTAATTGCTCAAAGCCTTCTCAACGTTAGTCTCGCAAGTACATCTGTTCGAATTCGTGGTTATGAAAAGTCTGGCAAGGACCAATCATGTAGCTTTCTGTCTATTACTCCAAAATTGGTGCATTCATTCCAAGAATAGTTTGCAATGAGTTTGTAAGGATGATGAACCCCTATCAAGTACTTTTGTCTCCTCCAATTGCCGGCCGACGCTAACTTTAAAAAGGACCAAACAAAATAAATCCTGATATTTAGCGACATTTCTATTGACAAATTTTTTGTTGCAAGTCTTTACATTATGAGATTTGAAGATTCAACTTTTTTTATGTCCCCATTATTTTTTTATTGCTATACCGAAGGAAAAATTTCTACCAATTGTTGATGTATGCATTTCTTATTTCCATAGGATTATTTATTACAAAATGAATAGGTAGGAACAAAATGATGTGCCCACAAGTTAATATTGATTTTCTTTTTTCATTTATAGGAAAAGTCGTCCATTGAAATCATGATTCAATCAATCCATTTGCAATGTATATGTTACAAATACTATACAACTTGAAAGCTGGTAGATCATCAACAGGTTACTTGAAAATCAAATTACTTTTCATGCTTTTTTTTACCAACGGTATCAGAAATTTTCTAATAACTTCAGATGACTAAAAAAAATTTTCTAGATTTTCCCTTGAGAGGACCCTAGACTCGTTGGTTTCCCAAACATTGGCAACCCAGCTCTCTTTTGAGTAATCTTTGGAGCGCATGTGGACTCATCCGTCCGGCGAACGAAGACCAAGCCCTCGTATAAGTTGGCAGAAAGTATGTCAAAGATTAATCGTCGAGATCCTTCTTCCAAGAAGCTAAGGAGTTCGGCGAGGTTTTGCTATTCGAAAATGCATGTACAAGATCTAGCTTCATCTGACTGGAATTTTGAACGCTAACAGAATTCCATAACGCAGCAGATATATTTCGTTCTCAGAGACTTTGATACAAAAATCATTTGAATGACGATGAGATCTCGAGATCCACGAAAAACCTAAACTGAAGCAGGTCGTGCACGATGCATGCAAGGTTTGCCAATCTTGAATTTAAGGGAAAATTTGCTAGTACGTGCCTCTCAAAGTGTAAGTATCAAATGGTTCTCGACCTGCACCATTCAAGCTTTGAGGAGTTGCCTAGTTCCGTAGGCAACATAATGTAGCTGCGATTTCTTGACTCGCGAGAAAATTGCCAAATGAGGAAACTACCACGTTCTGTTTGTAAGCTTCGGAGTTCGCAGTTGTTTGATGTCTCAGGATGCACGGAACTCAGGAAATCGCCCGGAGAGATCTATGGGATGATTATCACAGGTAGCTGTCCTTAAACGATGAAACAGAAGAGTCTAGGAGAGAGTGGCGTCCCGTTCTCGGGTTCTCTTAAGAGTTGGACTTCGGAGACAATGGGAAATCTGGAAACTTTGATCGACGGTAGTGCTGCAGCAACTGCTGCTGCTGCTTATCTCGCCCTACACATTTAGCGGCTTCTTGTTATAATAGGCTAACTCCATTGCCGTCGGGTGACATAGCGATGTCACAGACCTCGGCAATTGAAGCTCGTGATAGCATTACATTCACCACAAACGAGAGTCAGGTAGGGTAGGATATGGAGAATTGAGTTGGCAATGTCAGCCTGAAGCTGGCGAAGATTGGCCCAAGACCGCACAATACTAGTAATTGAACTAAATGGTGAAATACTTCTTTTGAATTGAAAACTCGGAACCAAAACAACATTTTTGCATCTTAAATCCAATGCGTCCCATGAAAAGCGCTTGGAGTTCTACTCAGAATAAGCTAATAACCCTCTTCAAGGTCAGAAAACTCCCATTGAAGTGTAGATATGATTTGTATAATAGCAAAGAACTCAACACAGTTCCAACTAGAGAGCATCAAAATTACATTTGGAGGCCCACTATAAAATAAGAAGCTCAATAAAACTGATGCCTTCTAGGCAATTTTTTTTTCCCATTACTGGTGAATGTTATCAACATGAGCTCCAAACCTGATCAAATCCCGTCGATGGATGATGAGCACTGCAGTGAACTTGCCATGTCCCTCAAAGAATGACATTTTCCAGCAGATGCATTGTGCTTCCACCAGTTACAATCTTCTAGGCCCTGAAGATTACCAATTCTGGACCGTAGATCCAATGGCATTAAAAGTATGAGATGATCAGTTCTGCTTTACCTCTTGAAGCATTTCCACAACCTTCTTCATTTTTGGGCGTTTCGCTGGGATGCCATCGGTGCAGAGCAATGCAATCTTCAAAGCGGCCAGCATCTCCTTTCTCCACGTAAAACTGACCGTGCTGAGCCTCGCATCGAGAATTTGCTCCGGGGTCTCCCCTCTTGCCGGAGCACTGTGAACCCACTTCACCAAATCCACCCCTTCATCGAAGACCTCATCCACTGGCATCCTTGTCGTAAGGATCTCGAGCAAAATTACACCAAAACTATACACATTTCCAGGTGCAGTGACTTGCATCGTATATGCATACTCTGAGCATTGTAGTGAACAGTCAGCAGATAAAACATGGAGATAGTTCAAAAAAGGGGGCTAAACAGCACATGCCTCATAGGCAAGAAATATATATTCAGAAGGAAAAAGCGAACATCATTAGTGTTTTCAGAGAAACATACCTGGAGGAATATACCCGAAGGATCCCGCCACTGCACTAATACTTGCAGTGCCTCGAGATGGATCTAAGAGCTTAGATATCTCTACCTCCCCAACCACAGCATTGAAATTTGCATCTAAGAATACGTTTCCAGAAGATATATCGAGGTGAATCACTGCAACATGATGAAGGAAAGCCAAACCCTCAGCTACCCCTATAGCAATCGATAGTCTTTGAGGCCAGTCGGGTTCATACTCAGGTTTCTTGGTATATTCATGCAGTAACTGCCCTAAAGTCCCATTTGGTAAGTAGTGATGCAGCAAAAGGGCAACATCTTCGTAAATCACAAACCCAATAGGCTGCATTAGGTTATCATGACAGAGTCTGCTAAGCCTTTCTAGCTCTCTAATCATCTTGTTTTGATGATGAATTATGGATCGATCAACAGATTTCAGTCTCTTCACCAACAGAATCAGCCCCGAAGGCATAATTGCCTTATAAACTGTGCTGAAAGTACCACAACTGAGCTTATTGGCATCTTTCATTGTGGCTTTGACGACAGCATCAAGATCTATGGCCTGTTTGAGGTTATCGACAAAGACATTCCCTGCCACTATTGTTGGGAGATCACTGGTTTCATTCTCTGGAACCCCTGCAGCTTTAGCCACCTTTTCTTGCCTCTCCCTCATCATAAATAAAAGAACAACTATAGTAACGGACACGAAAACTGCCAAACCAGAGCCAACAACGGCTAGTATGACTCTGTAAGAAACCCTGTGACGGTAACCTTCATGGTCAGACCCACTAGAGCTCCCACATGAGAAGGTCAACGGCTCTCCACAAAGCCCTTTGTTTCCAAGAAAGCTCGAATTGGAACTCTTCTGGAAAGGCCCGAAATTAGGTACTGGGCCAGTGAGAAGATTATTAGAGAAATTTACCTCTATCAAGCTCAACATTCCCCTAAAATCAGGTGGGATAGCACCAGAGAGCTGATTGTTGGAGACATCTAGAGAGACAAGCTTATCCAGTTTCCCTAACTCAGCGGGGAGTGGTCCATGAAGACGATTAAAGCTTAAATTCAGAGATATCTGTAAGTTCTTGAGGTGACCGATCTCCGGAGGAATGCTGCCGGTCAAATAATTGCTACCGATGTGCAACTGAAGTAGCTTCACGCAATTTCCAATCTCATGAGGTATCTCCCCCTTTAGAGAATTCTGACCTAGAAGTAAGTACTGCAACCTTGACACGTTGCAAACTTCCATAGGAATGGTGCCATTAAATCTATTGTTACTAAGATCGAGTTTGTTGAGGTTCTTGCATGCAAGAATCGACAAGGGAATATCACCGAAGAGATAGTTACTGGAAAGAATCAATTCCTGCAAATTCCCAAGAATCCCAAGCTCCGCGGGGACTGATCCTGTAAAACCATTAGAAGCTAAATTTAGGAGGGTAAGATTTTTGCATTGAGCAAAGTCGGAAACAATCTCGCCAGATAGATTGTTGTCGTCTGCTTCAAAATAAGTAAGGCTGCTCGCATTTCCAATTGCCCATGGAATGTCTCCTGTGAGATTGTTATTCCCAATCCGAACATTAGACAAGCTTTTGCAGTTACCAATCTCTTCAGGAATATCCCCACTCAGTTGGTTTTGGGTGAGAATTAAAACTTCCAACTTCCCCATCGCAAATATGCTTTCGGGAATTGATCCCTCAAGCTGGTTCGAGTGAAGGTTCAGCAATTGAAGTTCACAAACCGCACCAAGATTATCCGGAATCTTTCCTCCTAATCTGTTCTCATAAGCCGAGAAAACCCTCAAACTGCTCAAGTTACCAACCCAATACGGTATGGAACCATTCAACTGATTACTTGACACCTGAAGATCCTGGAGCTTCACCAAGCTCTCTAGCTCATCAGGTATTTCCCCAGTGAGCAAGTTATTGGAGAGGTTTAGCGCTCTAAGATTCCTGAGACCACCCAACTCCTTTGGAATCGACCCACCAAACTTATTCGTGGACAAATCAAGAAATTCAAGCTCAGACAAATTACCGAAACCGGGAGGGATGAAACCATGGAAGTTATTGCTGGAAAGGTCAAGCCTTTTGAGTGCTCTCAGATCAGAGATGAGAGTGACGTTACCTCTGAGGAATCGACGAGAGAGGTCAAGCTTTTCCACGGTGGAATTGCTCAGGCCACAGCCAATGCCGGGCCAAGAGCAGAAATCCGAGCCGTTGATGCCCCATCCAGGTATCCCAAACTCCTCATTGATGGCCAAGAGTGTAGCTTCATCAGTGAGCCGAGCACACCCCACAAGCTCCAAATTTGACAACACCCCTGCTATTAAAAGAGTGAGAAGGCACAACGTTGCCATTTTAGCCTATCGCCCCCTCTTCACTTGCATTTCCTCCAAAAGTAACCCTTATATCATGAGAAACGGAACCCACTTCTGCTTACTCTTCCCTTCTCGACAAAAACACTCACATTTTCATAAATCCACCGGAAACGACGAAACCCATTTCAAGATTTCTTCACTAGGAGCGACCATGTCCCCCCAGTGCCCGTCCCGATTAGTTCTCGACTTCAACTCTGTCGAAACCGGACTTTTCAAGAGGGAAAAGTTGCCGACGACAAGATTCGAACTTGATGTGAAACAGACGGACCCATTTAGATGCAGAACAGCAATAATACCGAGCGCTAGAGAACAAGGACGAGCGAACGAAGAACTAAGGTCAGAGAGACCAAAAAAGGAGCAGGGCAGAGCTCACAGAACGTGGGCTGTGGGCAGGGGAGCGCCCGTCCCTGCTTCCTCTCAAATCAGCGCACGGAATCGAGCGAGAAAACGACTTCGAGATTGAGACCCGCTCACCGGGAGCGCAAACGTGGAGGAAGAGGCGAGGGGGAAGTGAAAAGGCACAGAGCACACTGGGACTACAGAGGACAATCGTTTCACGGGCCAGGTGTTTCTCTGTCTCTCCCCGAGAGAGATAGAGAGAGAGAGAGAGAGAGAGAGAGAGTTTGGTGTTACGCTCGCGTCCTGTCACGAGAAATGCGGAGCCTGCGTGACTCCTCTCTCCTGTTTTGGCTTTAACAAAACGGGGCACGAGAAAACCCAGCAAATTTAACTTGGGAAAGAGGAAGGTACAACGTCGGGGGGCTGGCTTTGCTTTTGCTGTTCCAAGACGGGGGGATTCATGTGTTAATTAATGTTTTGTTTTTTGCTTTTGCTTTTGTTTATTGAATCATTCTGTTCTCCACATTGTGCTCGCTGTGGTTTTTTATCAGGTTTTTCTCCCGAGATAACATTGAAAACTCTTCTCTCAAAGTGCTGCAGGAGATATGGTAATATACCAATGTCTGTCAACATCAAAGGAGTATGCATCAGCTGAGATTATGACCATTGAGATGATGCTCAAAAGCCTTGCTTCTCGCTGCGGCTTGTTTTATGCTATCTGCGTCACATTTTGAACCTATTTTTACTTTTTGATTGAGTTTGTGTTTCGATTCGATTAAAAGTAAGTTATAGATCTTCTAATCCTGACTTCTATGTCTCGTTCTCAAAAGACACGAACGAGCCAATATCTGACTTAAAAGCCTCCCTAATGCTTTTGAGAAATAGGCATGCCTTAACAAGCTCTAGATTAAAACTGTAGTCTTTGACAATCTATTTTTCTTCTTTTCCGGCTTATCATTATGCAGGGCTCTTGCACCATAGTCTTCATTGCATTTATCGGGCATATTTTTACAACATGTGCGAGTTTTGCATGCTTGGTGAAGATATTTTGAGTCAACTTTTACATACCAAATAATATTTTTCTTTTTAGTCTAAGGTAACGCTCTCCACTCAAGCATTTGGGAATTCACAAAGAGCTATTCTCTTATGATGGGACATGTTGTCATGAGTAAAAATGAAAACAAAAAACTAACAACTTAAAACCTCACACCTTTTCTTTTCTTTTTTTTTTTGCATGTTTTACTTGAAAGTGAGTACCCTTTTTTTATATTATTCTACCAAGTTTCCTTTATTGCATTAAAAAAAAAAAAAAACTCAAAAGCTCCTCAATTTGAGATATTCTATAACTTACTACCATATGTAGCGTTTTCATTCCAATAAAGCCTTGTTATTAGAAGTGGTACATTAGATTTAAGATCTTATGAAGCAACATCTTGACAAGGCAAATGGGGAAAAAAAAAAGCTCTATATCATTGTGCCGCACAGGCATGGGATGTTATGGCCTTGATCGTCAAGCTAGCCACAGACGGAGGAGGATAGGACTTGCACACAACGTCAATGGCTGTGTAGTGAGGCTAGGATATATGAGCCCTATCCCATTCCATTGCCACACATTACTAAAAAAGTGAGAGTAAAGAAGCAAACTAAGATGCTATCTAAATTATCGACTCGATAATTGAGAATATCATTATTATTTATCTCAATCTAATGAAAATGATGGATATAGTAACTCGCGAGAATCAACATAGATGATGTTGTATTAGCATTCCAATCCCTAGCTCTCCCAAAAGTAGGTTTCACTTTGGTAATCATGGCCAAAGTCCATCTCAATCCTTTTAATCACGAGGATACTCTAAAATTTGTCATGAAAAGGGTAGCCTTTCTTCTTCCCCTTGGGCTACTTTAAAAAATATATATTTAAATGGGCAAGACAATAAAAAAAGAAACAAACAAACATGTCCATGCAAAAACAATAACGCAAACCTAGGATTCTCTCAGGTGGGTCTGCCATGTTCATTATCCCCCCAGTGGACGCTTGCCTTTGCGGTCTTTGAACAACACAAAATATCTCTCTCTCTCTCAATTTTCACCATCGTAAATACCTCAAACTATGTTCGATACGAAAAAAAGAAGAAGCCTAAACTTATACTTGTGTGAAATATTTACCTTTTATCAAAATTCTGTCAATATACACAATTAAAATCTACTCACATAAACGATGAAAGATAAACGATGTTGATATGGTACTCACATAACTAAAGTGAGATAAAAACAACATTATTTTGATTTGAAAGTTATTAAGAAGTTTTAACAAAAGGTAAGTGTGTCACATAAATACAAGTTTGTGGTTTTTGATATTAGAAGAAAAACCATTCAACTGATTACTTTTCGCTCAAAATAGTAATCAACTCTCTCTCTCTCTCAAAAAATAAGTATTCAAGCACAAAAGGTAAGTCTATGATAATTGTGTCATAATAGACATAGTTTTGGATTTTTATATTAAAAAAAAAGTTTATGACAAATGTGTTACAACGAGAATAGTTTGAGATTTTTTTGTGGATTTTCATTTATTGAATTAGATTTTTTTTCTTCATTAATGTCCAATAAGTATCCGACAATAATTTATCACGTCACTTTAGTATTATGCAAATTAATTAACGCGACATATTAACCACTATTCGCTCCTCCAAAGTTGCCACGTATAAAAATCGAACTCGAAATTCCAGACAATTACGAGATGTAGTCCCCTCTCAGCACTGCAAATTTATTATGGCCAGTCCTTCTCTATACTATATAAATTTGCTGAGAAATAATAAACCATGTAGTTCATAAAAAAAAAAAAAAAATTCTCCTAAGAAAGAAAAAAGTACATTCGGCGCACATGACTGGTGGAAACAGAACCAAGTAAGAGGCCATGCGTCATAAAAAACAATCACCAAATTGATTTTTTTTTCTTATTTTGTCTTTTTAACTCTGAATATTCTCCGTAAACTAAAGTCTCTCTTTTCTTTTCTTTTCTTTTTTATATATTTCTCCTGTACGGGCATTTTGATGGAGAATATTATATTTTTCTGTACCATTTAATATATTCATCGCCGAAAGACAAAATTCCCCCACCCATGAAAAAGATAATTTGTGCACATAATTGCCGTGAATCATTTCATGTGGACCGTGGGCCCTTTTGCCGAATTTCTTTTCAGATACCATATACTATAAAGATAAATCAATTTTTTGACCATACGCGAAAAACTTAAGTACAAAAAATAAAGGGGCATGGACAACATCATTATGCCAATAGATGCCCTAGCAACTTTTTGCTCATGATAAGCGGATATGCAGCGTCAATATATGCGGCAATTTTCCACGTGGACCGCTGGCCTAAAGTCCAAACTTTTCAATCAACGTTTTCCTAACTTTATATTTCATTAAATTATAAAGACATTTTTTTGAATTTTTTTATTATTTTTGGTGTTGTGTTTAATGATTAATGTTTGAATGAGCAATCGAGACTTTGCTCGAAAAGTTGCAATGGCAATGGTCGTGGCTAGGGGCGGGAATTTCGCAAGCTATTATGGAACTTCGGCTCGCGTGCCCAGACAGCAATTTCTATTGCTTGGACTACTATTGGCGGGGCCCCCCTTACGAAACCCTTTTTAATTTTTATAATAAATGCATTTAATGGAGCGTTAATTAATTCGATGTGACGTGATGTATTTTTGAATTGGGGAGCAATCCATTGCGGAGAAAGAGGCTCTGAGCTTTGGAGGGAGGCGAAATTTAGAAATCTTTTAATTGGATTGTCATGTACGTATGAGACTCCTCGTTTGATCTTAGCTAGATTACCTAAGAATCCGCAGTGGAGTGACTAATTTGTTTTCCTTCTTATTTGGTTGGCAAGCGGACAACGAACTAAATAAATAATTGAGAGTCGAGAATTTAGCTAAATTACAAATGTAATGTCCCCGCATTAGACTCCACACTTTGCATGAAGTTACACATCCATCGAAACCCGAGTCTCAACCTTTCTATCTCCTCTTTGTATGCGTGATGTTATTGCGGCGGCGGCGGTGGCGGCATGGAGGTGTGGCACCAGTGATGAAACCAGAGTTTGGTCACTGATGCTACAACCTATGCCGCTCCATCTTCGTCGATTGTGGCTAAGCAAGCAAGAATTGGAGAGATGGTAAGAGAAGGGAAGCGGTGCCAACAAAAATGGCAACTTCGGTCAAAGCAGTTGTCGTGGCAGAATAGCAATGATTGGATATTTAAGTATGGATTAGGGTTTTTTTGTTGCTTTAGGAACGAGGGTTTACTATGGTATTGGTAGAAACAGATTATTAGATATCATTGATCTTGAAAAATATCATCTCTCATCTAATTAATTTAATCAAAAATTATAAATCACCATTAAATTTACCCTTGGAAAATTATCAACTTATCTATGTTGTTGGATTAAACTTCGCAAGCAACACACCTATTACATTAGGGTGCAATAAATGATGCACGAAAGAAGGATGTTGATTTTATAGGAGGTCATATGTAAGCATTCACTAAGAATATGGAACTCATTTTGTACATCGATCTTATCATCTCTAGCCCAATATAAAACGGTTTGGCTTGATCTATATGCAAGTCTTTAATATGAGTGCTTAGTTGTAATCACTCAAGCTCAAGGAACTCTTTATAATTGGAACAAGAAATTGAGATATAGCAAACTCTGCTTTTTGACATTGCCATAGTGTTGGTGGCTATCTTTTCTCCAGCAATGCTCTTTCTCATTTGATGCATGGTTTAGTCAATTCTGTCCACCCTTGCCATCCTAGAAGCCAGTTAGGAGTTGCATTTTGTCCAGTTCTCTCGCCCAATGACCACTCTCTTCCCCCGTTAGGTGAGCATGGACTTAGTCCATCCACGAATCACACATCTACTAAAAGATGTCCTACTTGATGCCATTCATTATAACTCAATCCGTTCCTATATAAGCCAAACTCAAAAAATAAGTATTTGAGCATGACCATCAGGCGTGAGTAAATGATTATTTGAGGCGGATTTTAGTTATAAATTACTCAAGAAAGTCTTTACCATCGGACGAGGGCTTTTAGATGCCATGTTACATCAATATATGTGAGAAAGAAAGACCTTTGGGGATTTTAAGATGAATCTGCCTTTTGATATGGTTAAAGATTAATGGCAACGGCAGCCCTTCTTTTTCATATACATGCCTCCTCTTCAAGGAATGAAGATATGTCTCATTCTCCCACTACCGCAAAATTACTATAAAAGGAAAAGCAATCAAAGATTAGAGTTGAGCCATAAAACAGAACATGTATTGCAATCTCACATCAAATAGAAAAGGGCTTACCATGCTATATATAAACCCCCTGCCAAATGATAACCACTTTAGTACTCCTTCTTGAGGGCTTGGCTTACCTAAATCATGTCGGTTGATGATAGATGGTATTATAAGCAAGATCCTCTCAGTAGACATTTGGTTTGAGGACATCTTATATTCTTATCCGACAAGTGTAGAAAATGATCGTTGAATAAGAGGACTTAAATAAAGTGCAACTACTTATAGATTATTGGGATAGCGGAGGATGGTAATGAACTAAACCACAATGAATATTGCTGAGAAAGTTTGTCGAACAACGAGCGTGACGTCAACTCCGCGAGGGCATGAACCCCGTGGATCCTCTAAGTCGTTATACTATCATCTTTGAAGTAGAATGGCATGTATATCTGACATAAATATCAAATGACTATAATTCGGTTGCTCTTCGTAACACCTCCTTTAGCCCATTTATGAACTTCCTTCTTTTCTTGCCTTAGATTTCTACAATACTTTGCCCACAGGTAATGCATATCGGATTCAAACAATCTAAGATTTCATTGCCATTAGTCTTCCGCCAGGGGAGAGTTAAACTACAAAATATCATACGCATCGTATTCAAACAGTTCTGAAAATTTATAATCATCGAACCCTTAACTCGTGCCGGGGAGTATTAAACTACAAATCATCATACGCAATGCATTCGAACAGTTCTAAAAGTTCATAATTATACCCTTAAAGGACACTGTTTTCTCTGTTAGTGTGCAAGAGGTGTATTTGGCTCCGTGGACTGTCTCCCTCTCCGTCTCCCTCTAAAATGTCCAATCATACATGGGCTGATAATTTTCATTGAATGTGTGTTTGGTTTTGTCTAGTAAATCCTCCAGCCCATGCGCGATGCTTCATGCCAAACTTAGTGCACCTTCAAGAGCTTTGATTGAACCAAATGGTGGTAAATCCACACAATCGATTAAAGTTACGAATCTCCCCAGTCACCCTAGGGTTAAAAATCAATTAAAAAATCGAAAAAAAGAAAGAGAAACAACGAAAAGGAGCTCCTTCTCTGTACCAGGAACAGCTAAAAAGGGACAAAGCCCCCCCACCTCCCCAACCAAAATCTTTTCACTTCACTTTCTAACAGACATGACTCCACTGTCCACCCCTTGTGCCAATGGCATGTGCTCGAGTGATGGTGTGGGGAACCCACTTTTGGATGGTTGTCCTCCATATGGAACCACGCAAAACCAGAAGAGAGAGAGAGAGAGGGGGAAAAAACAACAAAGCAAAAGGTGGAATGGCGATTGGACCTGCTGGGGGAGATGAGAATCTTGATTGATTGGGATTGGGCTCTCCCTTTAGTAGACATGCATCATGACCCCCCCTTGCATCATGGCCTGTCTCTCCTGTCCATGGCATCAAAGGGTCCCCCCCTTTCTCTTTCTCTCTCTCTCTCTCCCCCACACACACACATCTTGGATGTTTTGGGTAATCTGGGGGTGTCCCCACTTTGGAAAAATCCTACAGATTTAGGTCGGGATTAAGATTCATCTAGCGGGCCCTCGAAACCTAAACCGACTCGACACTACATCGATATGCTCTTATCTCTAGGGATAGTAATTGGTCGTGACATGTGACTTGTCACAAATAATGTATAGAGAAATTGACACTCGATATAGTTTTGAAGAAAACTTTCCCTTCACTTCTATCTAAAGTTTCAATGTTTAGGCTTAGTTTGGCTTGTTATTTCGATACATTATCAGTTAATTATCAATTTGTGTAATTTCTCTTATTTCACCTCTCTCAATCCGGTCACATTTCCCAGTTACTTCTTTTTTTTTGGGGGGGGGGGTGTTTAATGTCCGCAGTACAGTTAAAAGTTAGTGAATTTCACAATCTCTCCTGTCCCATATTTAATTTGAAAGTCACTCATAAATAAATCCAGCTTCTTCATTCTAGTTAGGAACATAGAAAATACTATCTCATCTTTTTAAACAAAAAAATTGCTCTCTGTTTTCAATTAAATGAAAAACATGGAGGGTTGCACATTTGCGATTTTGCAGTTTTTTCAACTTTTTTATTCTTTCGGGTCCATACAAATTGAAATAAATATTTTTTTCCCCACAAATGGTCAGGTTTGCCTTAATGATTTCTACAATGATTAGGCCCATGGACCAGAACCAAGAGATGGAAAATGCCTTTGAAAATATGGGCTTTTTGCATTCCTACTCTGAAGTTCATATTGGGCCAATGTAATAACAAGCATGCAAATCAACATATCAATGATGAAAAACGCCGAACAATTTCAGATCCATTTGGAAAGTTTTGGATTTTGGGCCCTGATCATCATCCTTCTTTTGGCCCTGATCGTGTCGACTCGAACGGTATATTTCCGCGCCGTGCTATACCAGCTTAAACTTATCTGGACCAAACAGATCGGTGCTCAACTCCGTATCCGGAGCTCCCTCTTTAACCCGCCTATAAGCTCGCTTCTTTATTTGTCTTGGGCTTTGATAATGCCTTGCCCGCGGGCCTCGCGTATTAGAATCCACCCCTAAGACCTTTGTCATCAAATCGACCTCCATGGGAGGAAATGTTTTAGAGCCAAGATATATTTTGCACCGTAATTTAACAAGCTTTTGGAGTAAATGGCTTGGTACTTGATCTTAATTGATCAAAAGAAAGTACCAGTAGGGGAGTTCTTGATTGAGGGAGGTGGTGTGTTTCTCCACTAGATTAATACAAAATCCTAAGATTAGGGGAAAATATGACTTTAGGACACTGGTAATGCTGTGTTTAGTTTGTTTCAAGTTATAAGAAATGTATCTTTTTTTCCTTGTGTCGAGTTCTTGTGGTGCATCAAAATACTCCACTCGACCCACTTTCAATGTCTTGAAAAAGTAGACCATACTATATAATACTCTGTGACATCCCTTCAATAAATATCTCTAATGCAACCATTTGGAAAATCAGTGAGGATATGTGAAGATAAAGTTCCTGTCTGAATGGTGCACACATTTTTCCCTTTTGCTCACCTTAGATATAGCGGCAAAAAGCCACACCCGAAGTCTGCATTGTACCCACGTATCAAATACCATCCCCGCTTTTGAAATCTCCAATTTACATCTTATGTTTTGTCATTTCGTATAGATTTGCATCTTGACATCCACACTTATTTACGGGAAAAGTCATAAATCTATGATGTTGATATCAATTTAGTTTTAAACTTTTCAATTAGATCAACTCAGTCTTGAACTTTTTTACGGTGGTATCAATTTAGTCTTAAACCTTTAATTTGAACTAATTTAGTCTTAAATCTTTTCATATTACTATCAATTCAATCCACTCGATCAATTTTAGCCAGTCGGTGTTGATGTGGACGTTAGCCATTTGACCAACACTAACATGGCAATTTTTAATAATTTCTTTTTTTTTTTCATTTCTTTTTTCTCTTCTTTCTCCTTGGAGTCCTTGTAATGGTTGATGAGGGCTTTGTGGCCTTAGCTCGACCTTGCCCAGGGCTATGGGCAAGGTGGCTTCGTCGAGATCTGGACAAGGCCACCTTCTCTAGTTGATGTGAGGCCAAGGCGAGGCTGACCTCACCCAGATCTAGGTAAAGCTACCTTGCCGGTGGCCCTGGGCAAGGCTAGGCAAGGGTCGTGAAGCTCTCACCAACGAGGGGCAAGGGCTTTGCTACCCTTGCCAGGTTGATGAGCCGCTAGAGGCTTGTCAACCTGAGCAAAGGCCGTCATGACCTCGAGCTATAGGCGAGGTCACCTTTGCCAGTCGCAGTGAGGCCAAGGTGAAGCTAGTCTCACCCGTGACCCTCGCCCAATGGCCTAGTGAGTTGTTGGCGACTTGTTGGCCACTACGAAAGAAAAGGGGAAAAGGAAAAAGAAAAAGAATAAAAAATTTAAAGATTGTCACATCAACGTTTGTTAGCTAGCCGACATCTACGTCTGTATCAATCGGCCAAATTTTGAAATTGTACTAACGTAAAAAGATTTAGCACTTAATTTATCCAATTGAAATGTTTATGATTGAATTAATAACAATATGAAAAATGTTTATGATTGAATTGATTCAATTAAAAGGTTTATAACTAAATTAACACCGACACCATAGGTTTAAGATTTTTTTGATAGTTTTCCTCCTATTTACAACTATGGTCCGTTTTACTTCCCAAACTACTTTGCCCTCAAAATAACCCACCAATCCTAACCTAAACTTCTCTCTCATCCACCATCTCTCTCCTGCCTCATTACTGACCAGTTGCCAATTCCCAACCTAGCCCCCTGCCGTCCCCGACCGTGCCAACCTCGAAGGCTACCCCTTGATTTGGACTAGATCGTGATATAGTCTCCCATGGTCATGCTAATGCTACCGCAAGCTCTGCGGAGCTCGCTGGGCTGACGTGAGCCTTGCCTTGTCGAGTTGAGCTCGACGGCTTATGACCGAGAGCCGCGAGCTTCATAGAGGGCGGCGGCAGCGGCGTGGGTGCCGGCTACTGCTTTTATTTGATGATAGGTCAAGATTCCTTTCACTTTAATTTCGTGCCTAACAAAACATAGATAAAATAAACGGGAAACCTTAGACGTCGACCAGACAACAATACATGGTCAAATAAAGTTATTGCCGGATCCCTCCGTTTCCATCGCATATTTTTCTTTTCAAGGATCTTCAATTTGAAAATTTTCTTTTCTAACTGTTGAATTAGACTAATCATCACCAACAAACAAAAATGGGTTTTAAACTGGAAAAAAAACCAACAAATGACAAATCTACAGTTATTAGTGCAAAGGATCTATTCAACAAATATTTAAAAGAAATTTATCGATGAGCGCCGCAAAGCAATAGAGACACCTGATATGCAATTAAGTAATGAAACCTCGCGGTTTTACAATGCATTGAGTAGTCTAAATGTTGCGTGCAATCATCGCTTTGAAAATTGAATTATTTTCTGTTTAGCTCATTTATCAAGTATCCTTAGAGTACTAGTTGGCATAACCTATATAAAAATACACTTGATTCCTAAAATATAATCAAAGCCATAAAATTTCTTGAGTATGGGATCATGACCTAAACTAAAGTAGTATATTAATTTCTCAAAAATTTGTAATTAAACACTGAGTTAATGAAACTACTGGGACTCTCATTTTTGTTGTTGTTATGTCTGAGGCGATGTATATTTCATAATTACAAAAAAAAACAGGTTGTCAATGACTTTCTGCGATATATTTTCTGTTTTCCCTTACATTTTCCTCGCCCGTCGATAATTCAGTCGTCCATCACTTTCCTCAATGTCTGTTCTCCAGACGAAAAGAAAAAGGCAAATGGCCCATATCTTTTTCTCTTTCTGGGAAGGAAAAGCTATGGCCCATCCTTTTTTTTTTTGAACAATATGGCCCATCCTTGGCGAAGCAAGCAACGTGCACAGTAGGGAGCAGATAGAGAGCACCGTCTAGCACTAGCAGTCCACATGCAATGTCCGTCTGGCCGCTGAGCTTACAGATACGACGTGTGCGGAATAAGACCAGCGGCCATGATGAGAAAAGACTGATCTGAATACGAGGGAGGAGCAGCTTTTAGTCGGAGCTTTCTGGTGGGTCATCGCCATGCCATCTACATCTAATAACTGCATCACCCACTAGCCTCGTCAGATAGACAAGCTAAAGCATAATCACAACTTTTTTTCTTGCATTTTTTCATTTCATAAGTGAATATGCACATACACATGTATATGTGGCACAGTCTAGCAGTTCACATGTGATGTCCGTCCGGCCATTGAGCTTACGGATTCAACATGTGCAAAGACATGAAGACCAATGACCATGATGGGAAAAGACTGACCTGAATACGAGGGAGGAGCTTTGAGTTGGAGCCTTTTAGGCTCGTTTGGTTTGGTAACTTGCCAAGTAATAGAAATTTATGTTCTTTTATTCCCGGATATAAATTTGAAATATAAATTATTTGGTAAATTTTTTGTTTCAGGGAAGAGATTTGAAATAGAATCAATGAATAAAAAAAGTTAATTTTTTATTCCTAAAACAATTCCATAATCAAGGCAACTCATTTTTTTTTTCTTTTTTCTCATATTTTTTTTTTCTTGTTCTTCTTCATTCTCTCTTCTTCTTTAACCACCCACCATTAGTCGATGACCAATTGTTACCAGCTCACTAGAGGCTCCCTCATCCACTAGCAAGCATCGCCTAGGCCTCCCACGGCCACCGGCAAGCCTTGCCTGGCCGAGCGAGGCTCGATTGATGAGGAGCGGCCTTGCTGAGGGTTGGCAATGCTCTAGCGAGGTTGCCGGCCCTCGTCTGGCCTGTCGCTAGTTATCCCAAGGCCGGTGATTGGCAAAGCTTGAAGAAGAAGAAGGGAAATAAAAGAAGAAAAGAGAAAAAAAAAAAAAGAAAAAAATTATTAAAAAATTAAAAGAAAATGATTAGGATTATAAATTTTCAGAATGGTGCCAAACGTAATTTTATTTTGGGAATATAAATTTTAAATAGTTATCAAACGCTTTAAAATACTGAGAAACTATTCTTGAGAACATAATCAACATTTATAATCTTTTTATCAGAAATTGTTGGGAATAAAATGGTTATCAAACAAGTCTTTAGTGGATTACGATCACGTTATTTGTATGCCTTGGAATCTAAAACTGGACCAATTCTCTAGTTTCTAGTTCTATATTTGAAAATGGACCAATTCTCTGGTTTCTAGTTCTACCTTGAAACCATACTCACCTCCATTTTCAATATCTTGAAAACATAGACCATTCTATATACAATGTAGCATCTCTTCATTGGATGCCTCAAAAGTAGCTGTTAAGAAATCCAGTGAGGTTAGATCAACATAAGGTCTCTGTCCGAAATATGCACACCTTTTTCCCTTTTGCTCACTTTGGGCATGATGAAGATAAATACGGAAAAACAACCTGTAATTTACACCATACCCACGTATCAAATATCATATCTACTTTTGAAACCCACAATTTACATCTTATGTTTTGTCATTTTGTATCAACTTGCATCTTGACATCTGCATTTATTTACAAATATGGTCCGTCTAGCCATTGAGCTTACAGATGCGACGTGTGGCGAAGACATTAAGACAAGTGACCACGATGAGAAAAGACTGATGTGAATACGAGGGAGGAACAGCTTCAAGTTGGAGCTTTTTGGTGGGTCATCGGCCGCACCATCTTCTCCTCCTAATCATGGAGAGGGTTGTTAGAACGTCACTGCTGTGTTCACTTCCGAGACTTAACCTTGGATGTCTGAGGAACGATCACATCATGGATCGAACCGATTCGAAAGTTTTTTAGGTGGGCTTGATTGTCTTAGAAGCAGGGTTTTACCCGGTTTTGGTTGGTTGCTGAGGATGGGGAAGAACAGGTAATTGCTAAGTGGGGAAGCAAACTGGGAGCACCTCACCCGAGCGAGTTTAGCAGTAGAATCAGAACAAACCTATTTCGTCGCATGTCAGAACAAAAGCATTTATGACTCCATTTCTCGTGCATTTTCCTCTCCTTGTTATTCTAGTTCTAGGTATGTGGTCGATATTAACCTCGGAAAGCCTACAAAATATTGTATAGGCTCGTTCTATTGTCGACGTAAAGGGAAAGCCAATGTATATGCATGAAGCATGTGGAGTCAGTTCTCTTTTAGGCAGGGCCCATGCTGATCCCACCAAATATCACAATATGATGGACTTGATATTCCAAGCAATATTTAGTACATGGACGTGCATGGTGTATGCTCAATATTCATTCATTGGTTGTTCAAGTGCCACAATAAATTAATGACGGAACTTCCACGAAAGAATATTTTTCCAGCATTCATCATACTAGATCAAGCCAATAATATATTAAGAGATAATGGAATTGGTAATGGATGTCATAGAAGACTTTTATTCTAATATGACTCTTATGTGATTGATTATGTTTGTTATATCTAGACTTTGTGTCCTCCCCATGTCTAAAAGAAACTAAAACATCCTTAAGATTTTCATGATTATATAACAACCAAATATAGATTAAAAATTCCATTCATTTGAGTGGTTTTTTTGGTGGGTAGTTACCTCCACATAAACCACTTTGTTTGTATCATATCTCCGCCCTAGGTTACGCGATCGGCACTGACATAAATTATTTTTTATAATTTTTTTTTAAAATTCTTAACTTTTTATAAAATTTTTAATAATTTTTTTTTCATTTTTTTTCATTTTATTGTGGATGGTGAGGGTCACAGGTTAGGGCCATAATTGAAAAAAATATAAAAAATAAAGATAAAAAACAAATATATATATATATATAATAATTTATATTTTTTAATTTGCAAAATCTATTTATTAGTGGTTGTGCCACTTAATATGACCACTATCCATATCGGCAATTCCTAACCAAATTAAGTCGAAGGGACTATATTGATAAATTATCAAAAGATTTATAATTAAAATTTTCAAAACAAAAGATTTAGGATTGATTAGCATTTGTAGAATAGATTTTTGACTTTTTTTTGATAATTATTCCTCAAATTGTATGCACACTCATACCGCTTGCCTCGGCTCTATAAAATGAATTCATCCCATGTTTTTCTTTCCAAAACCCTACATGCACTGACGGCCAAACAAGCGTGAAATTTGCACAAAGTAAGTAGTCATGAAATATGAGCAAAAGATTGATCTTAGTTACTAAAAGAGTACATGGAAGAATATATATACACAAAAGATCTAAAATGAACTACTGACGTTATATTTTGCACATAGGATGATGAACAAATTAGGAAGCAAATTATACATATTGCAAACCATAAAATATATGTTGCATCTTCCCTAGAACTCAAAATGGTAATGAATTACAGAGTTCATGGTTGAAAATGCATGAAAGACAGTCTTTCTAACGATATTGAGAATTTGATAGAGAATCGGTCAATACCAGTTCAATAACATCTTTGGAAGGTGTTGTCACGACAAAGACAAAATAAAAGTCTATCTCAATCTCAATATATTTCGTTTGCTCATGAATACATCATTGTAATTAGTATGGGTTATGTTTTAATGATCATGAGTAAAGAAAAATTGTTTAAAAAGTCTTAAACCTAATGAACTTTTTCCAATTAAATTTTTAATTTTTCAATTGTTGAGTTATAAATATTTTCACATTTTATCAATTGAGTTCATTTGGACAATTTTAATTGGAAATCACTAACATGGATTTTAACAATTTTTAATGGCATGCTAACATTAACAATTTTTAATATTTTTATATTTTTTTTTATATTTTTCCTTTTTTTTTTTACCTTTTTCTTTAGTCGATTCTTTAGGCCTTAATAATGGCCAAAGGTGAGGGCCGACAAGATTGATCTTGCCTAGCGACAATGAGGTATAGAGCCTTGCTAGGGGGTCTTGAGGCTGGCAATTGATCAAAGAAAGAAGAAAAGAAATAAAAGAAAAAAATATTATTAAAAGTTGTGAACGTAATGTTGATGTGCCATATACGATGATGAAATCTACATTAACAACTTTTAGCAATTAATAAAATGTGAAAAAAAAAATGTTTAGGAATCACTTGGTAAAATTAAAAAATTTAAATAAATAAATAAACAAATAAAAAAATTAAAAAAGCACAAAAATAGAAAAGAAACGTGCGAAGACTTTTCTCCTGGGCCACGCTGGAAAATGAAATCCATTTAAACAACGGCCCATCCTAGCAAGGCAAAAGAAAAAAATAAAAATAAAGGCAAGGCGAAAGCCCGACAGCTGGCTGGTGCCACGTCACCGGATCTTTGCCCTAACACGGGGGACTCGGTGTCTGGCTCGGGCCCCACGCGCTCTCACAGGCACACGCACAGTCTCTCTCTCTCTCTCCCCTCAAATTCCTCCCCTTCTTTTCTATCCATTTCTTCCCATTTTTCTTTTATTTAATTCGCTTTTTAAATTCGACCATGTGAAATTCATAATTCGCTCCTACAAAAAAATTGTCGATTAAAAAGAAAAGAAAAAAAAAGGAGGAAAAAAAAAGGAGAAATGTTGACACGCCCTGCCCTGCAACGGCAATAATTCACTTTTCATTTTCCAGCTAGTCTCCCCCATCTCCCTGTCCATCCTTCTCTCTCTCTCTCTCTCTCTCTCTCTCCTCCTCCTTCTCCATTGCCAGCTCTCTCTCTCTCTCTCTCTCTCTCTTCGTTCTCTCTCATCATCGTCGTCGTCGTGATCATCATCGCCACCGTCCGCCGGGGAGATCCGTCAGGTACGTCCGGCTGCTTCTGCGATCAATCCCCTCGCCTTTCCGCGTTCTGATCAGTTTGGAGTGTGTACGCGTTGACGGGATTGGATCGTCGCCGGCGCGTTGATCCGTCGTTTTTTTTCCCTTCGTGATCCCGTCGCGTGGCAGCGATTCGCGCTAGTGTCGCGTGGTTGCTGATTGCTCTCTCCCCGTGCCTTCTCTCTCTCTCTCTCTCTCTATCTCTCGTCGTAAGTGTCTTCGGCTTTTGTCTGGTCGGTCGAGGTGGCGATCTAATCCTCGCGCGGATCGCGTGCATGTGCCGCCGGGGCAATGTTGCCTTGTCCTCGGGCGGATTGCGTGGGCTGGGATCACGGAACGATTTGGGTTCGTGTCCGTGGATTGGAGTGATGTCTTGTTTTTTTGTCGTCCGATCGGACTGATTCGATCGGGGGTCATTACTTGCGGCACTAGCGTTAGTTTCCTGCTCGAAAGTTTCGGCTTGAATGAGAACTTCTATCTGCTCGGCTCGCGGCTGTAGCCATTCACCGGTATCAGTGAGTGCATCTGGAATTGTTTCTATTCTATTGGGTTAGTTTTCGATGGCGATGTGCTGAAGAGCTTGGCTTTGTTATGCCCGCCTTGCTTTTGAAAATAGTGGACAAGTAACTGCTGATTGAGTTTTATGTATTCGGATGATTGATACTAATACATCTTGAGACCGTCTTGGGAGGGAATGTGTGTGGTGAGCTGGTTGCAGTTTTGAGGCAAGGGACTTAGTAGTGACTTTGATGGAAAAAGAATGGTTGGGCCAAAATCTGAAATGCTACATATTTAAGTTGATTATGTGTGTTTGGCAGTACAAATTTAGAAAATGGAAAGATTGCCAATCTGGAGAAAGGATGGTTGTTTAGATGAAATAACGAACCGCAAACTCTCAAGAACAGCTTCTATATTCGAATAATTCTTAACAAGTGACAAGATGATACTCTTCAGATGGTCAAATGTTTATCAATTGAGGTTTACATCAGCGAACATGATTCTCAAAGCAGGAATTAATGGCCGTTGAATGAGGAATTGTGGAACTCATAATGTGCTCAATTTCTCCATGTTTGGACCAGTACCTGCATAACATTCCTAAGAGAAAGTTATAATAGGAATCCGAATAAAAGTGGTCACGCTAAAGTTCCTGTTTTGAGAAGACTGATGCCATCAAGGTGAAAAGCAAGGTTAATTAGATTATAAAGATAGACGTTCATAAGTATGTCATTATTTTTCGGGATATTCTGTGACATGTAAGTGAGCTTTGGTGAAAGAGTTAGTTTGAGAAATTTGGGGAACAAAAGCCATAAAAAAAAAAAATCTTCCTAATGGAGATAAGCATAGGCAGTAGCTTTGGAGAATCTGATTAGACATAGACACTAATCCTGTTAGAAGGTAACTGCCAAAATATATGTCTAGATAGACTGGCTATTGTGTTTGGTTGTTATTAGGATTTTTGCATGTTTATGCTTGTTCTTGCGTTGTGGGTTTGTAATTTGGGTGTGCTGGTTTGGAGTATGGAAATGCTCTACGTTCTTGTGTACTCATATTGGTTATAATGAATTTCTCTTCTTCTTTAGTGCATCTTTACTCTTCTACGATGGTGTTCACTTGTCATAGCTTTTGATTGAAGCGGTAGTCAACATTGGAAAATGGAACTACTAAAGCTCGCATTAAAATTGATTTTAGAAGGCACTCATTGGAGTTAAAAGCAATGTAAATGCTAAAATTACCAAAGAGGTTTGAGAAAGGTAGCAGGTGGAGAAGTACCACATCAGTCCTTCATGTCCAAGGCTGACAAGACATACTCTTTAGTGCATCCTATTGAAGCGCAAGCATTGGTAGCATAGTTAATTTATCATTGAGAACTATGCTTGAGATATGTTGGGCTGGCAAAAAGAGCCGCCAAATGTTTCGTGTTAGTCTTTCTCTATGGGATGAAGACAAGGAACTGAGTCAACATGTTTCTTGACAATTTAAGCTCAGCATTTTAGGAGCAACTGTTCTTCAATATGATATCAGAGCTTCAAGTCAAGGGTCCAATCCTTGACACTCCTGTTGTTACCATTTTGTCTATTACTCATGTTTTCCTTCTGATTGTTGTTTGAAGCAGTTAAGTCCCCATCCCATGTTTTACTTGTAAGGTCCAACTCATGCGTGAGGGGGTTGATTTAACATTTATGTGTAATAGACATTGTTGGCATTTTAACTAGCAGCTTGAGTTTAAGTTTTGGGGAAAGCAGTTGTTCAACATATATGAAACGCTTTGCAGGAGCCTTCTCTTTTTGCTTGTGTTGTGGGGTAGGTGGGCAGTTCAAATTGAGATATTGATTCATAGGAGGTTTGTTATGATATAGATATTTAATGATGTTAACAGATGCATTTCTACAAAGGTATAGGTTTGGTATAGTGAACCTTATATACATGTGTATGTGTATATACACCTTTGAAGTGAAAAAATGCGAGAAAAAAGTTCTGATTATACTTTAGCTTATCTACTTGATAAGGTTAGTGGGTGATGCAGTTACTTGAGGTAGGTAGAGTGGGTAACTCATATTCTTATGCAGGCTTGACTGGCTAGATTTTGTGAAGCTCTCAAATGGGATAAGAACACCTAGGATCTGTTAAGTTTGACTGATTTTGCAGTTTGGTCCTTGATCTTAAAAAATTGAGTTTTTATTCCTTCAATGTCTTTTTGAGCAGTTTTGGTCCCTGACCATCATTTGCATGGAATCTAAATCACAATTGTTGAACGTGATGTAGTTTACTAACACATAATTACATATTCAACAAAGAGAATCCATAAATGACCAAGAAGAGCCTTGGAGGTTTAATCTTGTGATAGAATCATAATCCAACCTCTAAGCAAATGACAATCAGAGATTATAAAATTTGCTGTTTCCTTTTAGATTGCATTTTTTAGCAGATTCTCTACAAGATCATTTTCTGCTTCTGCAGTGGATTCTTGCTGAATTATCAGACACCAGAATCCGGCGCTTGAAGGATATCTACCATCCAGAAGAAAGTAAGAACATAAATATCAGGTGATGTCTAGCACTGCAAAGGTTTTGGATCCTGCGTTTCAGGGTGCTGGCCAGAGGATGTATCCTGGATTTTTTAAATTACTTGCTATTGATTTACTGCATTACCTATCGTTTGATTTCTTAATTAACATTCAATTTCCTAGTTTGTGGATGTTTGCGAATGAATACCTAGAAGAAAGATTATATATCTATGTACTATATAATGTGGTAGTCTCTGTGCTGCCATTTTGAATCTTAAGCATGTTTGAGCTTAACAGCTTGTAGTGGGACTGAAATTTGGCGGATTGAGGATTTTCAGCCGGTTCCACTGCCCAAGTCCGAACATGGGAAATTCTACATGGGCGATTCCTACATTGTATTACAGGTGAAAATAGTTCTTACTCCTCCGTATGACGGTGAACCAGCAAGACGAGTACTTCTGTTGATTTATGTAATTAAAATATTGCAGACTATCATCGATTTTTCTTTATTTTGCAATAACTAAGTATCTGCTAGTGACAAATCATCCCTTTAGAATTTTGGTTCTAATTTAAAGCCTCTTTGGTGTTACTTCAACTGCATTTTCTAGCATGATGAGCATGACCGATCATACTGTTTGTACTTTTGGTTCATTTCACAATTTTCGAGTTATTGCTGGACTTAATTTAGATGTCTGCATTGTTCTTTTCTTGAATGGAGCACTACTGGCAAAATCTACTATTACCAACCTCACAAGACCAAATGCTGTTATATCAACTTGTTATTGGTTGTCCTCTTATAGGAATAAGTAGGACATTCAGTGTTGATACATTTGTAATATACTATTGTGAAAGTCTGTCTGACTCTTAAATTATGACAGTTGAATTTATAGTCAAATTAAAATCAATGGAGTTTATGATTATTTACTGAGAGTTTAATGCTAAATAAACTATATAAAACATATATAGTAATTGTGTCAAAGAGCAATCTATCCAGATAAAAAACCGAACTTTTTTTTTAATCAATATAAAGCATATGAAATACAAGGTTATCTGTCCTCTATGAGTTTTTGTTATAATGTTTATCTCCACTGATTAATATTCAACTAAACTCCTGTAGACAACGCCTGGCAAGGGAGGTGCTTATTTGTATGACATACACTTTTGGATTGGAAAAGACACAAGTCAGGTATTCTTTGATGGATATGTTCTACCTTTGAGATGTTGGAGTTGCCTTACCTATGACTTAAGTCATGGCATGGTCTCACCCCAACATATTTTTTTTCATAGGATGAAGCTGGAACAGCAGCAATTAAGACTGTTGAACTTGATGCGGCCCTTGGAGGACGTGCTGTACAGCACAGGGAACTTCAAGGCCATGAATCTGACAAATTCTTATCCTACTTCAAACCTTGTATAATACCATTGGAAGGCGGTGTAGCATCTGGATTCAAAAAACCCGAGGAAGAGGAGTTTGAGACGCGTTTATATGTCTGTTGTGGAAAAAGAGTTGTTAGGTTGAAGCAGGTACTGGAGATTTCTGCTTTGAGTGTTATTGTTTGATCCTTGTGCTCCTTGACATATCAGTCTTCTGCTAGGCATGTAACTCAATTTTTTTTTTTTTTCAACTCATGCAGGTCCCGTTTGCTCGGTCTTCATTGAATCATGATGATGTATTTATCCTAGACACTCAGCAGAAAATCTATCAGTTCAATGGTGCAAATTCAAATATCCAGGAAAGGGCCAAGGCTTTGGAAGTCATTCAGTTCTTGAAAGAGAAGTATCATGAGGGAACGTGTGATGTTGCAATTGTTGGTAGGCTCTTGCCTCATTCATTAATGTTTTGCATTTATAATTTGTATCATTTACTCCTTTTAAATCATTTATGCTGCTATCTCTGCTTATTCATGCATATGTGGCCATTCATGCCAGATGATGGGAAGTTAGATACTGAATCAGACTCAGGCGAGTTCTGGGTCCTCCTTGGTGGTTTTGCTCCCATTGGCAAGAAAGTTTCAAGTGAGGATGATGCGATTCTAGAAGCAACTCCTGCCAAGCTCTATAGGTACCATTACTTTCTAGGAGGTTGGGTTTCTACTATTTTAAAATAATGGAGGACTGCCAGTGCTTCTGGTCTGCAGTGTGCTTGTACATATGAAATTTGGCAGCTTTTGTTATTTTCTGATCAAATAACAATTTTGGCCTGGAAAGAAGAGCTTTGCTTTTGAATGACTAGAAATTAGCGCATGTGACACTTAAAGATGGTAAAAGAGGGCAAAGATTATTGCATCCTAACTTCTAGAAGACTCCTTAGAAGGGAACATACATATTACTCTGCCAAAAGTTTGCCAGCAGCTTGAGACATGCTTATTTTTAATTGGGCCTTGAAGTATTTTAGTTGTTTTCTCATAATATGAGCAATTAATATTTATGAAAGAGGAATATGTGTACATGGAGAATTACATGAATATTCCGAAAGATCAGTCAAATTTTTTAAAAATGGGCTTGACTTGTATATGGCTTTCCCATATCATGTTTGTGTAGCTGTTGTCATGGCAATAAATAGTACAGAAACTATGTTGAATTCTTGGAATGCAGGTAGTGACTGCAAGCTGAGAGAATTGCTTTGGCAAGCATGTCTACCTGACTCTTAATTTTCATATTTTCCCCTATAAATTTTGATGTTTAAATATGTAGAGGTACTCCTAAGATATGACCCTATAATGACTGGAACAGATGCTAGTGGTTATTTGCTTATGTCTGTCATTATTGTCTTCACACTTGCCGTTTCTTGTGAATTATAGTACTTCTGGGGCTTATGCAATCGTATCTCTAGTGGTAAATTTCTTTCATTTATTAAGCTATAAGATAAACATAGGCGACCATCACCGCCATTCATGCGGTAAACATCACTATTCAAGAAAGTGGGCCTTTACCTGTTCTGGGTGCTCAGTCAAGTTGCTTTTCTTTGTAGCATTGTTGATGGTCAGCTGAAGCTTGTGGAAGGTGAATTATCCAAGGGCATGTTAGAAAACAACACATGTTACTTACTGGATTGTGGTGCTGAGGTCTTTGTTTGGGTTGGTCGAGTTACGCAAGTGGATGAAAGAAAGACAGCCATCCAAGCAGCTGAGGTAGAGTGTAGAGGTTTGTCTTTATTCTGTCCTAACTGGATAAATTATAACTAAAACCTAACTTGTCTGCAGGACTTTATCAGTAGCCAGAACAGACCAAAATCAACACGCATAACCAGAGTTATTCAGGGTTATGAGACTCACTCATTTAAATCCAAATTTGACACATGGCCATCTGGTTCTGCAGCTCCTCCTTCTGAGGAAGGGAGAGGAAAAGTAGCAGGTGATGTTTCATGTTCTCATTTGTACTCTGAATGGGTGGAGTTTTTCACTTAGCATAATCACTATTGATCATTGGTTTGTACTTTTTTCCAGCTTTACTTAAACAACAAGGAATGGGTGTCAAGGGAATGGCAAAAGGTCCTTCTGTGAATGAAGAAGTCCCACCTTTACTGGAAGGAGGTGGAAAATTGGAGGTCTAGCTTTTATTTCCATCTCATATGTCTTCTTTTAAGGATAAATGGGACTCTATTTCTCAAAGTACTGATTGAATTGGTAGGTTTGGCGCATTAATGGCAGTGCCAAGACTCCGTTGTCCAATGAGGATATTGGTAAGTTTTATAGTGGAGATTGCTACATCATTCTTTACACCTACCACTCTGGGGAAAGGAAAGAAGATTATTTCCTGAGCTGCTGGATTGGAAAGGATAGCGTTGAGGTAAATATCTCTCAAGTACAGGATGTGTTGAATGATTGTGGGATGGATTTTTTGTATTTTAACTAATCTGGATTCATGTTAAAGCAAGGTATTGTATAGCATAGGAAGACAGTTAAATTCTTATTTAAAAGGGCTCATGTCTTTAAAATAATTTTACCAATTCTTAGGGGACACTGACTATTGCCACATATGCCTTCTTGATTATAGGCATGCCCTTGTGGCCAAAAAAATGTATCTATGGATCTTGCCCTTATTTTGTCATAGAAATGAGTTCAGAGGAAGAGAAAGGAGAAAATGAGGAAGTGGATGGCCGAAAGAGTTCAAAAACCTGTAGTTTATCTTCCAGACCTATAGTAGATATTATCTGTTTATGATTAGCCAATGTTTGGGAAAGTGGACTGGATTGGCTGATTTGGTTGGACCCATGGTCAGTCTGTTGTCTGGTTTGGTCAGCCCTCTGAAACTGGACTAGTCTAAAAATGGATTGGATTGGTATTGATCACAGTCGAACCGCGTAAAACATTGGACTGCTCCCATCGTGCTGGGAAAATGCGTGAGGAGACACATGCAGTGTGTGTTTATCTGGCTCTTTCAGGCACCAGCATGCATGCAACACCATTCCACCGCAATGCTTCATTTGTCATTATTGTCCACACTATATATCTTAAAGAGTAGTAGAAGCTTTGGCTCTAAACAAAGCAATGAGACACCGGGCCAAGTAGTCCATGCTATACTTCACACACATGTAAATAGAGTTTAGTCACTACTGCCATTAGTGTAGATGCAATATTCTTTGAAAAATAAGATACAAGCCTGGCAAGATTGCGATCTGAACATGGTATTTTCAATTATGACAAAATGATAAAACACTGAGCCAAAATTTTCATTATACGAGGTAATATCAGTAACCATACTTAACATAATCTGAACGGGGGTTCCATTGATTGAACTAGTTGAACCACGAACCTGTCAGTTAGCTGGTTTATTGACTGGGTTGGTCATTAAAGCACTGTGATTACCAGTTTATGAAGTAACCGTACTTAACATAATCTGAACGGGGGTTCCATTGATTGAACTAGTTGAACCACGAACCTGTCAGTTAGCTGGTTTATTGACTAGGTCAGTCATTAAAGCACTGTGATTACCAGATTATGATAGAAGAGGAGACTTACAACTTATTCTTCATTTCAGGAAGAACAAAAATGGCTGCTCGGTTGTCTAACACAATTTTCAACTCGTTAAAGGGGAGACCTGTTCAGGTATGGTTTTCTGGGTCTTCTCCAGTTGGGCAATGGAAATGACATATCGCATTTTTTTAATCGATTTTCCTTATAGGGTCGTATTTTTCAAGGGAAAGAGCCAGCACAATTCATTGCGCTTTTTCAGCCTATGGTGATCCTCAAGGTATCTTCTGTGCTTCTTCAAGATGATGCAATGGTTCAAAATGCAGCAGGATTGGAATATGTAATTTGGATTATGAGGCTCATTTTCTATCTGAAATCTTTCCTAGGGAGGTTTGAGCTCAGGTTACAAGAAGCTAATAGCAGAAAAAGGTTTAACGGATGATACTTACACGCAAGAATCGGTGGCACTAATATGTATATCTGGGACTTCCATTCACAACAATAAGGCAGTCCAAGTGGATGCGGTATGTGCTATTGAGTTTCATTTTGTTTTGCGGACTACTAATGTATAGATGGCTTGCTATTAATTTCAGCCACCAGATTGATATCTGACGTTTAGTCTGTTTTTGAACATGTGCCTTTAACTTTTGTGGAACTACATGCCTGAATCAATTGGAAAAATATGGAGCAATTGTTCATGGTTAGACAAGAGTGTTTGTTGTTCCTCTTCTGTTGTTAATTTGCCCTTTAGGTTTTCTGAATACTTTTCTTCTCATTTTGATAGGTTCCACAACTTGTTTGAGCTGTGATTGGTGATAGTTTGATCAGTACAAAACTTGAACATATGTTTGTTTATTTATTATTTATTATTTTTGTTCAAGTCAAGAATTTAAGAAGTGAATAGTGTGTTAGCAAATGAGAGGATCTCATACTTGTAATGCTTCTTAATTGTGAATAACAGAGATCATCTCCATATTTTTGCGTGAAGAATGTTGCCAAGCATTAATTGTTGAATCTTGACCATGAAATAGTTCAATTCATTGTTGGTCATTAGCCATTGAGCTGATTGTTAGTTAGATGGTTGTCCCCGTCGTTGAAGTTGTTGTGCATAGTTAGCCATTTGAGCAACGAAGTGTGCTTCATTTATATCTTTTGATGATAGTGGAGGGTTGAAAACTCTTACATTCTTAATGAAAACTGTATTTATAGAGCAGATACTTGTAGGAATAGTTCATTTACACATGTCTGATTCTAAAACAAGATTGAGTTTCAAGTTTTGACATAGCTTGTTGAGAAAAAAATCAAATATGGATGAAAAGTTTATTTAGAGTTTATTAAATGTGGAAAGCCAAAATGCCAAGCAACGCCCATGTTAAAAATTTAGTGAGCCAAAACAATTGAAAGGGATTATTGTCCCACAGAATGCCAGTGAGCCTGTGTCTCTTATATTTTTCATTTGGACTTTGTCTTCCAACAATTGGGCATGTGACAAAGTTCAATCACTGTAATTGCTTCTAAAAGTGAGAACAACATAAGATCTGATTGTATCTATGGTTTAATTAATGTCCCAATTGCACCTCCTAGTTTGGGGTATCAACATTTGCTCTGGGTCCTCTTGTTCTTGCTTTTAGAAAATCTAATTATCATTCTACTTCCCCCAATTTTTGTTTATTGATTCATTGTATAGGTGCTTCTTTTGTCTTATTAACTGCTAAATTCTATAGCTTATGAGGACTGTGGACATATTTGTCACAGAAAGGAGTACATTCTGAACATTGCTGATTTTTAAGTCAACTATTAATTGATTGTGCATACTTAAGAAGAGACTGTTTGCTATCGACATCAGGCAGCACATACAGTCGGTCACTGGAATTCTCAGGGAAGATTATTGGTAAAAATAGGACGGGCAACCTGTATCTTGGAATGGACATTCCATTTTATGGATTGCTGGCAATCCAGCATGCCAAATCAGGTGCTCCAAGTGATGGCAAAAATCAAGTCAGAATGAAAGAGATTTGACACGCCATTGAATTCATTATGTTTGATTGAGCCAATTGACTTACCAAATATCAATTGTTTAAATTTATTTTGCTAACTATGAAAATATGTGGAAGGTTTTTCAAGCTACTAAACCTGTGAAAAGGCTGAAGCTTGTGCGGAATGCAATTATCTTGGTCTTTCAGTTGAAAATGCAGAGTTCATCTATTGTAGCAATTAACTTGATGTAAAGAAAAAAAAAAGAATTATGCACATGGTTGACGACAGAGATCTGTTTAAAGCAAACACAGTGGCTTTATTATTTCCTCTGATGACACCTTTTCGTGAGTGCATCCTCAATAATCAGTAGCCACATTGGAGATGATGCGAAAGCGGCACCTATGCTAAATAATCCTCCCCCGGTGTACATGGCCAGATGAGAGAAGAGTCCCATTTAAATAAGATATCATTTGGAGACTCCCCCCTCTGGAAAGGAACCAACCCTCTGTTCTTTTTGAGTAAATTGGTTGGTAAGTCTTAATCTCCTGGACTGCAATTGCGAAAATCTCTAGGAAAATATATGGGATACACCAAAAGCAAACTATGAACAGATGATGGGTAGCCCGATTTACTCCATACTGGGGAGCGAAGGAATTGTTAGCTTAGAGAATGGCTTTTGCATACTTCACTAGAGCCAATGGTACAGGCAGAGGCCTTTCGTTTAGGTGCCTACAGCCTTTCAAGTCCATTTAGCATGAAAAGAAGAATACCAGTCAACAGGAGGCCACTGCTAGTTTCTCAGTGTAACAAAATTGGAGGCTGATAACCAAAGAGTGAAGCTAAATGATATTGCATGAACAGTTCTTGTGTTGTGCGACTGTTACCAAATCTCTTTCATTTTGCCAGTTAGCTTAAAGGTAAAATAAATCCGCAATTGCTGTAGTTTTTGCCTCTTTTCTGACCATGTTACTTCTTATTCATCCTCAGGTCTTCTGTATATGCCGATAGATTTTAACTAATGGTGATTCAATTATAATTTCTTACTAAACATTGCCTGCGTCAGTCATTGCTAAATCATGCCAGTCCATGTTAATTCTTTATTGTTCAGGTGGCAACATCACTGGATTCTGCCAAGTGTTTCCTTCTGCAATCTGGAGCTTCTGTTTTCACCTGGCATGGAAACCAGAGCACCTTTGAGCAGCAACAGCTGGCTGCAAAAGTTGCTGAGTTCTTGAAGGTGAGATGTGACCTGTTTGAAATTACGCCAAGATCAAATTTATCCATGATGACAGCATAATTTTGATGTCTAGCTTCTCATAATTATCTGCGGATAGCTAAACTAATATCGGGTCTTTAAAATTCAAAAGTAATTCTTCCATCTTATTATCAACTGTTATTAGATGTATCATGTTGGTTATTTGAATTTAATTATGTATATTGACGATTTTGGTACATTTTCCTGTGAAGAGCATCCTCATTTAGTAGGAGGATCAATATGTGTGCATATCATTGTCATTAAAGCACTAAGACCACGATAACGGTTATTGAAAGGAAAAAGCTGGGTAGAATAAACCCACATTGTTTGGTTAAATATGCAAAATTTCCGTCATTGTCACTGATTGAACTGCACAGTTCAGATTTTTCTTGGTCCATGGTATACAATAAGCTAATCGAGGCATGTTAGTCTCAGTGCTCTAGTTGTCCTTTGTGCATGTTTTAGGTTCATGCAGAAGTTCACTAAGAATGGTACTTGTGATTACTTTAGTGCAGGCTGCTCTCAACAACAGCTGTTTGTTCAGTTGTCGCAGCATCATCACCATTGCTAGAACAGTACTGCTTGTCGTATATGTTCTCTGGGCATGACATCATCATATATACTGAGTGTAGCTTACATACAAGTGCATATGCATTATCCTTCCAGTAAATGTAGTAGCTTGGAACCTAATTTACTCAAAGTGCATCCTTTAGTCTTTGCTACTTAACATTGTGAGCTGCTTAGACTATACTTAAAGTTGGTTACTACTGGGACCAATTGTGTTGTGCCTTGTCATTACAGCCTGGAGTAGCTTTAAAACATGCTAAAGAAGGAACTGAAAGCTCAAGTTTCTGGTTTGCACTGGGAGGAAAACAAAGTTACACCAGCAAAAAAGTTTCTTTGGAGATTGCCAGAGATCCACACTTGTTCACATTTTCATTCAATAAAGGTTAAACTTCATATATAGTTCAGCAGAAGCTAACTTTTTTCTTGTATTTTGTTCTCCAATTGATATATGATGGCTTCTAGAGTGGAGGTGCTTTTCGAATCTCCCATGTTATTCTTGTGGCCATCAGTTCTGACAGTATTTCTTTTCTCTTTTTACCATGTGGATGATGCAGGAAAGTTTGAGGTAAGTTGCATCCACGAATATCAGCATTGCTTGACATGTTTTAACATTAGCATGCTATATCTGACAATAAGTACTTGTTGTAGGTCGAGGAGGTATATAACTTCTCACAAGATGATCTTTTGACTGAGGATATCTTAGTACTTGATACACAAGCAGAGGTATTCGTTTGGGTTGGTCAGTGTGTAGACTCCAAAGAAAAGCAAAATGCTTTTGAAAGTGGTCAGGTATGGCCTAAATTTGTTTTTCCATGTTGGTTCTTTTGTTAAATGATTATTTTATTCACCGTAAAAATTGTTGGCAGAAATACATAGAAATGGCGGCATCTCTAGAAAATCTGGCCCCTACAGTTCCACTTTACAGAGTCACTGAAGGAAATGAACCATGCTTCTTCACCACTTATTTCTCATGGGATCCTGCAAAAGCCAATGTACGTCCTGTGGTGACAGGCACTGCCTTTTCTGCCTTGGTGTATATCCCCATTTCTGCGATAATTGAATAAATGTTTTGGATGGCCAGTTATCCTGGTGAAATATACTTGAAAGATGTGCAGAAATCTATTTAGGACACTAATAGTTGAGCAGGTTTGTGTGAAGAACTAATGTTGCATCCTATCTTGAGCCATGAAATAATTGTGATGGAGGATTTCTGTAGTGATTAAGATTAGTCAAATGCACAGCAGTAAGATAATGGAGTGAAAAAGTGGATCTCTCATCAACTTATGAACATAGATTGTGTATTTTGTTATCTGCCACCTTCCTCTCTATCTTTTTTCATGCTTATCTTGAGGTGCAAGGCCATTTTAACTTCCTGCTGCCTTTTTATGGATTGTCCATGGATTTTGTTACTCTGCTTCTGTGTGATGGAATTGTACTCCAATTTTGCCAATCGGTATATTTGGAAGCTTTAAAATGGTCCTCTGTTTAGGGCATTTTACATGCATATGATACAATTCTCAACATTTAGTTCTTCATCTTATTGAATATTCAGAAAAGCTTAATGAAGTTATGCTAAAGAGCAATAAGTCACCATCTTTTATCATTGCTTATCATAGCTCTCATTCAACCAGGTCCAGGGAAATTCATTCCAGAAGAAGGTGGCATTATTGTTTGGCTTAGGTCATGCTGTGGAGGTAAGTGCTTTGTCTGGTTGACAATGCTGCAGCTTAACCTGTTGTTGTAGGTATATGTGATAGACAAGTTGTCAGTCTTATTATATGGGAAACTCCAATTATTGCTTGTGTTCCTTTTGATTCACAACTTTGCATTGATGACATATAATCTGCCATATTTTGCGTTAAAGTACATCTCCCGTCTTCCATGAGCCTATATTGACGTTGTCTCCTTTCACTTACTAGCTCAAGGTTTAAGCTTTTCAATTGGACATTCTAATCATTGTATGTGTCTATGAACTGGTCTCATGGTAGAAGTTCTATTCTGAATAGATATTCTTCACATGGATGGCTTGATTGGGTTGCCTTGTGGAGACCAATTGGGAAATAACTAGAGTATAAATTGTTTTTCCTTCTTTGGAAATTGGTCTTATTGCAACTGATCTATCTCTTTCTTTTCATTTTCTTTCTCAACAGCAGCTGCACCTTTGCTGGTCAAATTCATAGAATTGTTTTGAGAGGCATCTTGTGTTTCTATATGTTTTCTGTTCATGATCTATTGAAACTAATTTGCAATACTGAGGTATTTGGGTTTGCCACCACCACCATCATCATCATCATGATGGTGGTTATGTTGGCGTTGGTGATAATGATGATGATGATGATATGCTTAGGCATCCTGTTCTTGTGGAACTTAGAACTTGACCGAGGAGAATCATATTGAATGATGTATTGAATAAATAGAAAGGAAAACTATGTTAGTGACTAATGCTTTTAATTTACATAATGTTCGCCAAAATTGGTTAGTGCCATGTCAATTATCTTTGTTAATTGACTCAATTATTACTTGATTGAATTAAGACCTTTCTGAGCTTGTGATTTATCTTTGCCCTGTGGTATTGCTCTATGGCAATCCATGCTGTTGCAGAACCAGGATAGGTCCAATGGCAATCAAGGAGGACCAACACAGAGGGCTTCAGCTTTGGCTGCGTTATCTTCTGCATTTAATCCGTCCTCTGGGAAGTCATCCTATTCAGTATGTGTCTTTTCACCTACACTGTTTTAATCTATTTCATCTTATTTTTCAGGTTTGTAATGTCATTGTGATCACTTCTTATAAGTAAAACGGCAACTGGTGTTAGTGCAGTACACAGAAGACAGCTGTAGGCACTTTGTACTCTGAAATTGTGCAAGCTTCTGTCTGCATAAGTAATATAACCCTGGTAACTCAGATGAGTGTTGGGTCACTTTCAGTATTCAATGAAGTCTTTAGTTGTTGACTTGCATTTAACTCAGCCTCCCTGTTCGAGAGCTGTCAACACCCTGCTTAAGATATACACTTTCAAATTGGGAGACAGATCTACCATGGCTTGTCTTCCACAATAGTTTTGCAGAAGTTGCTTGCATTTTTAAGAATCAAGAACAGCAGTAGTGGTTGTTGATAATCTCGGTATTAGTGAATGTAAGGAATTCCACATGCCACAACTAAGATATTGATGCAACAGGCTCCATTGATCTACTAACCTTAAGTTATACAGTGGTCTTTTCATCATTTGACCATGTATTAGAGAAATGATTCTCACTACTCTGAGAGAGGGAAAATAGTCTTCATACTGAGAATAGAGACCTCCATGGGCTCAGTTGAGAAAGTATATCTAGTGCTATCAGTTTAGTTCATTCCACCTATTAAATGCTGAGCATATTCAGTCTAGAGAAGATTGAGACAGAGTTGCTACAGTTGAGAAGTTGCTTATTTTTTCCAAATTATATATGAAAGCAGGAGAAAATTTTCATAGTGAGGCTTCAGTTGGAGATGTTCCAAAACCTGTTGAGTCCAAAACTTTGAACCAAACATTTTATTCCAATTGTTCAAGGTCCAACATATTTTTGGGGAAAAGTATTTCTTCAAATTTGTTTTAGGTTTTAGTTTGCTTGACTTTAGAAAATATATATATGTTATGGTTGAGCTGGGTGCAGCTCTGCATACTTCTCCCTGCCGTAATAAAACCTCAAGGCTTTGCCCATCCTGTAACAAGTTCTCACGATCTCAAGCTTTGCACTCTCAACCCTCTCACTTTTGTTTCTTGTTTTTTATTTTGTTTTAGCCAGTTGCTTTTAGTGCTCAGATTGTCATTGATTCTTATATAAGCTTACCTTTTCCTTATGTTGTATCCAGAAAATAGCAATATAAGCTTGACTGATGACCCAGGCCAACTGGATTGTCATTGATTCTTATATAAGCTTACCTTTTCTTCTACTGCCAATAGTCTATCCACAATGTCTCTAGTAGAGCGTATTATTAACATTATTAGCTTCACTTCTTGTATAGAAGCATCCATAAACCTGACTCCATCTCATTGGTAACTTCTCTAAAGTTGGAATACTTGTCTTTAGTGCTTGTCAAGTAAGAGAATGTGCCATTGCTGGAGATTTAAACTGCCAACTTGGCCTCCAATTGAAGTTGGTACCTTCCTAGCCGCAGTTTTGGATGAAAGAGTGATCAGTGGCTCTCTGCTCTCTGTCCATCATCAAGTTCCATTTTGTCTTGTTTTCAATGTGCCACAAAGAGTCAACTGTTTATAGAAAACCAAAATTATTCTAAAGCCGCTCTACCTTGCAGTCGCAGTTCTTTAGTCATCTCGCACTCCGTTAAAACAAAAGATAGACATTTCAATTGGTTGAAAATTCATCTGTCATAAGAAAGGAAGTGACCACCTTCCCACTTTGTTGCCATTTGACATTCTAAAAAATGATCCTGAAGATCATTTAAAGGTGCCGCTGCACCTCATTTATCACTATTAGAGGAGATAAAATTTTTAGTTTCCTTTTTAGATTTGATTGCATAAGATCCAGGAGATCATTCAAAGGTGCCTCTTTACATCATTTATCACCACTGGAGGTGATGAAATTCTCACTCTCCTTTAATTTGGCATTTGAAAGTGTATTTTGTCCCATAGTAAACATCATTTCTTCATCTATTTTCTATGCATGGATTCAGATTATTCAAGCTTATTGATGTTTTAATATGATCTTATTTTTATTAGTTTTGGGCTAAAATTAACCAAATTGTGAAATCGAAATTTAATTTATGATGCTTTTTCTAATGTGTATGTTTGTCTTAGGGTGTTGACAAATCCAATGGCTCAGACAGTAGTGGACCCAGGCAACGAGCTGAAGCATTAGCTGCCTTATCCTCTGCTTTTAATCCCTCTTCACCGTCAAAACTCTCTGCCCAAAGGCCATCAGGAATCGGTCAGGGATCACAAAGAGCAGCGGCCGTGGCAGCTCTTTCTTCTGTTCTAACTGCTGAGAAGTCACCAGATAACTCCCCCACTCGGTCTAGTGGAGCTGCTCCAGAAAGTAGCCCGCCAGGTAAAATTTATTAAACTCAGTAGGAAGTCTCTCCACATTAGATCTTTTATTTAGCATGTACTTGCTATGCTAAGGATTTAACTGCAATGTGTGATCATGACAGAGACAAACTGTCTTTTCCTCCATGCTTGTTAGTTAATTTTACCACTCGAGCCTTGTAGTGCTTTGACAAACCCTTTAAAGGTTGAAACCTATCTTTGATTATTGGAAAATTTTTTTTAACTCACTTTGTTCCGAGTATTTAGCACTCTTTTGCATCCATTTTCTGCATGAACAAATGTGGGCAAAAAGTATGTTAAAATTAACTGTCTGCAGTGGACACAAAAGGTGAAAAACCCCTTTCCCTAGTGGATGATCTGGTGGAAGCCTCAGAAGACAATGAGACAGAGGGATCTACGACTGTCTCCGAGAATAATGAGGAGCAATCAGAAGCCAAGCAAGAGCCACTCCAGGATGTTAACACCAGTGAAAATATGGTAACAGTGTTCAGTTATGATCAACTGAAGGCTAAATCGGACAATCCAGTGACTGGAATTGACTTTAAAAGGAGAGAGGTCAGTAAACATTGTGAGCCTTGGTCTTTTTTTTAGCTGATTAATTTTTTGGATGGTTATTCATGTCGTGCTTTTTCACATGCTAGGCTTATCTGTCGGAAGAGGAATTTCAGGCTGTCCTAGGGATGACAAAGGATGCATTTTACAAGTTGCCAAAATGGAAGCAGGACATGCACAAGAAGAAAGTTGATTTGTTTTAGTAAAAATTGGTCCTCTGCTGCTGCTGTGTTCATTTTTTAGAGTTCCTTGTTCACAATATTGAATGTGTTCTCTGCCAGAAAGTTGTGAGTTCATTGGTGCACTTCAATCTGGACTGCTGTCTGGCATTTTGCCCCTTGATGAGTTTGTAGCTGTCGGTAGACCGGTATGGGTTGTGCTGCCATTGGAAGAGTGTTATTTTTTCAAATGCTCCTTTCTAGAAGCTGCTGTCTCCTGTCGGTCGGGGATAGTAGTTTGAAATATGGTAGGCAAGCTATAATTCTTTGATTTGGTCGTGTGTATCCCCGATCGTGATTTGTTCATTTCTTTTTGTGCCTCTTTCCATTTGATTTGTGTAAATGGGGTGTATATGTAATGCATGAATGTTATATAGTCTCAATGTAAGACATGGAGAGCAGCATTGTTTGTACCGCTGTGCTTGCTGTTATCTACAGACATTTTGGCTTTGCCTGTTCCTTTCTTCCGTTAGAGTGGCAGATAATACTCAAACTATGTCACTGATTTCAGTCCTTATGTAAATAGTGCTATGCATATCTGATCTCTCAGACGTGAAATAGTTTGAATTTGAAATCTTGAGTGATTTTCAGGGCGCTTTCACTTTTGTGGTCCTGCACTCGTTTATTGATGATAATCAGGTACCTTTCCTGCTCCTCTCTCTCTATTCGTGGGCAGCATCAACCGACGGCTTGCGCTGCCTAGCCAAATTATTGTGACGGCTAGCTCCACCCAGCCAAGCAGCAATTGCGGCTCGATTTGGAGCAAAGTAGGCGCGACTTCAGCACTTACCTTTTTAATCCTTCAAACTTATTGCAATGGTTCTTCATTTGCTCGACCAAAAAAAGAAAACGACTCTTATGAGCGAATTCAGATGTAAATGAGGCTAGACCACTCAAGCAGAAAAGGGATGTTGGTTGTGACTCCATCAAACCGCAACTACGTTCAAGGTTTCCCCTCCAATTACCAAAAAATAAGAAAGCTTCAAATGACATTCACACTATGATTGTCATTCATGTAAGAGGTTATATTACTTGAGTGGTGGTGATTTTATTTTTGGGATTTTATTCCTTTTTACATACGTAAGGGCATTATGGTCATGCAAAATTTATATTCAATATAAATATATTGTGATAGATGTAGGACTTTAGTAACACAGAAATAAAGAGCCCCTCGTTGACTTTTGCGATCTATTTTTTTTTTTCTCTTTTTCTCCACTCTTCCTCTTTCTTGGCTATTTATCATAGGTTCTCTAATTAGCTTTACGACATGGTATTCAAGCAAATCTAAATATTTGATTCCTTGATCCCATTGCTGGTTTGAGAGTTCTTCATTAACTCTTTTCCTTCTTTGGCGTGAGCCACCTGGAGCAGCGAGTTCAACCCATTTTCTTTCCTAGTCTCAATACATACAAAGACTAGGATAAATCATATTAAACAAATTCTAATTGCGATTGTAAATCAAAACATTTATTGATCCGTGGATTCAAGGATCAGAATATTTTTATTAATTATGATTGATTGATGTTGCAGGATTTCCATTGAAAGTATAATTAATTGAATCATGATTTTTTTTTTGGTCAAATATTTTCTTCTATACAACAGCCTAAATTTATGAGATTTTAGCATTCCCTTTGTGAAATCAATGGGGTCAATTGTGTCTGATCATATGTCAGTATTGATCATATAGAGCCAAGGGCTATTTTATTTCTTGCATTGAAGTTTTGGTGTTCTTGAGATGTGGGAGATATATTTACATTGAGATTATCATCATGACCGACGCTAAGTCTTTTACAGATAATGTCAATGTTCATATTACCACCATCAAATTAAATGGAGCCTCCAATTATTGTTATGGGCTCAAGTTGTCAAGGTTTATATTAATACCAATGGGAAACTCAAGAATCTTACAACAAACCCTTGCTATAAATTCTAAAGAGTATGGTGACTGGTTGAGAGAGAATGATATACTTTTGGTGTTGTTTACAGAATATCATGGAACCACCCATGGTTATTAATGTTATATTCCACGTAATTGCCAAGGGAGTGTGGGATGATCTTATGGAAAGCTACTCACAAGACAAAAACATTTCTTAGAGTTCAAGAACTATACGAGAAGATCTTTAATTTTAAAGAGGGGGATAAGTCTCTTGGAGAGTTATAGTGCTTTGACAGGCATGTGCGAAGAACTTAATCTTATCAGCGCATCACTACCGATCTTGAGAATTAAAGAACCAATGACCTGAATTTCAAGTGGTCAATTTTTTTTTTTTTTTATTTGAGCTAAATACAGACTTGCAGCTTGTGAGAGCCAACGTCTTACTGGAGAGAAAGCTCTTTTAATGGATGGAGTATTTTATTGGATTCAATGCATTGTCTCTCCATCTTCTATATTATTTGAAGATAGTTAAGCACTTGTGGCTAGTAGTGGGGGTTGTGGTTGTGGTGGATGTTTTAAAAGAGGCCATGGTTCAGGGGAAGGTTGTGGTCATGGTGGTGGACATGGGGGATAGATTTTTTTTATCAAGACAATTGTTGGTGTACATATTGTGGCAAATCTAGTCATAATGTGGACACTTGTTGGGCCAATCATGGCAAGCATAAGTAGGATCAACGATTGGTTACTGCAAATACTGTTGTGTCTGAAGGGAGTGCTGGGAAATGTGTCTTTTGGCGAAACGAAGCCATCTATCCCAATTGCAGGTAGTTCTTCTAACTTTGCATTTTGGGATGATTTGGTTACATAACTTTTCAGAGTGTCCAGCAACTAGAGGCTTCCAATTACTCATTTACTGCCACTCTTGTACATATAGGTGACATGACATTTTTCTCTACTTTGTCCCCTAACACTTGGTAATTGACTAGGGAGCTTCTAGTCATATGATGGGTAAGTAAGAATTATTCTCTTCCCACCATAACTCTAGTTCTTCAACTCAAGTTATTTTAGCTAATGGTTCATATACTCAGGTGGTTGGATCTAGGGTTGTTTCACTTATACATTCTTTATCTTTAAACTCCGTCTTACATGTTCTCCAACATCCTATGAATTTGTTGTTTGTTAGTAAGTTAACTTAAGCACTCGATTGTTTTGTTACATTTCACCCATTTTCTTGCATTTTTCAAGACCTTCTAATGTAGAATAGTTGGCAAATGCTTATATGGAAACCTTCGAGTGTCATAAGAGGACGTAAGTCCACCTATGCCATAAATGATGGGTCAATTTCAAATGGTTATAACTTTTGATCTAGGGGTAGTTATGACACGTACAACATATCAAATCAAAAAGGATTGCGAGAATTTTGAAGATGCAAATGGAATTTGCTATTTGGGCAATGTTTGATCTCCAAATTCACGAGTTTTCCTTGATTTTCGGGCCTTCAAAGATTTCAGAGGTGTTTTGCATATTTCCGAGGTGCATTTGAAGACTTTCCCCTTTATCAATATTTTTCCTTAATCATGTCATTTTATTTTAATTATTTGATTGTTTCCTAGAGGGTGACTTTCGTATAAATATGCATCTAAGAAATTGTAAATGGTACTTCGTTATTCATAATAAACATTATCATTTGGAATCTTTTTCTAAGTATATATTTCTTTGTGTCATTTAGTATTAGAGCAATTCTCTTATATGATGATGACTAATAATGTCAATGTCAATCTTCCAGTAGTTGAGGGCAGTGAAACAAGCTTAGTACACAAGCTAAGTTCAACTACTTTAGAGAGCAATTGTTGTCACCATCTAGCGCTTGTCCATCAACTCCAAACTAGATAATGTTCTAGCTGAACGTGCTTAACCTACTCTAGTTTCGGTAGTAGCTATGAAATGTGGGGCAAATCCCCAAAAGAGGCGACAAATCTATGTCAATGACTCCGAAGAAAAAGAAGAAGAGTTCCTGGATGGGTCTGTTTATGGTGGCCATCAGAATGGGGGATAAAGATGAGGCCCTGAGCAATATCAATAGAAGGTTGACCTACCATCCTTCATTAGCAACTTGAATATCGAAGACTTTCTAGACTAACTTTAGGAGGTTGAGAAATTCTTCAATGCCATGGAGATCGAAGAGGACTATTAAGTAAAACCGGTGGTATACATGGTGAAGGGTGGCCTCTCCACCTAGTCGGAGTAAACACAGCTGACCAACACCGACAAAGAAAAGCTCCCATCTGAATGTGGAATTGTGTCATGACCCTGACTCCATCTCCAGGGTCTCGAGTAGCAAGGGTTATTTTCGTGACATCCTAGGTGTGTCGTCGTCCCGTTCATTTTTATCTTTTCATTAAGCACATGCAGAAGCATACATATAACACCTAGACAACAACAAGCAGCTAGGAAAACAACAATTTACAAACGCACAATTACATCAACTACGTTTACAAGCCCTTCATGCCTACAATTTTGAAAAATAATGGGATGGGTCGTGGACTCAGTGAGTAAAACCCCTAATTCTCTACTAGCAGGACATTTCATCATCAAAATCAAATATGTACAACACTAGCAATGCAATGTCGATGGTAGATCAATAGCAAACTTATTGCTATCCTCAACTATATGCAGATGTCTATCACCACATACTTCAATGCATACTTACCTTTAGCATATCAATGAACACATCAACATATCATGCTTATGTATATATTGGCACTTATGCAAATTCATTTACCGTTGTCCTGGCTCGACTAGGCCCTCTCGGCTCAACCGAGGCATCCAGCTTTAAGCTAGGCATTCTGGCTCAACCAAGGCATCCTAGCTCAACTGAGGCATCCTGACGCTAACTCACCAAGGCATTCGGGCTCAACTCAAGCATCCTAGCTCAACCAGGGCATCTCGGGCTAGCTTACCCAAGGCATTCGGGCTCAAACCCAGGCATCTTGGCTCAACCAGTGCATCCCGTTCAATGAAGGAGGCATTGCTGCCAACGCTATATGATGACGGACGCTTTTTTCTCTTTAAGTGCACACACAAACTGATTTTTCATCTTTTATCTTAGCTGACGTATGCAAGGCTTGAGGGTGTGCTCATTCAAGTGAGTATGCCATGACCCTCAACATCATATTATAAAATATGCTAAGAATGATTCTTGGATCATGGCTTGAGTCACATACTTAGGACATCGCGACTTGACATCAATTCTAAGCCGAGCGAACCTTGACCTCGTCCCGGGGTGTGAACACACTCAAGCATGCAAACATGAACAAACACATAAAAAATAATAAAATAACATACACACGGCTTACACAGGTGAGCACACCACTAAACTTGACGATGTAGGGTATTGCCCAAGCCAAGAGTTAGAGATTCTACTTACAACTTTTGAGCCTAGCTCCAAGATGCTCCTTTAGTGACCGGACGGCTCCTAAAGGTAGTTTGGAGGAGAACGATGTGAAAGAGAGGAGAGAAAGGGAGAGGAAATGAGAGAATGGTTAAACTCCAAAATGTGAGGATGCCTTCTCCTATTTATAGGCATCCTTCTCTTCAATTATTGGTGCCAATCTCATGATTAAGCGTAAGAATGGGTTGGCCTATCTAGTCTCCTTAGTTGGCGTCTATGCTTATTCGTTTTGGATTGTGATTGGTCCATCTATTTATTTACCCTCCAAGGCTCACTTTATTCTTATGATGTGTTTATGGCCCTAGGGGACACATAAGCCTCTTGATGCCTAATGTATTCTCTTGATTGGTTGGCCTTTGCATTGTTTACCAATGCTATCCTTTAGGCTCATCATAACCTAAGATTCGAGATGACACTTAAGCTTACAAGTCACCGACTTCTTCTCCAAGGAAAATTTCAAGCCATCATTACCAAATCTTCAAGTGGACACCTAGGCTTATGAGGTGGAGATCTAATGACTTAGTGTCATCATTTAAGGCCTTGCTTGTCTCCATTTCATTGGACCATATTAGCACTTAACTCATCGTTAAGGGGACAATTCATTATGGATAGGTGGAACTCTAAAAGATAGGGTGGCATCAAGGCTATAGGATAGCCATAACTAGTTTCAATATGTCCTATTTTTATTGGAACACTTGGCTTGTATATTTTGCTTAATCCTTAAGGTAAATCCTTGGTAATCATGACCATATCTAGAAAAATCTAAGTGGAATGATAAGTCAACATCCTTCATGAAGAAGCTAGGATGTTCTAGAGAATTCAATTTTGTCCTTTTCTTCCTCAAGAATGTGGTCTAGAGAATTCCGTCATCTAAGTTGGTTCCGAGGCCGGAGAAGGGATCATTAGGTACACCTCGAAAAATCGAATCATGTACACTCTAGGTTTGGCCATCACACCCCATGCTTCTCCGAACCATTCCCTTAGACGGTTGGCCGGTCGGCCTAAAGGGTTGGTTACCTTCAGTTGGTTCAAGGCCAATCCTAAGGCTACCTATGGCTTAACACTAAGCCGAGATACTCATAGACCTTAGAATTAGTGATGGAATAGCCGGGTCTATCCACGAGCTCATTTCGGTCGACACCCGATCCATCCGTATGGCTCATGGTTGGTGCATTACCGATCTATGATCGGACATCACCAATTTAAGAATCATTTTCGTTCACTAATAATTAAATAGGGAACGATGCATTTTTGGTTGGAAGAAGATCACATTTGAGTGAGTCAAATCGTCCGTATATTGGTGCATAGCCAGACGGAATCACCCGCGGCTGGGCATTATGACTGATCATGATCATCCGTCGATCCAAAATCATCCCGTGGTCAATTCTCATGATCAAAAGGTCATCTTATGAGCTGGTAATCCTATCACATCGGTATAGTTGGTAGAAATTCACGGCCGACACCTTGACCAGTTTGTGACCGGTCGGTTGGTCAGTCCATGATCGATTCGTGATTCCTTACCGATCGAACTGATCAATCCATGGCCAATAGACCATAATCGATCCTTTTAGGAACTTATGGCCAATCATTATGGGGTTGGTCTTGAGGGCGTTACAAATCGAATGAAACAATGTTGAAGGTTAGGTTCTTCTAATTGATTATCAGCAATTCTAGAATTGTAAGTAACCGAATTGATCAATCAAAGCCTACATGGAGGAGTTTCGTCGACTCTCTAATTGCAATAACCTAGCCAAGTCTAGGGCACAATAGACTACTAGGTACATCAATGGCTTGTAATTCAACATTCTAGATCGTATTTCATTATATTGTTTGTTCTTTGTTAAGGATGTCTAAAAAATGGCTTGAAAGGTCTAGATGCAACTTGAGAGAATTAGCCCTACTAATCGGGATAATAGTTATTATGCATGTTGACTGATTGGAAGGGGGAGACATCAAAATGTTCTAGCATCCTCCAACTAGCAAACTAGCAATATGAATCAAGCTTCGGGGAGTACTACGAAGGTGCCCAAGGAACTAGTTGTTGCAAACAACTGTAACACCAATCGGAATGCCTATGACCCATACATTAAGCCACAACCAATCAAATGCTACAAATGTAATGAACTAGGTGATCATTCAAGCGACTACCCATGGTGGAAGATGGCCAATGTCGTCATTATTGTCAAGTATAATGAGGACATATACGAAGATGATTAGGTGGATGAAGAAAAAGTGGAGGATGAAGAGGGTGAGCACGTTACCTACGTCATTAAGTGGTTTTTGCTTGCTCTGGGAAAGAGGACACCCAACATAATGGTATTTTCCATGCTCATTGTGAGAACATAGTGTCTAAGGCCTTAAATAACCATTTATAACTAAAGACAGAGTACTCTACCTTTATATAATCGGGTGGATATGTAAAGGGGGTTCAACTCAAGGGAAAATAGTTATGTCATTTATCTATTTCAATTAAAAAGTCCTAAAAGAACACCATTATTTGTGATGTGGTCAAAATGGAGCATCTAAGGGATGGAGCATCTAAGGGATGTCTTGTCAGCCTTGCATATGAACCAATTGTACATTTATTTGAAGAAATGTAGTTTCATGACATACGGACTTATCTTCTGAGGGTATATTGTTGGAGTGGAAGACATTTAAGTTGATGCAAAGAAAATAGTTGCCATTCACTATTGGGCAACTCCCTTACATTAGGGAGACGCTTAGCTTCCATAAGCTGACAACATTCTAACTATGTTTTATTTGAAATTTCAATACCATTATGGCCCCGATTAGGGGTGAACGATTCTAGATTCCTTACAAGTTTTGCCTGGAACTTGGAACCTATCCTCGTGTACAGATTCATTATTTTTTTGGAACTTGGAACTTACTCGTCGGAACTAAGAACTTGGAACCTACCATGTCACAAATTCTAGGGTTGGTTCTAGGGTTCAATAGGTTTTTTCTTTTAGGTAAAAAATGAAAATGAACGCAACAATAACAGACAAGCTTGTCATTCATCAAAGGGAATACAAAACGAACAAAACTATGAACAGAGGAAAATGAATTCTTGGCAAGGAATTCAACTAGAAAAAAGAGAGGAAATGGAAAAAAAAAGTCTGCATTAAAATGGAACAAAATTCACAGTTTAGAGAAAAAATCCACAAGCCCATTCAGTATCCGATCTCCATCTTTAAAGAGAATGTTGAATGTGTGCATATAGTATATTACCACTAAAGGTAGTTAGGGAATAATATGCTTCTAAGTTGGTAATGATATGTGATGAGGAAAAGCATTTCTATGGCCTTAAATCCTTAGGAAATGACAATCTTCTTCCGGCACAAAGCGAGAAGATCACCATAGGAAGCATATAGAGACCACAAAATCAAAAAATGGATAGTCAAACCCAACCCCTCCAAACTAGTTAGAAAACTAGATGTTAGGTAATTAGCCTGTTTCCAAACCCCAAGCCTCAAGTAGACCTTTAGCACAATCAAGCACGAGAGAGAGAGAGAGAGAGAGAGAGAGAGAGAGAGAGAGAGAGAGAGAGAGAGAGGAGAAATGAATTTGAAACGAAATTAGGGTTTTAGGATAATCAAGAACCTGGTTCCGATTTCGGTTCTTATAGGATCGAGAATCGTTGGTTCCGAAAAGAAGGGAATCAGGAATCGGAACCTCTCTTCTTGAAATCGAGAATCGAACCGGACCCACCGGTGTGGTTCCCTGGTTCCCGGTTCTACCCGGGAACTACACTCACCCCTAGCCCTGACCACTTAGTGCTTGAAGAAGGGAAAATTTTATGAGGATGAGAAGCAAAAGTTAGCATTGCTTTCATCGAAGAAAAACTTTCCATGGCACCAATACCAATGCTTCTAAATTTTTAAAACATATTCAAATTAGACCGTGATGCCTCTGGTGTACGCATTGACATTGTTATGTCCCAAGAAGGTAAGCCTCTTACTTCTTTTAGTGAGAAACTTAATGATGTCCATATGCAATAGTCTACTTATGAGCATGATCACTTTACTATAGTACAAGCCATCAAGCAATGGCAGTCTTATGTTTATCAACACGAGTTTATCCTTAGCATTGACTATTAGGCACTCAAGTGTATCAATAATTGGAAGCATCTAAATCGAATACTTGAACGTTAGGTCTCCTTTTTGGAGCAATTCAAATTTGTGCTTTGACACAAAGCAGATCATTTGAACAAAGTTGTTGAAATGTACTTAGTCATTGTGCCACAACACTCATCACCATGCGCACCTATGTTGTGGGCTTTCACCATTTCTATGTCCTTTATGTCATGGATGACGACTTTCAAGATATTTGGAAGAAGTGTTTTGCAGCAGGCTCTCATGGAGACATGATTATTCAAGACAAATCCTTGTTCTTTGGCAACAGGTTGTGCATCCCTCGCAGCTATTTATGGGAGCAATTTATTCAAGAGCTCCATGGTGGCACCCTCGGAGGACATTTTAGGCAAGACAAAGCTGTTGCCTTGGGTAAAGAATAATATTATTGACCTCAAAGAAGCAGGATGTTGATTGATTTGTAAAAAAAGTGCTACATCTATAAAACTACCAAAGGCGATTCTCAGAATACTGATCTTTACACCCCTCTACCTATTCTTTCATAATCTTGGGTAGACTTTTTAATGGATTTTGTGTTGGGCCTTCCTTGAAGCCAACAAGGTATGGATTCTGTTTTTGTGGTGGTGGATAGGTTCATAAAGATGACATTCTTCATTCCTTGCAAAAAGGCTTCTAATGCTTCTAATGTGGCAAGCCTATTATTTTGGGAAGTAGTTCGCCCAAAACAATCACCTTTGATCGTGATTCGAAGTTTCTTAGTCATTTTTGGAGGACCCCGTGACATTATTTGGGATGGATTTACAGTAGAGCAGTTCCTTCCATCCTTAATTTGATGGTCAAACTGAAGTCATCAACTGAACTATGTGAGTATCATTCGGTGCCTCTATAATGACATGTCAAAGCAATGGGATTAGTATCTTGCTCCTATTGAATTTGCCTTCAACAACGCTGTCAACTACTCCATAGCCAAGTCCACATTTGAGGTCATCTATGGGTGAACTCCACAACAAACATTGGACCTTGTGCCCATGCCAAAAGTCCCCGGATATAGTGTTACAATTGAGAACTTAACAACAAAATTGTAAGAGATACAAAAGATATTCCATCACTATTTACAAAGCTACTGCAGATAAACACCGTCACTTTAAAATATTTACTAAGGGTGACAAAGTGATAGTTTACCTCCGCAAAGAATGCTTCCCTATCTGTACATATAATAAAGTGAAGTACAAGAAAGTTGACCCTTATTGGATGACCTCAACATCTTCCCAACAATCATTGTGGCGGACTTATTTGATTATCATTCTCCATTTACTCTCCTTTATCCTGACAAATAACTAGGGGTCAAGTTCTTTTGAAGTGGAGGAGATTGATGCAATAATAGTTGGCAAAACTTTGAGTATTATAAGAGAGGACAATCCCACCTACACCATAAATGACCGGTCAATTTCAAAAGGTGACGCATATAGCATTTCAAATCGAAGTGGATTTCAAGATCTTTGAAGATGCAATTGGGCTATGTCGTTTTGGTAATGTTTGATCTCCAAATTCATGCATTTTTCTTTATTTTGTGGGCCTATAAAGATTTCAAACATGTTTTGAAGATTTTTAAGACGTTTTGAAGACTTTGCCTCTTACCAATATTTTTCCTAAATTCTATTATTTGATATTAATTATTTGATTGTTTCCCAAAGGGGTGACCTCTTTATAATTAGGCTGCTAAGATATTGTGAGTGATACTTCATTATTTATAATAAATATTATCCATTGAAATCCTTATCCAAGTATATCTTCCTTTGCATCACCTTCGGAGAAAGAAGACGATTGTGGAAGGCATAAATGTGATGGACTCTACCATGTGGATTGTGTCTTTACTGTTGATGCCAATGGTCTAGTTGCTATCTACCGCCGATATTATGGCATTCCCATTTAGGACATTTGTCTTTGTTTAAGTTACAACAAATAACTCTCGAGTGTACATTAGTTTCTATTTCTAAGTGTGAAACTTGTGAACTTGTAAAGAATCGTTGTAGTTCTTTTTCCAGTTGTAGTGATTCTTATGCATCTACTTTACTTAATCTTGTTCATTTGGACATTTGGGGACCTTTGTGTATTACTAGTGGGAATGATTTTAAGTACTTTATTAATTTTGTGGAATGCTTCATGACCATTTCGAAATTTTTAACCATTTTGAAATTTTTATCTTCTTTTCAATTAGTTTATTGTGAAGTTATTAAGGGTGCAAATGACAACTATTTTGTATCTTCATCTCTCTATTTCAAGAACATTTCTGGGACAAAAATTCATTTGTTAATGCAACTTCATTTTTCTATTTTTGGGATAAATTTTTAACGCATAAATAGGTTTGAAAAAGAAATGAGAAGTAGAAATTTTATACTTTCTATTTCTGAAATAGAATTGAGAACTAAAAACTCTTCTCATTTCGCACCCTCATCACCAACTGCTTGCCCGCCATTGCCTACCATCCTTCTGCCAGCTACCCTAAAGGGTTATATTTAATAATGTCTATCAAAAGATTTTCATTCCTGAACATAAATGTTATGTTATTTTAAAACACATATTTTAGCTCAGTTTAAGGAATATAAATAGAAAAATCTATTTCTAGCCATAAATATGGCCTAAGAACAGAATGATTATCATTTGTACCCTAATTAGTTTAATACATCCTTAAAATTTTGCGAATCGATAATGCTCTTGAATACTCACAAAAATCAATTGCTTTGTTTTTAATTAATCTTGGCATTATACATCAAATAAGTTGTGCTTATAATATAACTACCCGATTCCATGAGGGCAGAGAGTTGTTGTTGGGATTGGAGGGTTTGAATAGGGAGCGGCTTTTGGTAAATATCTATGATGGCTAAGGGGGGTAGAAATGAACTAAATTGTGGATTGAACATGGTGAGAGTGATTTTGAGATACATAAGTGAAAATTGAAATTAAATCATAGATGCAACTTTTGAAGTAATGACAATGCTTAGTTTTAAAACTCCAAAGTTAAGCTTTTTTGGGTGGGAACACTCTTAGGATGGACTGACCTCCTGGGATGGTGCCACTTCTTTGTTACAGGACAAAACCGCGAAGCTTGATATAGGATGGGCAGAAGCGGACATTACTTCAAGTGAGTTAAATTATGGACGTCACAATGTGATATTAGTGCGGGACCCCCTTCAGTAGTTGTTTGATTTGGGGATGAATCACACAAAAGCTAGTGGGTTTGTAACGGTCCAGCCTGACGAGGACGGGGACTAGTTGCTAGGGCTAGAGGGCTTGGACAAGAAGCAACTCTTGGCAAGCTTTTGGGATGTTAATGGGGGTAAGAATGAACCTAATTGTGCTAAATATGGGAATGGTGATTTTGAGATATATGTATGAAAATTGTAATTAACTTATGGAAATGCCATTTGATGTAGCAATAATACTTTGCTTTAGAACTCCGAAGTTAAGCATGCTCAAGTGAGAGTCAAGACCCTTAGGTGCCCACCTGTACGTTAGAAAACAAAATTGTGAGACTTGGTATGCAACGGGCCAAAGACGACAATATCTCAAGTTCAATCAAGGCATTATATATACCCTTAAGTGGAATGGTGTGGTCGAGAAAAAAAACTATCATAGTCAAAAAGTTGTGTGTTCACTCTTCTTTGTATGCATGCCCCAAAATCATTTTGAAGTAATGTTGTTCTTAGCGCCTGTTGCCTCATAAATTGTATTCCTTCCATTGACCTCAATAATCAGTCATCGGTTTGTGTTATGTTCCTTGACAAGCCGTTATTTCCTCTTACCCTCCATGTTTACGGGTGTGTCTGTTTTGTCCAAAACATTCCGGTGTCAATAAACTATCCCCTCGTCTCGAATATTCACGTACTAAAAGGGGATATTGATATTATCATCGTATGACTTGTACCTATATGTAAGTGCTAATGTTACTTTCTTTGAGGGCACATCATGCTATTCTATTGAGGGTAAGAGTTTCCAACTGACATTGTGGTTGATTCGTCTATCTCATAACTTATCCCCTTAGACTCTATTAGTCATTCTCATGTCTTCTCCCTTGAAGGTGTATCGGCAGCGAAAGTGGTCTACGACACCACCGATCTCCGCCTTTCCCATGCCCTCTGTCCAATCTCCCTCTTGTCTCCCGTTCCAAACAATCTTTTGGTAATCCTTACAAAGGTACTCGTTCTTGTGCACAAAAATCCTCTTTTGCTTATTCTATCAAGCGTTATGTGTCTCTCTCACATCTTCCTTCCTCAGTACATGACTTTGCTCTATCATTACATACTCACACAATTCCCACCTCTACCATGGAGGCCTTGTCTTGTCTTAAGTGGAATAGAGCTATGGATGTAGAAATGCAAGCTATTATGTCTTGCCAGACGTGATCTTTGGTTGATCTTCCTCCCGAGAAAGATGTGATGAAGTGATGTTGGGTGTAATTATCAAGTATAACCCGGATGGCTTGGTTGAGTGTCTTAACGCCTGGCTTGTTGTTAAAGGTTTTACTCAAACTTTCATGGTGTGCTATTTTGAGACTTTTTCCCCTATGATGTGTCTCAATATTATTGTGTTATTATTTCGATTGCTATGTGTTTTGATTGGCCATTATTACATTAATTGGATGCGAATAATGCTTTCTTTGTGGTGATTTATTTGAGAAAGTATACATGGAGCAACCTTCGGGGTATATTGCTTAGGGGTATGGTTTAAGAAATCATTTCAACGATTTGAGGTATTGTTTCCATCAGTGTTATTCTAATCATTTTGTTTTTGCTCGTAAGGAGTCAGGAGTGGTCATTCTTGTTGTATACATGATGATATAATTGTCCCTGGTAGTGATGTGATTAGTATTTCTAAGGTCAAGTCTTTTCTTTAGCAATAGTTTTAGAATAAAGACTTGGGAACTCTTGGGTTTTTATTTTTATTTATATATTATTTTCTAGGTATTGAAATTTTTACAAAGTAAGAAATGTATTAATTTGTCTTAATGAAAATATATTCTTGATCATTTGTTTGAGACTAGTACACTAGCTTTTAAGCCAGTTAGGTTTGGAGTTGATAAGGGAGATGACACTGATGATAAGCATCAAGGATATTGATGATAGTCAAGCTAATTAGTTAATTTATCTCATTGTTACACATTTAGATATTTCCTTTGTTGTTGGTGTGGTGAGTCAATTTAAGGAGTTACCAAAGAAGGCTTGTGGGGATTTTGTTTGTCGCATCTTTGGTACTTTAAAGGCTTTCCTAATAAGGGGTTGATTTATAAATCTAATGGCTCTTCCGCTCTAGTTGACTATTTTGATGCCGATTGGGCAGGGTTAGCATGTGATCATCGGTCTACGACTAGGTATTGCACTTTTCTTCGTGGTAATTTGATTACTTGGGGAAGCTAGAAATAGACAACTATTGCTAAGTCTAGTGTGAAGGCCTAATGTTGTGCTATGGCACATATTGTGACTAAATTGTTGGGGTTGAAATCCCTTCTATTAGTCAACTTATGATATGATGTGTGATAATTAGGTAGTTATTTATATTGTTGGGAATCCTGTTTTTCATGATCGAACTACGTATATAGAAGTTGATCGTCACTTTATTCATGATGTTGTGAAGCAAAAGTTGGTAACTACTCCTTATATTGCCTCTAGAGATTAATTGGTTGATATGTTTATTAAAGTGTTGTTTTGTTCTGTCTTTGTTGCTAGTTGTTCCAAGTTGGGTATGAGTGACCTATATGCTCTAGTTTAAGGGGAGTGTTACGTTACTTGAGTGGTGTCGGTTTTATTTTCTAGGTTTTATTTCTTTTTACATACATAAGGGCATTATGGTCATGTACAATTTATATTCAATTGTAAATATATTGCAAAATATAGGGTTTTGGTAACACATAAATGAAGCACTCCTTGTTGGCTTTTAGGATCCGTTTCTTCCTCTTCTTCTTCTCTCTATCTCTCCTCTCTTTCATCCTCTCTCTTGGCTATTTACTGCAAGTTCTCTAATCAACTTTGCGAGAGAATATAAAGTTTCCTATCCTTTTCTATCCTTTCTTGCATATCATTAAAAAGGAAAGGTGATTGATTCCCGGGTTGGGCCGATTCCACTTTAGAATTGGAAACGAGACCAATTCCTAGGTTCGACCGGTTCAGTTTAGGGTTTCGACAATTTCCCTTTCTTTACTCTTTAAAAGAAGAGGATAGTTATATATATAAAGAACATATCGTCCAAGCAATTTGATTCCTGTATGGATCGGGGTTTTATTATTCCTATTCCAAAAATTTGGAATTGAGAATAACCAAAACTAGTCGATCCCTTGCGGTCCGTGCATACTCCTATTAAAAAGCCCTGCTTTGTTTCCTCCAAAAAGAATCTTTGTAATGTCATTTCTTATCACAGTAATAAGCCATCTTCATATGTTTGTTTTACTAGTTTGTTCTTCCTATCACTAGAATTCCTTTCGAAAATACTTTAGCATACCTAGGATGAAATTGAAAATGGAAAATTGCCCCTTGAAATCTTAACACCTTTCAATTATTAAAAAAAAAAGAAAATAATAATGATTGAAAGCAAAAGATTAGAAGTACAACTTTTGCTCCATAAATTTGATTTGCCCCCAATTACATCTATTGTGATATAAATGCTTTCAATTTTTTTTTAATATCATTGAAAACCCTAAATTTGTCCACTCACAACACAAATACCTCAATTTTTTTTTGTATCATGAAAAAAATCCAAATTTTTACATGTGTAACATATGTATATATATGTTTTATTATTATTTTAGTTTCATCTATAATATATTTGTTATATTAATATAATCTCGGGGGCTTTTTGTGACATAAGAAAAAGTTGGGGTATATGTCATGAAAAAATGAATTTCGGATCTTTAGTGATACAAAAAAGATTCAAGATATTCTTTCAAAAAAAAAAAAAGATTCAAGATATTTGGGTTACAATGTGCATAATTAAAGATTTTTTGTGAGATTAACCTTTTATATTTTCTTGAAAGCTGAGTTACATAATAGGAATTGGGGATACGGCAAACCTAATTAACGTAATAAAAAAACATTCTTTGCGAAGCAATATAGATCAAATGCAAAGAAAATAACGACCCCTCAGTTTTAGTTATCGTAAAAATATGAAAAAACATGGGTTAAGCATCAAAGGCGAATTTCTTACGCACAAACCCTACAACAGCATTTTAGCCACAAGTGAAGATGTAACGCGGAATCGAGGAGGCAGGGCAGTTTCCTCAACTCACAAGGCTTGGCTTTAGCCAAAAGGGACGTGTAATTAGGTTTGCCTCTTCTTAACTTCTTATTTCAAGAGAGAGGAAAAAATATATAAAAATTTTCTTAAACCCTTCTCCTTCTCCGCGCCCCCCCCCCCCCCCTTCCATAAACCCCGAAACATTCCACCGCACGGCGGCGATCGAAGCATCCGCCGCCGCCGCCATGAAGCCGCAGAAGCACGGACAACGGAAGCAGGAAGAACGACCCTCGTTGCTTCAACAGGATCAACCGATGGAGCACGACCACGCCGACGAACCGCTGCGAGACGGCGCCGACATCTGCCAACAGCTCATGGACCGCTACGCCAAATCCTCCGCCCCTCAGCACCGCCACCTCCTCGCCACCGCCGCCGCCATGCGCGCCATCCTCGACGCCGAGTCCCTCCCCCTCACGCCCGCCTCTTACTTCGGCGCCGCCATGTCCGCCGTCGAGACCACGTCCTCGTTGCAGGCCCTGGACTCCACGGAGGTCGTGGCGCTCATGTCGTTCCTCGTGATCGTCCTGCCCGCGGTGCCGCCGCGTGGGATCGCGCCCGCAAGGGCGAGGGAGGCGGCGGAGGTGTTGGCGGAGGTGTTGGCGAGGGAGGAGGAGAAGCTGGCCGTGTCCAGCGTGAGGTCCGCGGTGAAGTGTTTGGGGGTTTTGCTTGGGTTTTGCGACTTGGAGGATTGGGATTCGGTGAAATTTGGGTTGAAGACGCTTTTGAAGTTCTCCCTGGCCAAGCGTCCTAAGGTATATTGTCGCAAATCATGCATTGCTGTATCCAGTTCTGCTCTTTCAAGCTCTTTGGGATTTTTTTTTTTTTTGTTAGATTTTGCAACATGTAATTGTCACCTTTTTTAGGTCAGTATTCTTCCCCTTACGGCCTTGTTGATCGTAATTGGGCTTTGAAAGGTGGAAATGTGTTCCTATTCTTTTGCATATCGTAAGAAATGAGTAGCAATTGAAGATATGTTTTGTTGTTTTCTCAGGTTCGGCGATGTGCACAAGAATGTCTTGAAAAGGTTTTTAAATGCTTTAAGTCCTCTAGTGTTGTTAGGAAAGCAAGCAAGCTGGTACTGTCTTCTTTTGAAAGTTGCATTTCTTCAGCAGATTGGTCAAGGACTACGAGTCCTGAGGATGGATCTAAAGATGATAAACTGTTGAAATCCGAGAATATAGGATTCTTACATATGCTTAATGTGCTGGTATCTGTTTGTCCATATCTGTCTGCCAAAGTGAGCATTCAGATTCTTTCAGAATTAGACAAGCTTATGAGTCTCGGGTTCTCAGCGCTTACAACACTGATTCTTAAAATCATCGAGGCATTATTGGAAACTCTAGCAGTGGGAGATACTGTTCAAGGGATAGAAAATGTCATTACTTCTCTTGCTTCTTATGTTTCTTCAAAAGAGAACTCGGTGGACACTGTCATGACTGCTGCAAACTTGTTAAGAGTTGCTCTGAATAAATTCCACACTGGAGGATCAAGCTTGTGGATTAAGAACCTTCCTGTAGTTTGGGAGTCTCTAGCAGGTATGCTTCTTAACTTTCTTGGGGCAGGAGGTGCTTCGACTGCTTTGTTTTGGTAGTTTCTTAGCTAATTTTGCGATCTTGGTTCTACAATCATGTCATGTTTTCCCATACTTCTCTACATTTCAAATCAGCCCAAAATGCTCCTACTCTTTGCCTTACATGGTGAGTTTGGAAAAGAATGGAATAGGGGACAATTCAAATATCTTAATCTTCTCTTGATTCTGTTTTTGCTGATTTTAATAAGTAGGGTTCATGCTCTAATCATTTCTTGAGTTACTATTCCTGTCGTTATTTTGAGCAGATTTCTCAATTAAAAGACTTTTTTTCGTGAAAATTACTGTCCTGTATCCTACGGTGGATTCCTTTGTTGGTGAGAATTTCCTTGTCACATTTTGTGTTAACTTCAACGGGTGCCCTTAGTAACTTTTCGATTCCTGGGACCAATTTATGTTTAGAAATAATTTTTTCCATTTCTATTCCCGAGAACAAAGAAATAGATTTCTTTTACTTTTTGATTCTGTTCCAAATCTATTCCCTGGCCACTTTTCTATTCCTAATGGAAAAATTAATTGATGTTACTAAATGGATTTCTATCCTGTTTCTACTCCAGGGAGCAAAAGAAAAGAAAAATATAAAAATAGGATGGTAATTAAACAGGCCCTAAATTTCCAACATTGGTGGTGTCAATCTTTATCATTGATTGACTTTGTCGATTGCAGCTTTACCTTTTGTGGTGTAAAGTGGCGCATGGAAGGAGTTGCATCATTTTTAAATTGTGTATCTTGCTTGTCACTATACTCTACAAAGTTATTCAAATGTCATTGATGTTTTGAAATTATGACACCACACTTGGAAGAATTGTAAAGGGCAGTAGTTAATGGCCATGACGCAAATTGAAGTTCGATGGTTGAACAGACAATGCAGCAAAGTCAAACCATCTGTATGTTAATCAAAAGATGTTCTCCCTTTAGTTTAATCTATGGCACCTTGTTCATTCATTAACTTTCCTAAATATAGTCAAACCTAAATCGCATTTTTTTTTTTTTAATCTGTTGTTTTCTCTGCTGTCAACATTTTTCATAATTTTGCTCTTGTTATTTTTTAAATCATTACTGCAATCTTTTTTGTCTTGGTGGAATGGAGGAGTTATGATAGAAACAAAATCTTATGTATGGTGTTACGAAGGAGTTATGATAGAAAAAATAGTGGCTCAAATGGGTATCATCCCTGTTACAAGAAATTTCATGCAACTGCAGTACATCAAAGAGTCTAAGACATCATTTTTCAGATAGTGGAAGTATGGAATTATCCCTTGACTGATAAACAAATGAACCTCTACCACTCGGGAGCTTAGGTCAATGTACTTGGAAGCTTACTTCAAGGACTCTACTTTTATCTTTTGTTAATTTTAGTTACTGGAAATGAGATTGTGGATGGTTCACTTGATCTTTTGATATTGTCAATCCCGGTGTTTGCTTTCTGATGCACTTGGTTATACTAATTTAGGACTTCTTGTTGGTGAGGCTGATGCTGCATCGCAGGCCTCGAGTATTTTGAAGGACTTGATTAATGAACAAGTAAATGAAGAGACTTTCCATATGGAGAGCCAACCAAGTGATGATGTAAGTGAGGAGAGTCTGGAAACAATTGCAATAAGGAGAATATGTATTGCTTTGGAAAGTGCCCTCAGTGCCCATGGCGAAACTCCAAATCAGCATGCACTTTCCGTAATCTCTCTTTTGTACCTCAAACTTGGTATGCATACATCTTGATTTCTTGTATGCTATAGAAGATCTTCATTTCTTGCCATTCGTCAATTGCAAATACATGTATTAACCCTTTGCTTTGTCATGAAATAACTCAAGCTCAATATATTTAATGTTCTTTGTTTCTTGTGATTTGTATGATTGGCATGATTAAGTTCTACCAGACATTGATCAAGGACTACTATATGTCCATTTCTGAATTCGATTATGAAAGAAATGGCTTATACTTGCGTCTGAACCCATATTAATTCTCTATGTTTCTCCATCTTGACTTCTTGGCAACTACTTTCTGCAGTTCTTACTTTCAATTTTATTTGTTGTGGGCTTGCTGATAATGTTCAATTGTAGAGGCTTATGAGCTCTGCTGTGGCTGTATTTTTGGTTTGTTTTTCAACGACTAAATAAGCTGGGAGGCATTCTTCCTCTTTCATTAGGACTTCATATTTATTTCACATTAACAGAAAAGAAATGTCAAACTTTAGCAAAGAAATATATATTAGTGCCATACCTTGCTATAAATTACGCAGAACTGGACTTCTACTTGAATTGAGTTTTGACCTTTGCATGAGGTTTACAGTTTCAACTTCTCAAAAGTACTTTGTCTTGCATGTTGGAAGTCAAACAGGATATGATCAGCAATTTTGATGATTTTTCACTGTAAAAGTTCTAAAGTCCTGGGTGTTGCTATTTGATCTTCATAAGGTGTCAGTTTGAACTTGACTTTAGTGATTAAGCTGCAATTTTTTTTGGAGAGTTTTCCTGTACAGACATGTTACAAATTATTTAAAGTTTAGACTTAGAATGTCCTGAATCATGAGTACTGGATTTACCGTGGATTTTGCCCATTTCTTTCATCAGTCTGTTCTTTTGAACTAGCTAGGTGTACATACCTCCTTCATTTTCCTATTCCTTGAAAAAGAAGATTGTTTTCTCTTGGAAGTTCATTTGAATTATGGAATGGCATTTTTTTTAATGCCACATTGGTTCTGGGTAATAGTGTTTTTCTCTGTTAGTATAGAATGACGTGTGAGATTGTTCAGGATTTATTTCACATGCACTATTCTTAAAGTGTATAAAGACTATTTTTTCTCATTTGATTATCTTTGTTAATATGACCACAAACTGATTTCCACAGTCCTCTCCTCTCTTCTCTAAATGTTGTGTAGGAAAAACTTCTTACATCTATATGAGGAGTATCCTGCTCAAACTTGTTCACTTAATGACCTCAGCTGAAAGGGACCCATCTATCACAGGCCATGTACGTATTTTTATGCTTCAGAAATTTATTGGCATGAGAAATGTCATTGGTGTGAAAGCTGTTATTTCTGTAGGATCATCTTTAGCTTCTTTTTAAGTTCGTGCAGTGTGCAAGTTTGCGTTACAGTATTCTTGTCATATTCTGGTAAAGAGCATCTGAAAATGTCCATTATCATCTGTAGTTAAGAGTGTGATGGCCCAATTCGCCTCTGGTTCAGCTCTCTACATGGCATGTCAGTGCAGTGGTGTTCCTTCTGTCATTAAAATTGCTGCTGAAATTATGAGTATCTTATGAATGGATAAGGTTCTTGAATAAAGTCACTGTATTGCTCTTTGAAGCAACAAAAGTACTTAATTATGTGATGTCCTTTTCATTCATACTGAGGCTGGTTACTCATGGAAGAAGGCAATATGTTTTGTCCTTGTTTTTTGTCAATGTTCTTATGGAAGTGGAAATGCGACTTGAAAACATGCATGTCGATGTAGATGCATTTATTGTCATTATCGATGAATTGAGCTTTTTTTTGGTTCTTGATATCTTTTGGTACTTGGGTTTGCACCTCCTTGCTGCCTTGTTATTGATTTAATTTCATGTATAAAGGAAAAAGAGAATGATGTAAAGGGAACTGATTTGTCTTGATTTCGAAATTGATTTTCAAGAGAATGATGTAAAGGCTATTACTTGATCTTGCTCTCCAAAATTTGATTTTCTAGTCATCTTGCTTCATATGTTTATCCTGTTGAAGTGTGCAAAGAAGAAGATGGGGTTCATAGCAAACTCCAAATCGGCTTGTTGTCATGAATTTTGTTAGAGTTAGATTGAATTATTGATTGGAGCATTAACAGCAGGTTATTTTTTTACTTACATATAAGGATTAACCAAAGCTTCTTTTACTAAATTGGGTAGATGACAAGTTAACAGAGCTTTGAGCATAGTACTTTGCCATTATCTGATGAAACAAATAATTGACTGTCTAGCTTTATAAAACAATTACTTGTGTAGTTTGAAGATTGTTTGAATGGTAACTCATCAATGTTTAATTTACTGTGATTCACAGCTTCAGAGATGTATTGGTTCTGCTGTAATTGCTATGGGCCCAGAAAAGATGCTTTCTATTGTGCCTATTTCACTGCATCCCGACAATTTTAGCTCTAGTAATGTTTGGTTGGTGCCCATTCTAAGAGATTATGTGGTTGGTTCATCACTTGAGTATTACATGGATTATATTGTGCCCCTCGCAAAATCTTTCAAGCGTGCTAGTTCTGGAGGTATGTCATCATTCTACATGACTTTTGTTTCCGTGATTTTCATTTTTCAGATATCATATTTGACGTCATAATAAGTGTGGAGATCCTTGGCTGTTTGGCACAGATTCACCACTGGTTGTGCATAACTTATGAGTTATCAATTAAAAGCAACCTAGAATCTCCATCTCTAAATCCATATTCAGATTCAAATCAGTTTAAGCAGGGTAAAAGTCCTGCTTTTTGCAAAGGCACCACTAAATGTTCTTTGACAGGAGACACATTTTATAAGGAACAAGTGCACAAAGCTCCTTGCATTTAACCAAAACTCAATACAAAAACTTTTTTGTCCATCATAAACTCCTCGCAATATAGATCATCATCACGTGAGATCATTTTTGCATGTTCACAAGCTATGCTAGAAGGAGCTTTAGTCTTCAATAAGAGTCTCCATAGACTTATCAAGCTGGGTAATTCAACCTGCTTGTAAGCTGTGCTGAAAGCTTGTCTGAAACATTATAACAGAACTGTCAACTTCTTGATTTTTTTATTTATTATTGTATATGTTGATCCCATTTGATAGGTACCATCCCAAAGCGTTGACCTCTCCTTACTTGGTTTATGATACCCATTGAATTATGCATATAAATATTTTCTTATTGCAATTGTTCATCTCAAGGTATGTTTTTTTGCATTCTGTAGATATTTGATAGGTGGGACAGGTCTGGGGAGCAAAATATTGTTGTTTATGCAATTTTATTCTTCATCTGCCTCTGTGACATTAACTTTTCCTTCCTTGATGCATATTTTTTAGTGTGAGCTTTGGTTGAATGCCAATTGTTCATGTATGTAGTGGAGTCCTTAATCAGCATTACTTGATTTGAGTTTTGTTCAGTTCATCATTAACATTTTAGTGACATTGGGGATTTGATCGTGCTTCTGTTTATCTTTTCTCCAGTTAAGAAATCAGTACTTGGTAAGGAGCTGCTGGGTCATGCTCATGACCTTTGGAAACTGTTACCAGCCTTTTGCCGGGGTTCAAGTGATACAGACAAACAGTTTAGACGTTTGGCAGTATTATTGACTGATTTTCTTAAAAAATATTCTTTTATGCATGAAAGTGTGGCTCTTGCTTTAAAGGTGATCTTCTTGCCACATTGGTGACATTTGGCTCACACTTGTTCTTTAGCTGGGAAGAGGTTGTTATACCATTTTCATATCTCCTGATAGTACTGTTCCAATTCTACAGATCCTTGTGAATCAGAATACAAGTGTACTCTGCTCTAGTGTAGTTAAAGATTTAGACATCTACAATGTGCAAGCATCCGGATTAGAATTGCAAACTCTACCGATTTACTCGAAGAAAACTGCAAGCAGAAATATCAAGGCTTTAAGTTCATGCTCTACTGAGTTGCTTCAACTTTTATTGGACTTATTTGTCGATTCCATTCCTGTGACAAGGTCATACTTGAAGGTTCTCCCTCAATCACTAAAGTCTTTTTTGGCTCTATACTAAATTTCTTACTAGTTATTGCACAATTTTTTTCTCCTCTCCCCTTTCATATTCATAATTTTCCACTTACTTTGGTTGTCTGAACTTTTTTCTCCAATTTTTTGGCATATGCCTCATCTCAAAGATGCTAATAGGACTCATATGCACTATAAGATAATAATAGGATACTAATACTCTATGATAATCCAAGCTCCATCTCCCTCCTCAGTCCTGTCCAGATTGAAAATAGTATAACTAGTAGGAGCTCTTTCTGTCAATGTTAATTGCTGGAAGAAGTAGAGAGGAATTCGAAGGTTTCTGTTTAGTATGAGGCAGTTGACATTCTAAATTTGATTGTTGGGTTGGTCAGTTGTTGGGTTGGTCAGACCTGCCTAATCTCCTTCCTAGTGAGGCCGCATCATTCTTATAAGTGCTGTATAAAGTATTGTGGAGACAGACAGTTCACGTAGATGGGGTTGGCTACATGGACATATATTAGGTCATTATGTGCTATTTGATATCCTATGGAAGCTTAAAACATTTTGGGATTCTAGCTAGAAGTTTCTGTCATGTTTTTAGACCTCCCTCCAGCCCTTTTGACTTGTAAATTTTCCATAAGTACAATTAATACTTCTGATTGCATCATTCAAGGCACTTTTTGAATTGCATGCACTAGTGGTTGCCATTGGGAGGTGCAGGCCAGGAATTTTGTTCCCATTCCCTGCCCTATGGGAAAAATATTGTTCCATCCCTGCTTTGCATGAGAGAATAGTTCCCAAGTGTGCCCCACCAGACAACAGCAACTTTTGAAAAATCATAAAATTAAGAGAAAAACCTTCACTGTCAGAATAGTTATATACTTTTGACTCCCTAGAATGAAGTGTGAATTCAAGATGCAGTGATCCTAAAATTATACAACTTACTTGGAATCCTCTACTCGGCATGATTGTCTTTCCTTTTCTCATGCCATTGACAATATCGAATCTTCAGATGAAAGATTATGTATATGGAGAAAAGCATTAGGTGGAGAATTGGTTGGGTAGGTTTGAAATAATGCAACATTCCATGACTGTTGAAAGTAAGTTTGGTTGGTATAAAGAGGTTAATGCAACTTTTTTTGGCACGATAAATTAGGGTGATTCTATAGGACATGTGGTCCTGTCACTTCAGGAAGCTATAGTTGAACTGATTTGAGAAAATATAATTTTGACTATCAATTTAAGATTCAACTTGAACTTTTTCATGTCTTTTTCTTTTAAATTTGTAAAATATTATAAGCAAGTGGAAATTTGTGTTAACATGCGCAAAAACAAGTTCATATCACTAAAATTTGGATTAGATAATATAATTTTACTTGATTAGTTATTTTTCTATATTTGTTGGTTGTAATTTTATATTTTAATGTAAAATGGTGAAGGAAAATAATGGTATTGCTTTTGTGTGGTAGAAACATTTGTTAGAAGCATTCCTACCAAAAAACATATGTTAGAAGCATGATAGCCATGCATAAGCTAATTTTTATGGTTTTTTATTATATTCTTATTGACAACAAATTATTCTTTAGAAATGGACCAAAAAAAAAGGGAAAAAAAAAGTCAAAGTTATGTTGAGGTTGGGTTGGCATTGAAACAATGGATCATGTACTTGTTATTAGAAAACCTCAAAGGAAAAGTTAAAAAGAATTAAAGCTATGAGAAGTGAAGTGGCATCAATGTTGTGTACCAAGTGTCTACCCTCCCTGAACTCACCATGGAACACCAAAATACTTTGAAGTACTAGATTCGGTCAGATAGATTAGGTTGGTCATTGTGGAAGGGATCATCATGCATGTGAGTTATAGAACTTTGTGGATGCTTTGTTAATTGGGTCAAACTTCGGGGCGCTATAAAGCGTTCAATAATTTTGCAAATGAATTTTTTGAAAGAGAGGATTGAGTCCTGTGGATTGCATTGAATTAGCAAAAGGAAGCTATATTGAGTAGCCGTCTTAAAGAACTTTAACTCTTGAGATATATATTCAGTCAATGCTCACGGATTACCTTTTATTTTTCCCATTGCTTAGTAATTGACATACATAATATGAGTTAGATTATCATGCTCAGTTTTGATTTCTCAGGATCCTATTGGTTGCTTAGCTTCTATCACGGATTCTTCTGCAACCAGAGAAATTTTTGTGTCATTTCTCAAAAGATTTGGCATTCTAAATAAGAGAGATGAGTTTGAGAGGGAAGGGATGAAATGGATGCATCAACGGACAAAGAACCAGGAAATGAGCATGCCATTGATGTAAATGCTAAAAGGTAATGGAGAGAGAATGCTTGTGAATAGAATTGTTAGCAAGCTATATTAATGATTAAAATGAAAGATTCATATATGTTCACATACGCATATACAGTTGACTGCTGATGATACACTTGATAAAGGGGGAGTCCTTTAGGTCACATTTGACAATTCATTGTAACAGATGTCTGATTATCAACAGACCAACTCTATTTGTGAGCATCCAGGACTTTTTTCTACTGTTAGCAATTGCAGAGATTACTAGGTTGCGTCTGTATGCATAGATTCTATATTCTGCTAGCAGAATTTTGATCTATCATATTATGGAAATTGGGAACTGCTGTTTCCTCTTCTTGATGACATTTTGTCATCTGTCATGTTCTATGCAAGTACAGTAACATCATGAGGATGCATATACTAATAAATCCACTGCTGTCATGTTCTATGCAAGGTCCCCCCCCCCCAAAAAAAAAAAAAAAAAACCAAAAAAGAAAAGTGCGAAGAAAAGAAAGAGCACCCTCACACCCCTTCATACAGAGTGATGAATCCACTCCTGTTATAGTACTAAGAGAAAGCAGTTTCACCCAGGTGCTTGTTACTGGAGATATCCTTGTTTCTTATTGAAGGAGCACAGAAGGATCTCATTGATTTGGTGTCTAGCTTTGTTAAAGACACTTTTCAGGTGTGCATTGACTTTAAGAATAGTAGTAGCTTTGTTTTCTTGATTTAATGGATGATTTTAGTGATTTCTATAGCCTAAATCATTCATGAATTTTCTTCCACAAGGAAAGCAATGACCATGGCCATGCTGAAGCCTATAATGCTTTGAGCAAAATTTTGGAGGTATGTTTGTGTGGTATCTCCATTCAAGATATATTCTTACTGGAAGTGATTGTTTTTCTGTCATTTCTATTATGCAGGTGCATCCCTGGTTTTGTTCATCTCAATATTCGCAGTTGATTGATTTACTAATTGGCCTAGGGACTCCATCTGATATTGCAACTCTGAGAAGCCGCTTTGCCTGTTTCCATGTTCTGATAGTTCATGCATTAAAGGTCAGAATGTTTCTTGTGGCAATGCAGTACTTGTTTTCTTTTGTATGTTTGGTGTCTACTATTCTTGTCAAAAAAGTGCAGAATTTTATGTCCATCTTTAGTGTATATATCACGTTTTGACGTAAATAGAAGCCATTTCTTGTTCTTTTCGTAAACTGAATATGAGCTATGTCCTGGGCTGGTTGTCTTGTAATAAGAGTGCAATGAGCCTTTAAGAAATGTCTTAATCCTGTGTTGTGAAAACAGCTCAAGATTAGTCCCACTGAAAAGCAAAGTATACAACATTTATTCATTTATTACAACATTTATTCAAGAAGAAATTGCATTTCTTCTTCATAATAAATATCTCCTCGTGTTTCATTGTTTTATATTCTTGATGTGCTAGAACAGTTATTTTAGCAGTTCTTTGAGTTTGGCTTTTGTTCTATTTCTGTTGCCTAGATTGTATGCTGCAGGTGAGCAGCTATATCACAATCCTTAAATTAAATACTATTCCATTTTTTGTTCTGGCCCCACAATATATTTGCATGGCCTCCTACTTGGGCAATTCCCTCCATCTCGAAGGAATTTCTTAAAATGTTTCATGGATCTCCTTCAGTTGAAGTTTGCCTTTGGAAATTTGACATTAAGACTTGATCTAAGAGCAGGCCTTTCCCTTCCTAGAGGAAATTCGAATTTCACCCTCACAGCAGGTGTAACGTCTGTATAATGTGCCTGTATTTGTGAATATGAAGACTCTTGAACTTTTTTCACTTTTCCAGACTCCTAAATGTATGGATGGCTAACAGCTTCTTGTACAGAGCTAAGCATGGAGTATTTCATCACCCTTTTGTTTTTTTATTGAACTTTGTGGAAATTAAAAAAATTAAAACTGATTATGTAAGTGGTATTTTGCTTAAAGAACCTAACAGATCAGTTTTCGCCAATCTCACAATTTTTTAAATTTCTAATAACCTGATCCTACTATCATCATTCACCCATCTTCCCTTAATTCGTTAAAATAATATTGAATGTCATGAATGGCTTTTCCACTTTTAAGGCCAAAAACTTCTTTTTTCTTTTGGGTCTTGTCTCAACATGGAAGGAATCATATATGTACTTCTTGCAAACGGATTCTTAAGCTTTTGGTTATGGTGTATTTGCAATTGTAGCTCAAAATTAAGTAATATAAGCACCTGTATTGTTGATGTCATATGCTGTTCTATTTGACATGTCAAGTTGATTCTTCATGCAGATAAACTCTGTGGAGGAGCAGCAGGAGGAGGAGGAGGAGGAGGAGAAAGAAGATTCAAAAGCTTTTTTCATCCTCAATGAGATTATACTTGTCTTAAAGGATGTAAGAACCTCCTTTACAGTGTGGGGGTGATGATCTACTTTCAGCACTAATCACTGTTGTGACATGAAATTTGCAGGCTAAGGAGGAATCTAGGAAGGAAGCTTATGATGTTCTCATCAACATAAGTTCCAGCTTGAGAAGCATTTCGCCTGTTAGTTCAGTTGCACCTTGTCAGAAACTGATTAACATGGTACGGTATTCCTCATTATGGGACATATTTGTGTAGCTTTGGTGGAAATTACTGCTTATATTTTAAGACATGTTTGATACTACATACATCCTAGAACATCAGGAACATGCAAGGAAAACAAAAATAGAACTTTAAAAGAATGGGTACATGAGGCATAGGCAGTTGAAAGTAACAACAATGGAAGAGGTTGAAGCAGATCCTTCTATCTTGTCTGACGTACGTATTTTACAATGGTAGATCCTATGTAAGTTGTCATCTGGAGGGGCTTTCGTGTTGTAAATAATTGGTTTCTGCTCTGCCTCACGTAACATCCATAGATGGGGAAAAGTTGAAGAAGAATGTAGTTTATTTAAATTCCTCTTCTTTGGCCATGTTGTTGTTCCTGCAAAATTGGGAAACAGTGGACTGAAGTCCTCATGGTCTTGTGTATACTGCTTCCTGGTACTGGTTAAAATCTTTATAAGTATGTGCATTGTATTTGAAGATTGTAAGCCTGGTATGGCTACGAATTGATTTAGAGGCCTGAAAACATATTTCTCTTCTAAAAGAATAAAGCTAATTTCGTGGCTGCAGTATGGTTGAGTCACGGCATATTCCTTCATTTATTCATGTCTAGCTGCTTCTGCCAAGGGATTAGGCTTTGCAGTTGCAGCCAGAGGAGAAGATGATTAATGCCCTCTAACCAGTAGAAAAACGAAGAACCGAAATACAAGTGGCAAAATTTAAAATCATGTGGTCTGTATCTTGTGGATGCCTTGTTGGCCCCTAAGCCTATTCAATCGAAATTTTGCATTTGTTTCATCCGATGAAAAATTGAGAAATTTTAAGAAGCCAAATTGGTTAATCAAGGGGTAGTGGAGTCCCTTTCTCATGTATTATTATTAAAGCTTGGGTTCCTCGTGTAAATGGTTGCCCAAAGAAGTTTTATATGCACTGCACAGATGAACACTTTAAGTGTCTTGTGAACATCGGGGAATTTTATTTGCTTACAGGACTTTCTGTCAGATGATCGGGAGAGCATACTTATGTAGAAATTGTCTAACCTAATCTGCAATTTTCCTTTCTGCTTGTAGTTCTTAACAGTGATTTATTACTGGACAATTGCAATTCTCGGGATTGTATTTTTATTCAAGTAATAGTGTTTTGATTCTAAATAACGTGCTTTCAGATAGTGGGCTATCTTTCTGGTTCATCACCTCAAATTACAAGTGGAGCTGTTTCTGCATTGTCCGTACTAGTTTACAAGGATACAGATATCTGTCTATCGATTCCTGATCTTATTCCTTCTGTTCTTTCTCTGCTACATAGCAAAGCGGTGGAAGTGATAAAAGTGAGTATACCATTACCAAAGTAGATTCTTGCCCCAATTGGCATGGCTTGAGAGTTACTTCGTACACATTTTGCAGGCTGTTCTAGGTTTTGTGAAAGTAGTAGTGTCTTGCTTACGAAATGAAGACCTTCAGAGTTTACTTTCAGACATTGTTGATGGTGTTATTTCATGGTCATCTGTCTCCAGGCATCACTTCAGATCAAAGGCATGTGAAATTTACTGGGAGTTTGCTGAGTTTTTTGTGATAATTCCATGCACACATCCTTCCAAGGGCCTCTTTTTGCTATCTTGTAATGAACGTCCATTTGTATATGCAGGTCACAGTCATTCTTGAGATAATGACTAGGAAGTGTGGTTTTGCTGCTGTTCAGCTTGTTACCCCAGAAAAGTACAAGGGTTTTCTTAAGACAGTTATGGAGGTAATGAATTCAACAATGCTTGGATGTGTATGCTACAGAAATATTATTTAGCAGTGCATGATTTCTGGAGGTCGTAATATTGTTTTGTAAAATGATCGCATGTTTGACCTTTTAGAATCGGCGAAACAAAACCTCAAATGAAGGCGGGATAGAGAACAAGGAAGCTTCTGCAAATCAGAAAGATGTCAGGGGACGAGGATACAAAAGGAGATTGAAGAACAAAGATGGCTCCCCCCACTCAGGAGAATATGAAACTTCTCTTACTGCTGATGGCAGATTAGAAGTTTCTAAAAAGAATGGTGATTTGGCTGCAGGGAAATTTTCTAAGATTCAATCCAACGAATCTGGAAAGAAAAGGAAGAGGACTTTTGACAAACTTAAAAGCGGGGAAAAGAGAAAGATGGAACTAAAAGGTAGCATGAGCATGGAAACCTCAATGAGAAATCATAAAGCATCCAGAGCACGCAATGGCAATAATGCTGTGCGGAAAAAACAGAAGAAATAAGTAGGAAGTAGGAAGGATGAGTGTTAAGTTGCTTTAATTGAGTTTCCTTTATTATCAAAGTTTTATTTCCTTTTTTACTTACATAAGGGTATTATTGTAATATACAGTTTATAGTCAATATAAATACAATGGGTGTAGGGTTTCTGTTACAACAGAAATCTACGGTCCCTCTTTCTTTTTACGTTCTCCTTCTCTTCTTCTCTATTCCTTCTCTCTTCTTCTTTCTCTCTTACTATTCGCTGCGAGTTCTCTAATCAGCTTTGTGACATGGTATCAGAGTGGATCTAACTATCTGATTACTTAATCATATTGCTGGTTTGAGAGTCCCTTAGTAACCCTAATTCTTCTCTGGTGTGTAGCCACCTAAAGCTGCAATTTTTATCTGTTTTCTCTTTAAGTCTCAATACATATGAGATTAGAAGATATTGGATTCATCAGGTTCGGTTTATGTGCTGATCAACGGATTCAAGAATCAGAGTATTCTATTGATTATGGTTGACTGGTCTTGCTGGTTTTCCATCAAACATATGATTATTTGAATCGAGATTTCTGGTCAGATATTTTCTTCTATACAGCAATCTCTATTTATGAGTTTTCAGCATCCCTTTGGTTAATTGATGGAGCCAATTACATGTGATTATAAATTAGCGTTACTGCTTTGTTACTTGCACTAAAGTTTCAGCCTTCTTGATTAGTGGTAGATATACTTATATTGAGATTATCATCATGAGTGATGCTAAGGCTCCTACAGATAGTGTCAACGTTCAAATTACCACTATTAAATTAAATGGATCCTCCAATTACTTGTTATTGGCCCAAGCTGTGAAGGTCTATATTAATGCCAAAGGGAAACTTCATTATCTTACCACAGACCATCCTGCTGAAAATTCTGGAAACTATAGTGGTTGGATGAGAGAGAATAACACTTCTGGTGTGGTTATGGAATAGCATGGAACCATCCATCACTGCTAATGTCATGTTCCACACAACTGCTAAGGGAGTGTGGGATGATTTTATGGAGAGTTACTCACAAGACAATAATATGTCTAGAGTTTATGAACTATATGAGAAGATCTTTAATTTTAAACAGGGAGACAAGTCTTTTGGAGAATATTATAGTGCTTTGAAAGGTATGTGGGAAGAACTCAATCTTTATCAGCCCATCACTACTGATCTTGAGAGACTAAAGACACAACGAGCTGAATTTCAAGTGGCCAAATTTTTATCTGGCTTGAATGCTAACTTACAGCCTGTGAAGAGTCAGCTTCTTGTTGGAGAGAGAGTTCCTTCTATGAATGAAGCATTTTGTCGAATTCAGCGCATTGTTTGTGGCTGGTAGTGGTGGATTTTCCAATAGAGGTCGTGGTTTCGGAGGAGGTCGTAGTCGTGGTGGTGGACGTAGTGGACAAAGTTCTGATCGAGATAGCCGTCAGCGTATACACTGCGGCAAATTCGGTCATATTGTTGACACTTGTTGGGCCAAGCATGGCAAGCCTGAGTGGGCTCAACGATCGATTCATCGCAAATACTGCTATGTCTCGAAGGGAGTGCTCGAAATGTGTCTTACTGGCGACATGAACCCATCTCTCCCACACGGGGGTAGTTCTTCGAGTCTACGGCTCGAGATGATATGGTTGCACAACTCATCAAACGTGTCCAACAACTAGAGGCTTCCAATTTCTCATCCACTGCTACTCTTGCACGTACAAGTAACATGGCCTCTTTTTCTACTTTGTCTCCTAACACCTCTTGGGTCATTGACTCGGGGGCTTCCAGTCATATGACAGGTAAGCAAGAACTATTTTCTTCCCACACTAACTCTAGTCCTTCATCTGAAGTTATTTTAGCTAATGGTTCATCGACTCAAGTGGTTGGATCAGGGACTGTTTCACTTACATCTTCCTTATCTTTGTCCTCTGTTTTACATGTTCCCAAACTTCCTTTAAATTTGTTATCTGTTAGTCAGTTAACTAAAGCTTTTAGTTGTTCAGTTACATTTTATCCATCTCATTGCGTTTTTCAGGACCTTCAGACAAAGAAGATGATTGGTGGATGGCATGAATGTGATGGACTCTCCTATCTCAATGGTGTCTCCACTGCTGACACCAATGGTCTAGCTGCTAGTTCTATTACCCCCCTATTATGGCATTCTCGTTTAGGGCATTTATTTTTATTTAAGTTACACCAAATAATTCCCGAGTGTAAATCAATTTCTACTCTTGAGTGTGAGGCTTGTGAACTTGGGAAACATCATCGTGGTTCCTTTCCTAGTCGTAATAATTCTCGTGCATCTACTTTACTTGAACTTGTTCATTCGGACATCTGGGGACCTTCCCGTATTGCTAGTAGAAATGGTTTTAAGTATTTTGTTACTTTTGTGGATGATTATTCTTGTTTAACATGGCTCTATATGCTTCATGACCGCTCTGAATTTTTACATGTTTTTCAATTATTTCATCGTGAGGTTACTAATCAGTTTAATACATCCCTTAAAATTTTGCGAACAGATAATGCTCTAGAATATACACAGAAATCAATTTCTTTGTTTTGTTCTAATCTTGGCATTATACATCAAACAAGTTGTACTTATACCCTTCAGCAGAATGGTGTGGCCGAGAGAAAATACCGTCACATTCTAGAAGTTGCTCGTTCACTCTTATTTCATATGAATGTGCCAAAATCATTTTGGAGTGATGCTGTCCTTACCGCATGTTACCTCATAAATCGTATGCCTTCCACCGTCCTCAATCATTAGTCACCAATCAGTGTTGTATTTCCTGACAAGCTGTTATTCTCTCTTACCCTGCGCGTCTTTGGGTGTGTCTGTTTTGTTCATAACCTACGTTCCGGTTGTGATAAACTATCTCCTCGTGCTACTAAATGTATTTTTCTCGGGTATTCACGTATACAAAAGGGATATCGGTGTTATGATCCTACAACTTATACTCAATACGTTAGTGCTGATGTTACTTTTTTCGAGGGCACACCATACTATTCTACTGAGGGTAAAGAGTTTTCAACTGACATTGTAGCTGATCCTCCTATCCCACAACAAATCCCCCTAGATTCTATTAGTCCGTCTCTAGTATCTCCTCCCTTGCAGGTGTATCAGCGGCGAAAGTAGTCTACGGCACCACCAGTCTCCAGCTCTTCAATGCCCTCCAATCTTCCTCTGTGTCTCCTGGTCCAGACGATCTTCCTATTGCCCTTCGCAAAGGTACTCGGTCTTGCACACAAAAATCCTCTTTGGTTTACCCTATTGAGCGTTATGTGTCTCTCTCACATCTTCCTTCTCCATTACATGACTTTGCTCTATCATTACACACTCACACAATTCCTACTTCTACCACTGAGGCTTTGTCTCGCCTTGAGTGGAAGAAAGCTATGGATGTGGAAATGGAAGCTCTAGTGTCTCGCCAAACGTGGTCATTGGTTGATCTTCCTCTTGGGAAAGATGTGGTGAAGTGTCGTTGGGTGTACACTATCAAGTACAATCCGGATGGCTCAATCGAGCGTCTTAAAGCTCGACTCGTTGCTAAAGGTTTTACTCAAACTTTCGGAGTAGATTATTTTGAGACTTTTTCTCCTGTGGCACGTCTCAACTCTGTTCGTGTTATTATTTCTCTTGCTGTGAATTTCGATTGGCCATTATATCAATTGGATGTCAAGAATGCTTTTCTTTATGGTGATTTGTCTGAAGAAGTATATATGGAGCAACCTCCTGGGTATGTTGCTCAAGGGGAGAATCGTAGTAAAGTATGTCGGTTACATAAGGCCATTTATGGGTTGAAACAGTCTCCAAGAGCATGGTTTGAAAAATTCAGTTTGGTGATTTCTAGATGTGGTTTCCACCAATGTTATTCTGATAATTCTATTTTTGTTCGCAAGAAGGAATCGAGGGTAGTCATTCTCGTGGTATATGTGGATGATATAATTATCTCTGGTAGTGATATGACTGGCATTTTTGAGATTAAGTCCTTTCTTCAGCAGCAATTTCAGATTAAAGACTTGGGAACTCTTAGGTATTTTCTGGGCATTGAAGTTTTACGAAGTAAAAAATGTATTAATTTGTCTCAGCGAAAGTATGTTCTTGATCTTTTGTCTGAGACAGGTACACTAGCTTCCAAGCCAATTGATACTCCTATGGATCCAAATCAAAAGTTTGGAGTTGATGATGGAAAAGAAATTGAAGACAAGCATCAATATCGGCGTCTAGTTGGGAAACTAATTTATCTTACTGTTACACGTCCTGATATTTCTTTTGCTGTTGGTGTGGTGAGTCAGTTTATGGAGTCACCTAAGAAAGCTCATTGGGATGCTGTATGTCGCATTCTTCGATATCTTAAAAGCTCTCCTGGTAAGGGACTAATTTATAAATCTAATGGTTCTTCCACTTTGGTTGGCTATTCTGATGCTGATTGGGCTGGGTCAACATATGATCGACGGTCTACAACTCGGGTATTGCACTTTTATTGGTGGTAATTTGGTTACTTGGAGAAGCAAAAACAGACTACCATTGCCAGGTCTAGTGTAGAGGCTGAATATCGTGCTATGGCACATACTGTGGCTGAATTGTTGTGGTTGAAATCTCTTCTCCAGGAGCTTGGATTTTCTATTAATCAACCTATTGACATGATGTGTGATAATCAAGCAGCTATTTATATTGTTAGGAATCCTGTTTTCAAGAGCGAACTAAGCATATAGAAGTTGACTGTCACTTTGTTCGTGATGCTGTAATATACAGTTTATAGTCAATATAAATACAATGGGTGTAGGGTTTCTGTTACAACAGAAATCTACGGTCCCTCTTTCTTTTTACATTCTCCTTCTCTTCTTTTCTATTCCTTCTCTCTTCTTCTTTCTCTCTTACTATTCGCTGCGAGTTCTCTAATCAGCTTTGTGACAATGAGGATACCGGTTTTTCTTGCAAAACATCTTAAAGTTATGATGATTTTGTTTATCCTGGGCGCCTCAAAAGTTGGGAAATCGAGGACAAGTACACTTTCTTGGCTTTTACATATTCGGCCCTTTCGGTTGTAGGGGAAAAGAGAGATCTGAATATTCCACCTGGGTCTGCTTCACAGCCCTGGATTAGATTTGGAGGTCATGGGTATGATAAGCTCGGTGTCCAAGTGTTTGGTGCGCCAAAAGGGGACAAAGAGGCTGTTCAAAGACAGTTTACACTTTACCTCCCATTTTATTTTTTTGTAAATGAGTGCAAGCTATATCTGACTCTTGTACAACCCTTGAATTGCTTAATCTTTATTTTCAATATAAGTTGTAACTCATTGCGTGACATATGTTTTGCTTGTAGTCAATGTACTTTAGTATTCACTTCATCGAATCTTGCAGTAGCTTGTAGTATACCAATATCAAATTTGTCATAACATTAGAGAGAGAGAGAGAGAGAGAGAGAGAGAGAGAGAGAGAGAGACGGCACTAAACAGGCCGTCTGTCCAATGTTGTATGTCCAAATTTTGTGCTTTGTAAGAGGTTTATAATCTACATTAATTACAAAGAGGAAGTTTATAATCTACATTAATTACAAAGAGGAACAGGTGGACCTCAAGCCGAGAATTAGGTCTAAATTTTGTCACGTTATGTATACCAATATCAAATTAGTCATAACATTGAAGTGAAAAAGTTGAATTGCATTTAGAACTTGCGACAACTGGAGACATATGCATCATTTACATAACCATGGTGCATTAGTTGCCGATAAAGTAAAGTATGTTCTGGAAACATAAGGGATGCTAGCTGCTATTTGGCACCGAAATCATTTGTCAAGACACCCTAAGTAACACTTGTGACGACAACCATAACGGGGGGCTATTCTCTTCTTGTACCTAAGCACTAACAAGAGCAGTACTTTGTAAACAAACAGTTGAAACAGAAGCACAGCTACATCCCACCACTTGGAATGATCCAGTGATATGCCGAAAGTTGTTTTGAGGATCATCTCGCCTTTCAGTTGTGGTTCTCCTGGCTTTGCTGAATCAAACTCAAGACCAGTCATGACATTCTTGTATTGACCCTGCAAGGCGTGTGAATGATTTGTATGAGTGACTTGTAATTCATGAGATATTTGGGAGAACTCGAAGTCACTGATCCAAATCATATGCTTGTATTGTTGACTGCCATGGCTAGTCGCAGAACTACTTCTGAGAAGCCTTGATTATCTGAAGCTCTAGCTTGAGTAAAGAGACGGAGTGAAACATGTGGTGAAGCCTGGTGGTGTTTTGATCAATCTATGAAAGAGACTGATAACAGAATTTTCATAGTATTACATTATTACATTGGTTAACCTAACCTCTAGCATATGGAAGAGCAGGTCAACAATCCGAAAAGGAAGAAGGGAGTGGCGGAACTGTCTGACCATTCAACCCATTTCTTCACATCAAAATAGAAGGCATCTTACTTAATTTCTGTTGTTTTGAGATTTCCTTCTCATAAATGTACCTCAGGCGGAAGATGAGAATTTTAACTTCAATGAGTTTAAATATGCAATGCAAGTAGTAGCGCATGCTCCTGGTTTTGTTTTACTAGGCAGACGATATTATTGAAACTGAAGATAAATGTCTTCCATGTCATGGCTCTATGCATAACTATGCTGATAAATTTTCAAGCTTGATTTCGGAAAAAAATAGCTAATCACTATATACTAACTACCTCAACTGCCCACTTGGCAAAACTGATGTAGGACATGGGGTACCGCCAAAAGAACTTGGGAAGATCAGCAAGAAGTCTAAAGATCTGTGATGCCATCATCATTAGAACCTGAATCCACAAAAATTAGCTATGAACGACAACGTAATTTATAAGGATTACAGGAAGGGAAGTTTATGAGAAAAAATTTGCTTATGTTGACACTAATTCCAGTTACTACAGCCATCGAGGTGTTGGGGACAAATGAGTTCACAACCATCATGCAACTCTCAATAATGGTGGTGCAGCAGAAGAAGTTAATGCAGAAATAACCATAGTGAGAGAATCCTGGATGAAGCTTCACCATGTAGAATATCGTTGTTCCTGAAAGCAGAGAATTTGCCACCGAGAAAGGGAGCGAAGAAAGGAAATTCGCAAGCACAAACAGGGTCTCGCCATAATGTCCATTGAGTCTCTCGGCATAAAATACCTGAGATAGACAAGAAAAGGATGTCATATGCGACCGAGATTTCTCCTTTTTTATGTAATTAATGTATGTTCTTGCTTTGATGATGAGATCGATCCCATATAAATAATCTTAAGCATCCCTCGAAAAAAGTTAGTTGATTTAGCTTTAATCTCTCCAATTGATTGTGCAATACTCACATTCCTCTGTGACTATGAGTTGGAGTAGGCCATCAACTAAAAGTTCTTTAGTTAGATTTGTGTTATTTACAGTGTCTTAGGCTTCAACATGCAACTTCACACCTATCATGGTGGAGCTTGTCTGTCCTGCAGAGGAAACTTAGTTCTAGTCCTAGCAACAAATCATTCTAATATCACCTCAAGTATGAAGATACTGCTGATATATAATAGCTGAAAATCGATCAGCCTTGATGCTTTGCTATACCTTCAGTTCTTCATTGAAGAAAGGGACACCACCACAAGACAAACATACCATGAGGCCGAAGAGGAATGAAACAAACTTTCCTCTGTTGATAATTGCCCCATTGTCAGTATCCGATGTCAAAATATAGAGTTCCAGCACTTATTGATGATAAAATGTAGAGCATGATCCTCAACCAGGAGTATCCAATGTCCCTATACATGTTGATGAAGGACCGATGAGTCAAAACCCTGAGCTGCTTCCACTTGCTGGAATTAGTATTCTTATTCAACTGGCAGACCTGATAATCCTTCAGCATTCAACAGAAGAGATTCAATTTTGAAAACATCAGTTCTGGAAATTGCTACTTCAATATAGATGTAACTCCATTAGTTTCAAAAATCACAGTTGGAGACATTGTTCATTAACTATGGTAAGCAGGAAAGACAGGAAAAATGACTGCATAAGCATTATCTTGATTTTTATTTCTTCTGAGTTGGAGTGCTTACAGTAGCTGCAATTTCTTGCATTTTTTTCCTAACTTTGCATGAATACTTTGAGGATTTGTAACTTTGGATGAGTGTGGCTTTAATCTCTGCTGTTTTCATGTTCATTGAAAAACCAGATGATGCTGGAGTTTGCTGCAAGATAAAATAGCAAGCCCTGATAATTATATTCGGAAGTCACTTTACATATCACAAGAACTGATGCAGAGTATAGAAGTGCTCGATTTAAAACTCAACATAGTTTCTATGAGAAAGCAATAGTAGCAGTTACAGAATCGAAGTCCAAGCTAATGCACCGCAGAAAGTGATCAGCGGGATTTCTCCTCCTCGGACAAGCAAATCCAGCATCTGCAAAGAACTGCACCAGGACTTAAAATTACATTATCTTGCTTCTGCACAGCCAAAATGTCTGAGTAAGAATGAAGTGTTGACTCTTTATTACCTCAATGGCCATTTTGGCTTCTCCTAGAAACACAGTTTCTCCACTCGACAGAAGGAGTAAATCATCAAAAAGATCGAAAACTTCACTGCTGGGCTGGTGGATTGAGCAAATAACTATTCTTTCTTCATCTGCAATATTTCTTAGAGCTCTTGCCACGGAAAAAGCCGAGGCACTGTCTAAGCCTGTGGTAGGCTCATCAAGGAGCAAGATCAGCGGGTCTGTGACCATTTCAAGACTGATGCTGAGTCTTTTCTTTTCTCCACTGCTTATGCCCCTCAAGTGCCAGTTACCAATCTTGTTTTCTGCGCAGTCTCCAAGTCCCATCTCCTTTATGTTTGCTTCTACCAACTCGTCGATCTCGGCTTTCGTCATTTCGGAAGAAAGCCTCAGATGAGCTGTGTAAGCTATTGTCTCTTTGACAGTGAGAGTACCCAAGAAAAGATTTTCTTGGGTCACATAGGACTGAAAAAATGCCAAAATGAGAAGATTTAAGTAGGGGTGAGTAGTCCCGATTCCACTTGAAATCTAGAACCTACCCATTAAAATAGGTTCCCATTTTTTAAACATAAAACTTGTCTTGTATACCGTGGAACCTGTAACTTGTCTTGTCATAGGTTCTAAGATTGGTTTTATGGTCTAACATGTTCTTTTTCGTTTCTTTTCTTTTTTTTTTTTTTTTTTTGGCAGTTTTAGTGAAGCAAAATTGATAGTGAATGCAAAAGCAAAAATGATAGTTTTTCATTTGTCAATAGAAATAATCTATAAAAGATGAACGTTAAAATAAAATAAACAATAAAAAGTTCAAAACACATAACATGAAACCTAAGTTATTGAATTTTAGTCATCAATCATCCACATCCCTCACACGTAATGAAAGTCATTGCCTCACATCCTTCCACCTCCATTGACATGTTATATACGTCAATTTCACACATACACATCAATAATAGAATATAAGTAGAAGGTGTTATAATTAAACCAAGCGAGAAATTAATTTCTAGATTATCGACATACATGTTAACATGTGATAACATAAGCTTTGGCCAATATCCAGTGAAGATCATGACCAAACTAATCACCATATTTACGGTCTTATAGAGCAAAAGGTCCATGGATTCCAATTTTGTTTTAATGGGCACAACAAAAGTACCTTGAATATATTGAATGCCATGTGAAATTTTGTGATAGTATGATACTTGCCATTGCATATTCCCACTAGATAATGCTATGTAGGGTAATTTATTCAGTCTATGAACAACATAGAATGATATGAATTACAACAAGACCCAACTGTTATATGTTTGTTTTTAGGAAATGAAACTAGAATAGATCTAATGCTCTTGGAAAATTAGTGCAATTTGACATTATTGCCGCTTTATCCAACTGCTAATATTTGAAAACCTTTTATGTTAAGTCTCGGTCTAATTCGTTTATTAGAACTTTATAAGTGACTATTAGTAGAGAATTATAACTCTTCCTAGGAGTAACCCTTATTTCAACTATTGATGACCTCATGCACATTGATTGTTATTGATTACAAGAAAAATTAATATAAACCCCTCTATAAGCACATCTAAGCTCTTATCATCAAAAAGTAAAAGTCTCTCTTTAGGGTTTTCTCGATTCCCCTAGTTATCTGTTTGATTCTCAGTTCCTAGTTCCCACGGGAACCATTGATTCCTAAAAAAATGGAACCGGACTAGGGTGCATTGGAACCTAGAACCGAATCAGTGATCGGTCCAGTTCTCTAATTCCCAATTCAATCCTAAAATTATTCTCACATCTAAATGCAAGCATGGGACCCCGATTGAAATGTCAATCGTTAGAGAGAAATTTATTTGTCAATTTACAAGCTCAAATTTCAGAAAGGAGAAACATGGCCCAACCAGCCAAATTTTTTGACTAACTTTTTTTTTGGCCAAATTTTGATTATAAGAATATCGTCCAGTCATACACATAAACCACTAGATTGAATTAGAGGAAGTTGAAAATATGATTTAATCTTTTGAAGGCTAAAGGAATGCTTCATGAAACAAAATTGACAGAAGAGTGGCCTAGTGATGCGCCATTTTAGAGGTCACTGGTCACAGTAGTATGCCAAACCGAAACTATTGCCAGGATTGAGCTGATGGAAGCAATCTTGTTTTTCCAATGATGATCTAAGAATTACTGGACTAAAGTTTTCTTTTAGTTAATCGAATGAATAGTTGGGATTTTGTGGGAAACAAAAACTCTTTTGGGATAGATATGTCATGGAATACCACTTTGAAATTTTTAATGATAGTAATCCTGAAAATAAAGAGAATTATCTTCCGCAAGAGTCAAGATACTTGTCTCATAATCTATTTTACTTTGTTATATTAAATCTGCCCCAACAAATAATTTACATGATATGCTTACCAGATCATTGTGGTTTAGGAACCCCTTCTTCCTCCCACTTAGGGAAATATTTCCCTCTTTTCTGATGTCAGAAGAAATCTGACCTGCTAAAAAGCAAAACATAGTAAGTAGTCAACTAAAGTGGCTACTAACCGGTTGAAACACGTATTTCTTGGTGTATACGTACTTATGTAGTAAATGCAATTATGCACCTAAAATATGCAATGTGTAAGCCATAATTGTTTGTATCTACACTATTCTTGTCCCATATCAACTACAAGCAACCAAATAATCCCTTTAAATTGAAGTTGTCTTGTCAAGCCGAGGGATAAAGTGGACGGGTCGACCCCGGATTCAAGAAAGTCTCTGGGCCATGATCCGTAAAAGCACTTTCATAAAGCGCGACTCCTTTTAAAGTGCATCAACTTTACCTTGAATCTCAATGTTGACTCAATTTCTTCTCTCGTAGAAAAATATTGAGAAATAATGGCTTTGGATCAAAGCCCTGATCCATATATTCATTAACTTCAAATTGTGGCCTAATTTTAGTCCAAATTTTTTCAGTCTCATAATGAAATACCAATTTCATTTGGCACCCACATTGACCCTCATTAAGATTCTGCCAAGTACACATGGAATGGTGGGTCGAATCTTGGACAACGTCATTGGATACAAACTACTGGATTGGGGTACCATTGATTTGTGGTTTTCTTATGAAATAAAAAAAAATTGGGCCATAATAAGAACATGACAAAAAAAACGAGGTTAATTCTCTAGAAAACCCCCAATTATCATGTCCCAAACTTCTTTTATATATATAAGAAAAAAACACAAAATTTCACCGTAGTCCCAAATTTGCCCCCACGTTCAAAACAAGTAACTATTTTCTTTGAAATTTTCAATACTAAAGCTAGTTAGAGGTTTAAAAATCGGAACTCACGTCTTCTTAAACACCCTGACCTTCATACGGAATGACAAGAACCTCCAATATTGATGACATGAGAAAAAAAAACTAGTGGTGATTTTGGGATGTCAAGCTGATTTGAAACTAAAGTGAAAGTTAGAAATTATATAAGTTCGAGGCAAAATTAGGATCTAAATCTAAAGTTGGAGATTTTTAGGGAGTGGTGATTTTTAAGAGGATTAGATCATGAAAAAAAGTCTCAACTTTCTTATTCATCATTACAGCCACCTTGCTTGTCTTGACTTTCAAGAATCCCTCGATTTGATGAATTGGCACTCCTTTCACAAACATACGACTCAAATAATAAATAAAGTATTTGATGCTTCATACATGTGCCTAGTCTTTGATTTTTTTTTTTTTTTTGTTGGTATTTTTTTACTTCTACTCTAACTCTTACTTTCAGACTTTTGCCTCACACCCTTGCAGAGCGTGAGAGTTAAAACCCGAACTTGAAGCTAAATTGTCCTCACCTCAACGCTCCTGAAAAGGTGGGGATTCGAACTCCCCACCTCCCTCTTCCCATGTGGGAAGAGTGGCCAATGGTTGCGTTTGTCTTTGACTTGGTTGTAGGTTTTTCAATAGTTTGAACATTAACATAAATCACAAACATCATACAAATTAACAAAACATGTCCCTTACAAAGGGCAAACAACTAATTAAAATTTTAAATTATGACCACTATTAAATCAATACTCAAAAACCTTTTTCTGTCACCAAAACCCTCAAGCTTACATGGATATAACAAAAATACGCTTTGTTATCATAGCATGATATCATTACTGTGGTCTTACTGATCAAATCAAGAGTTTCTTTTCTTTTTTAAAACCATGGTGAACAAGTCAGAGTTATTCTCTGTCCTCTGCTAGTGGAATCCGAATCCCACTTTCAGTGCATCATATATGGAAACTCCCAAGTGATGTTGATATTAGTTACCGGAAATTTAAGAGTTGTATCTTCTTAATTTTTTTTTTTCGTCAGCTAATTTTATTCTCTTCTTCCAATGACATGATTTCAATTATATATTATAATTCAAGAAAGAAAAAGAATAACATCAATATAAATGAGAGACAAAATCGTTGTAGAGTATGTTTGCGCCTCAATGTCAAAGGATTTTGATATCAAGCCAGATGAAATGATATAACTATGAACTAGTTACACTTAAATACTATTCATCTTTTAATTTTTTTTATAAGAATTTTATTATGCTATTAGAATTTATATCAAGTGAATTTATTAGTTACAAAAATAATTATATCATCACTATTTTACTTCTATAAGCCGTATTTTTTTTAATGTGATTTTATTTCTAATCTTCAAATAAAGTGAGTTTAACTATACATAATAGATATCGATAGAGAATAGCATCAATATCCATAGGAGACCCAATTCATATGAGAATAAACAGTTTGCTGCACTTTCGTTTCTACACTACCAGATCTGGCAATGGAAAGGGGTTATCATCGTAGCCTCTTGCAATTTTTTCGATGCTATTAATGATTTTGGTGACTATATTAAGTTGCTATATTTTCCATAAATGGGCAATGCTTGTTGTCTTGATCTTTCGGTAACACTATCGGTATCACTAGGAGTTTTGTACGTAGAGCTTCGAAGGTGGAATTCGGATTTCACCGGCGGTGGACTTTTTAATAACTAAAATAAAAATGTTCCGAAATGAGGAGGTTGGCAGAGAGAAGCGGAGAAACCTGCCAATGAGTCGAGGAAAGTGGATTTTCCGGAGCCGGAAGGACCCATGACGGCCAAGATCCGACCCATCTGAGCGTACCCGCTGAGCTGGTTTAGCAGTTTCCTCTTGGAACCAGCGGGGACCGACACCGTCAAGTCGTTCCACACCAGGTAGGACGCGGACGATTGCCCGTTGATGCAGTTGCTCTCTTTCTCTGCAAAGTCATTATTTATCACATCCTTCCTCGCCTCCATCATTTTCATCTCTCGCTCTCTCTCTCTCTCTCGGTGGTCTCGTTTTCTAGCTCCCAGCCAAGTACAACTGCGAGTGCTGGTCAGTGTGGATTATAATGGATCTGTAGTGCAAGTGGGAAAGGCCTATGAGGATGGATACCAATTATATAGGAATGGGAGGGGGCCTGAGATATGACATGCTTATGTGGTGCCGGATGGTGACACATTGAGATGAGTTGGCCGTTGGGTGTTTCAATTGAACGCTGGTTTGATCCCTCTCTCCCACTCCATGGCCTTTCCTTTTCAAGGGTTTTTGTCATTTTGATGCAGGGCTTCATAAGTACATTTGAATCTCTTGGATCTTGACGGGGTTGTTTGTGTATACCAAGTTTGATTTCCATTTGAAGATGTAATGATAAGAAAAGTAAAAGAAGCATCGATAACCTAGCTATTTTTAACCTTCAGCCCACGGAGCGACCCAAGCGCGATCAAGAGGCTGCAAGAACTTACTCCTTAGACTCGTCCAACATGATCAATTTAACTGCACATGCCTGGAGAGACCTAATCCATCTGAGGCGCCATACTTCAGAAAGAGGAGGAGAAGAAGAAGACATATTTTCACATATTTACTTTATTATGATCGATTTGTTGATCATTTTGTTTTATTTCGCTGGTTTGACGAACATTTGCCTGCACACACTCGGTACTCGATCATGCAAACACGTACACTGGTGGCTTTTCACTGAGAAAGAACAAAGAAAACGGTTTGTCAGCTTGGCTTCGTTTTCTGCAGTCTCCGACGTGGGTATGGCGATTGCTCGTAATCCCTGCATGTTTATTTACGGGCACTGTGGCAGCTGACTTTTAGTCTTGGATCTCTGTATCCTCTCTCTCTCTCACTCTCTCTTCACGTGATGTTTTAGCATCCGTCTCTTTCATCTCAAGAAAGTTGAGTAAAATGTGTGTATCTAATCTAATAATAAATGGGGAGGTGGGGGCAGATAGTGACACATTTGATCACAAAATTCCGTCACTGTTCTTCATTAATCACAACAGAGCAAAAGATTACTTACCCTATTGACATTGACATAAATCAAACTAATATAATATAATTTATGTGTTTTATTAATTTAGTTCCCGTTAAGATGTATCGACACATATTTTCATTATTGTTGACACCAAAAGATGACCGAATTTTTATTATTATTGACAAGATAGACTAGTCAATGATGTTGGAATGAAAAAGGAAAAAAATTAATGGCAACTTTGAAAATTTCGGAACAAGCACGAGTGAAGACCGAAGGGAGAAGTTATTCTTAGAATGCTTTGTGGTGGCTACTCTTTTACAACACACCCCTTACACGTCTTACATAATAGCAGAACACTAAATTACAATAGAGATGAAGATAAACATGGCACACGAGATCTTCAACACTCCTTCTGTTAACATTAAAGTGAAACTACAAAAGTCAACAAAGCTAAAAGGAAAACACACAAACATTAAATAATAGCAACGGTGCCTGCAAGACAAATCTCTGCAATAGCAACGGCCCACTCCATTTTTCATGGCACGCATACATGTGCACGCATTAATGGGCCTTCATGGACCATTCTTTCCTCTTTATTTGATCCATGCAATGAATGAAAGAGGACAAACGAAGCCCACAATTTTTACTGGCCAATTTTTCTTGCGACTCCTCCTTCTCTTCATTTATGTTGTCCCTTTTCTTTTGACTTTCTTATTCGGCTGACAATCTTACATGAAAGCCGTGCGCAATCTTCTTCTTCTTCTTCTCACACCAAATCTAGAGTTCAATAACCAACTTACTCAAATCTTCAACAATCATTTTTTTTATTATTCTAACAGATAAGAATGGGGTTTGTTGAAAATAGAAATCATTAATAAAACAAAACAGTCCACGATTTGAAAGGATCAATAAATTGCCAATGAAGTCATTGACAACACAACTTGAAAATTATCAGCAAAAGAAGATTTGAGAAGTTGATTGACAAAATTATCAACAAGAAGCGATCAACACTAAAACATATCTACTTAGGTATTTTTAGACAAAGAAATGCTTAGAGAATGGTATTGTCAATTCCTACAAAGTAACGGAGCTCTCCTGACCATACATTATAAGCATGAGATTTTGGGAATCGGAATATCAAATTGACTAAATCAATTGCAAAAATGGCCTTGTTGTAAAGCCACATATATCCCACGTGCTATTGTCTCCTCCATGCTATGTATTCCTCCGTACATTTTCTCAGATTATTGCTCCGATCAAAGAAAAGTTTCTCTTCCACTGAAGGCACTTAATGAATTTCCATAATGCAGTCTGTACTAGAGAAGGAGATTGGATGACGGATAGGGAGCGACCGCAAGCTTCGATAGCGAGGGTGAGGGATAACTCTGACACAAAGGCGTTGGCTTCAGCGAGAGTCGGTTGTAGCATCGTCTCCGTTGTCGCCACCTCTCCTTCCTCATCGCAACATCCATCGCCACCCAATAGCCTTGCCCTCCCTCCATTTGAACCCAGCCCCACCACCATTTCGCCATCCTCCATATGCATGGCGCGCCTAAGGATTAAAAAATTCCTTCATTTTTCGAGTCATTTCCTATGGTCATTGGGGACCCTCTACCATTTTGTATAAATGAGCTATTCTATTTATACAGATTGCCATTGCCAGCACCACTATTTATGTATGTCTAGTTCCTCTCTTATGCTTTGCCTCTGTTTTTCATTTGTCTTTAATTTGTTATCATTTAATACTAAGTTTGGAATTGAGTGATCAGAGGGGATTTCATCAATTCGATGAATTGAAAATTTCACAAAATATTAGTTGACATCATACAAGCTCAAAATTTGTATGGTCAATTTTACGGTAGGGCAATTCTATAGTAATGACATTTTTGACAATATATTTGTCAATTTGATATTCCGATCCCCAAAATCTTACACTTTAGGATGTGTGGTGAGGAGGGCTCCGTCACTTCATGGAAAGTGATGGTACCGTCCTCTAAGCATAGTCCTATTAGATAATATGACATTTCTTATAACCGCAGATTAGACCATGAAGTTATTTGTTTATTAAGGACAACTAACTCCTTTTCGACCTTTCCATTTTGTTCCGTAACTCCTCTTGTACTTTAGGAAGTTATATGTTTATTAAGGACAACTAACCTATCAGGAAGTAATTTGTTTATTAAGGACAGCTACTGTCCTTTTTGCCCTTTCAATTTTGTTCCACAACTCCTCTTGTACATCAGGAAGTTATTTGTTTATTAAGGACAATTAATGTCCTTTTTGACCTTTCGATTTTGTTCTGCAACTCCTCTTGTACATCTTCCTAAAGGTCTTGAGGTGACACTTAGTCTTAGTCTGATCTTTTTGCCTAATATCTAAGTGTGGAAATTTAATTAGGTAAGCAAACAAGGCCTAGAAAAATTCGAACTGAGGACCTCTAGCTCTGATACAACGAGAAAATTTGTAAAACCACTATCAACTGTTTTAAAAGCTTAAATTGTTAGTTGAAGGTGTAATTTATATTTATTACTCTTAACACGTGCGGGCTATGATTGGACTAGAAGAGCAGCAATCATCATCGCAAAACCCAACCAGCGAATTCTCGTGTATTCAATCTCACCAACTAATTTCAAAGGACAGCCAAGTTTCATTAAACAAACTTCTGAAAGTTCCATATTGAACAAAAAGAATCTCGACTATTCAGGTGGCAAAGGGGCGATTGGCGGTGGCACGGTGGTGATGGTTAGTGTGATTGGGTGTATGAGCTGAAGAGTAACGGAAGGGTTTTCTTCCTCTATATATCCCAGCACAGCTCTCAAACTTCAGCCTAAGGCTGTTTCACGGATGGGCAAGTCAACACCACGTTCTGAGAAGTTGTATTTTAATCGACCATTGTGGGATGTTCGCACGTTCGAAGTTTGGGGGTTGACAGTAAATGACGAAATTATATGCTTAGAATTCATCATTTAAAGTTAACTTGGAATTTTCAAAGCTCTCCTAAACTTGCGGGTCCAATATTATTGCGTTGTTTGACAATATTAAAATAACCCTCTATGACTCGACATTAACCTAATTAAACATGCATAGAAGATGACGTTTTGCCTAAGTCTCGTGCACGACCTCACCCATGGAACCAATAGTATTTGGTCTGAGTCTAAACTTTTGTTTTATGTGCTGCGATTTTTCTGCAATTGGTGTCTAGATTTATAACATGGAACGGAGATAAAAGAGGCCATGTTAGGCCAAAGCAAGTCAAAGTACAAAACCCTCATGCTCCAAATCCAAATTCGATCAAATCTATTTTGAATAATTCCATGTTGAATGGGTGAAACACTTGTCAACATCAACAGAGACTTAGATATGCTAATTTACAAGCACCTATTAATGAATGGGATAGACTATGTTGCCAAATATTTTAGTTTTCATGATTGTACAATTCAATTGTTGTCCTAAAAAATCCTAAGATATTATTATTTCGTTTATCTAAATTAGAATTCCAACTCGACATATATGATATTTTTGTTTTGTAACCACTTTAATGGGACAATTTTTTTCCATTATTTCTTGGGTCTAGGTCCGAAGATTTGAACTTAACCGATTTGTAGGGCTTGAAGGATATTTCATTGGCCTCCACATTATTGGGTCTCCACAGCCATAACCCTGAATGAGCTAATGAAGTTTCTAAGAATAATGGAATTTGGACTCACCATCGATAAATTGTATAATAACCTAAATCTGAGATATGGTCATAGCAAAATTGTTGTGACCTATCCTCGGATGGACCGCTAAGAATTTGGCTAATGGATTGTTAAGTTCAAATCTAGCTTGAACTCTCTTAAACTTATACTAATTCGCAACTTATGTTTTGAGTTTTTAACATACAAATCATGACATTAATCAATTTAAGGTGGATCGATTAGATTCCAAGTAAAGTACTGGGAGGATTACTTACTTTGAACTAGATAATCTAAAGTCAAAAGCTTAATTACACTAATTAACTAACTAATGCCCTTTTGGTACTTATTCTTGTTCAATCACCAAATAAAGTATTCATGCAAGCATTCATGAGTCCAAGAAATGTATTCTTAACTAGGCTAAGGAAATAGATTATGAAAAGTGCACAATCGAAATAATGGAAATATGCAAATAACAATATGATAAAGCACAATCTATTTATCAAGGATTTTCACATATTTTAAGAGACAACTACTCAAAAACTAATTATTAAGCTTTATCCTAACTTTATATATATAATCGGAAATTTTTTATTTTTTAATTTTAAAAATATTTTAAATAATAATAATTTTTTATTCCAAAGATGCGTATTCGGGTAGGGCCTTAGAGCCCGGTCAGGATGTGGACTACCGTGGGCCTTTGGGTCAGGCTCTAAATAAAAGCCTAAAGAAAGGGATGGGCTCAACAATTGAAGCGCAATTCGGCCACAACTAGGACAAATTCCAAGCCCACTCAACCAAATTAAACCCAAACTCAACGAGCCAAACTAATCCCACCATTATCAATGCCGAATCACACTCAAACTCTCCACATTAAAACAACCCAGATTCCTCAAACCTAAAGCGACCAGGGAACGCTCATGGACTTATTGACAATGGTAGCCCGGTCCAGCGAGCCCGAATCAGGCCACAAAATCAAAACAATGAGGGAAAAAAAGGGGCCATCGGTGGTGCTCCCTAATCGGCTCAGGGGTGGCGAATGAGGGTGAGCTCGATAGATCGGACAATGTCCGGTCGCCTTCGCACCCCCGAGCCAGAATCCTTGGGAACTTGATGCGACGCACCGAAAGAAGAACAAACAAGATTCGAACCAAGACCTACCGTGGCTTCAGCTCGGGAAGAAGGTTGACATCAGTAGGTTGTCGGCCCGAGTTTCGAGTGTGTATGTTGTTGGAGGACACTTGCTCGATTTCTCACCACGAACCTTTTTTCCTCTCTTTTCTCTCTCTCTCTTTTCTTTTTCTTTTTCCCTTCGGTCCTAAACCTCTCTAACTCCCCGGTCAGCATCCAAAGGCCTCCTTTTATAGGCTCTCGACCTGCGAAAGAGTCTAATCGGCGGAGACCCTTCACCCTCCAGTCTCTCGCGCACTGGCCAATCCTTAGGCTACACCAATGGTCCCTTCTCCTCCTCCGTGCTCTGGCGTTGACTTGTGCTATGCTTTGTAATTTAATGGATTTTTTTTTTTTTTTTTTTTAGAGGCTAAAAATTAATCCACAATTTTCAATATAACTTAACTTTAAGTCGACAACCAAAATTTTGGTGTCGACCGTCAAAATTAGAGCAATGAAAAAGACTATTGTCATTGGAAGAACAATATGAAAAGAGGGATTGGATAAACCAACAATATGAAAAAGGTTATTACGCAAGAAGAGATGGACAAAAGCTTAACAACTCAATTCTATATGGATATCCCTACAATCAAGGAAGACTTTGTCCATTCTCTCTTTTTGGTGAAGACCACTTTAACAATCACATTTCTCTCTCTCTTTTTCGTGAAGACCCTCTCTCTCTCTCTCTCTCTCTCTCTCTCTCTCTCTCTCTCTTTGGATTAAAGGTAAATATGTGGTCCAAGAAAGTTATTATGCAAGAAAAGTTGAACCAAAACTCACTCAATTCTAGATGAATATTCATATGTTCGAGGAAGACTTGAGGTCAAATATACAAAAGCAAAAAGCAAGTTATTATGCAAGAAAAGTTGAACCAAAACTCACTCAACTCTGGATGAATATTCATATGTTCAAGGAAGACTTGAGGTTGTCAAATATACAAAAGCAAAAAGTAAGTTATTATGCAAGAAAAGTTGAACCAAAACTCACTCAACTCTGGATGAATATTCATATGTTCGAGGAAGACTTGAGGTCGTCAAATATACAAAAGCAAAAAGTCTTTATCAACTCTCCCTTTTCTTGTACATAAATGCATGAAGTTAGATCGCTCACTTAACAATTATCTCTCTCTTGCTCCCTCGCTTAGCCAAGTTTTGTTTTCACATACTCCGATTAAAGAACGGGAGATCTTTTTCTCTCTCTCTCTCTCTCTATGTGTGTGTTGAGCTCGAGACTGAAATGATGACGATTCTCTTCTCGGCTCGATATCTCTTCTCTATGCTCGTCCTTCTCAACATCACTAACTTAGTTGCTACCGCCACTCTTCTACCCCAAGAGGAAGGTGAAAAAAAATAAACCCATCGATCTTTTATTGCTTTCATTGTATTGTTCCTTTACCTTTTGGACTCCAACGTACACCAAGTTTTTTTTTTTTTTTTTTTTTTTTTTTTGGTGCTTGTTTTTCATACATATATTCAACCTCAAGCACACACGAATTTGACATTCTTTGTGCTTGTTTTGCATGATACATTGCTTTTGTTGTTCCATTTGACTTATTGGCTCTTTTCTCTTTCAGTGGATGCGTTGAAAGAAATAGCAAAGATGTTAGGGAAATTTGATTGGGATTTCGACACAGATCCATGTGGTGTAGAGGGTGGATGGGGTGACAACAAAGACCCTGATACAACTACCAACGCCGTCACCTACCAGAATTCCATCGATGCCCACGACAACACCATTTCCCACGTCTACAACATGTCTCTTTCTCCCTCAATTTCATGAATTATACCATCGTAGATTCCTTGCTAGACTTTAATATTAATCACGCAATTGCACACCAATATTTTCTCTTTATAAAGTCGACTGGCTGCCGAACTGAATCTCTTTGCACCATATTAGTATTTCATAAAAAAAAAAAATTAGCCGATTTTTTGGTAGAAATGTTGCAACAATACGTAATCACTTATCATATTAAAATTACTCATGAAGTAATTATGAGCATATTAATTGTTCACAGTATGATTATACAAATTTTATAAGTTTAATCAATACAATCACATATTATATGCTTAGCATTTAATTAAAAAAATTATATTTTTATGATTAATGAGAATGTCAAACTCAAAGATCATGATTAAATATCAAAGTGATGAGAGTTACATTCCCTCTAACTTTAATCGTAAGGGTAGTTTCAGAATTTTAATGCTATTCTCTCCTTATTACATATGTTATTCATACCAATGCATGGTAGAGTTATACTTTGAGTGATGCATGCTTTTCACGTTAGTTATATATTCATTTGCTTTAAACAAAACCTCCTTTTTTTTTTTAGGCAATTTTTGAAGAATTTGTTCATTTAGAATCAATTGAGATTTATGTATACATATCAATAGATGTAATAAAGCCATTTTGTAACATCATTTTGATGCCTAGTTTTTAAGTAAGGCTAGAATAAAGCCTTCGTGTCGTTGCGAAAACAGAGTTCTTCGGAAGCAATCTCTTGCCGGCACCCTTCCGCCTCGATTGTTCAGATTGCCTTTCCTCCGTGAACTTGTAAGCACTCTCTTTCTCCATTTCCCCTTTCTCCATTTTCGATCTTCTTCTTCTTCATCCTCTCTCTCTATAAACAGTGATGTCTCCCGCAACTACCTGAACGGCACAATTCCTAAAGAATGGGGCCTTACGAACTTGACCTACATGTATGCTCTCTCTCTCTCTCTCTCTCTCTCTCTCTCTCTCTCTCTCACGAGTGTATGTTCTATTGTTTGATTGGGGGAAACGCGATGATGTGGGTGCAGTTATGTACCCGGAAACCGATTGACTGGTCCAATCCCGAAGGAGTTGGGGAACATATCCACACTTCATCATTTGTGAGTGACCACTCATCCCGACGCTCGCCTTTGGCCTCTTCGCTGTTTTAAATTTGATTGATGTTTCAAGATTTTAACTTTCATATTCCGCTCAGAAACGTCGCAAGCAATTGGTTTTCTGGACCTCTTCCTCCAGAGCTCGGGAACTTGTCCGGGTTATATGGATTGTGAGTCTCTTGATGCAAATTTCTGTGTTAGGCATCGAGTTTTTATTCGCTGATGATTTTGTATCTGGCGAGGGAATTTTATCCATTGGAGTGATCTGTTGAGAGATACAGCATTCAGGTTCTATCAACCAATGTGTTGTCATGGGTTTTTCTTGTTTCAGGTGGCTTACGTCAAATAATTTCACGGGGGAGCTGCCTCAAACATTTGTTAACTTCAGGAAACTATATGCCCTGTTAGTTTCCAGTATCCACAAACTCAGCTAATATTTAACCATTTCTATTCTTTCTCCTTCATATGAATCATGTTGTTTAATGCACTGTAGGCGACTTGGTGATAATCAGTTCACGGGAAAGATACCCGATTTTATTCAGAACTTGACAAATCTCAGAACACTGTAAGGCTTAATGCTTCTTCCCCTTTTAAGTCGGTCTCTATAGATGTACCCCCAAGACAATTCCAACTATGAATTGTATCATCAGGATTATTCAAGGAAGTGGATTGCAAGGCCCGATTCCCTCTGGGATCGCACTTTTGGAGCTTTTGAATGACTTGTCAGTATGGAATTTTGGCATTTCGATCTGATCTCTCTTTCTTTAAGATGTTATCAATCAAATAAAGCTCCTATTTGATTTTGATATGCAGGAGAATAAGTGACCTCGATGGACCCAAGTCTTGTGTTCCACAACTTAACAGTATGGGTATTCAAACACTGTGAGATTGATGCTCCTTCACAGATAGTTTACTTTATGCAAAAGAGCCAAATCGTCTTAGCAATGTGACAATATCGGTGTTATTTTCTTATAGGATTCTGAGGAGCTGCAATCTCATGGGAGAGCTACCTGGTTATCTAGCAAATATGACTAATCTATATATATTGTGAGTAGAAAGCGGCTTTTCCCTTTGGCTATTCCAAGCAGAATAAATAATTTTACCCTTAAGGAGTGAAATTTCTACTAGTTTTTGGTTGACTATTAGTTGCAGTTAAAGAACCCATTTAAGATGGCTTGAAGGTCCCTTACTGACTTCAATGGTGTTTTGATATTTTCTATTGATATTGCTGAATTGTGAATGATGTGGCATTTAAACTCTTGGTGATTGTGGCCTCTGCTGTAGAATATACAGTTTCGCACAAAAGTATATGGACCTTTTTCTCTCTGTGAGAATTTGTGGAACTATTGTCAACTATTCTAAAAACTCAGGCTATTAGATAAAAGCGTGGTTTGTTATTTAAATATTCTAACATTCTCTTTGTTTTCACTTTTCAAGCAAGAATTCTTACCTTGGTTGTGGTTTCCCATTTCATCTAATTTACTTTTGCTTTGATATGTTATCTTAACTTCTTAAGAGCATTAATGCAAAATGGAGGCTTCTAGTGGTTGATTGTCTGGAAACTTTCCTTCCGGTGGTTTACATTCTCGAATCTCAGCCCTACAATATCTAGCTGGAGTTTTATGCTTGACTGTTGTACACTTGTCAGACATAACATTCATAGTTCAAACGAGAGCATGGCTTCAGATGCATCCCTATACAAGTCAATTCTTCTTGTTCATGTGGTCATCTCTGTAAGATTTAATAAACGCTACTTTTAACAGCAACATTTTGCCATTCTGTCATAGCTTTGTTTGTTTCGCGAAAAACATTTTCCTGATTTTCCAGCGTTTGGTTTATTTATGAAAATGAGTTAATGGAAAATGTTTTCCGAGTCAATGAAAGATCTATGTTTAAATTTAGGAAATGGTTTCCTCTTTTGAAAAAGTGGGAAAACATTTTCCAAAGTATGAGTTGGTATTGGTGCTTGGACCTGCAACTCTTTGCTTGGACATGGGAACCCCAATGCGTGGTTCTTGGTTCTCAGCGTTCAGGACTAGGTCTTCAGCGCCTGGGCCTAGTCCATTGAGGCTGGGCCCGAAGCGTTGGTGCCCAAGCCCAATGCCCTAATACCTGACCCCGAGTACATAAAAGCAGTGCTTGGGTCCTTCACACTCAAGCTCTAGTCCCCAGCACTTAGGTTGAGTCCGTGAAGGCCGTGTGCAGGTCCTTGGTGCTCAAGTTTGGATCCTTAGTTATTGAAATGTTTGTTCTTATAAAAATATTTTTTATCCCATGGCCCGTCGCCATAGCTAACAACCGAAGAAGTTAAAAGAGGAAAAGTTAAAAAAAAATTTTTGGATTAAAAAAATAAATTAAAAAATTTTCCGGGTATTTTTTTTGTCAAGCGGAAATTTTTTTTCCTAAAAAATAACTAGAAAATCAAATTAAATTTTCAATACTAAACAGTGGTTCTGGAAAATATTTTAACCTGTTTTTTGAAATCCTCATTTTGTTCTTTATTTTTTATTTGAAGCTGATTTCAGCACCCTCATCCCTTTATTCATAAATAATATACCGAGAATATTTTCAAATTTTTCCTAAACAATCTGAATCTGCATTTCTAGTTATATAAATTGAAACTGGACTTTGTATGTTCAATGAATTGGAGATGATGTTGTCTGTGTCTAAACATTTGGACTTTGTATGTTCATTGATGTTGTCTGTGTTTGTACAATCGTCTGAAGTATGCTCAAAGAGTGTCCTGAGGGAGTCAGTTAAAAGTATCTTCTCATTATATATTCACATAAACTTGCTTTGCAGAGACCTCAGCTTCAACAAACTGAGTGGCAAAATCCCTAGATCCTATAACAGCCTGGAAAATGTAGAATATATGTAAGTACTTCGATGCTGAACTTAGGCTTCTTTCTGTATTTTGTAGAAGAATCTGAAGTCTCAAGTTTTCTAGTGGTCAAGCTAGAGGCAACTTTTACCATAAAGCAGTTGAGCTATCAATAGAACTTAGACCATGATAACATATTCATTTTTTAACTCTCAAAGTCCTCAGGTCGTGAATGCTTATTACTTCACCATCCAAATTTTGTAATGAATTGAGTTAGGAATTTATGATTATTGTCAAGTAATTATTTTGGTGGGACTTTAGTCATGGAGCAGGCATAGATCATTGATATTCTGTTGCTTAAAGAGCAGCCCTTTTGATCATTTCTTCGCCTGATTCACAAGTTTCAAAAAGTTACTTGTTTACGCTGGAAGAGTTAAATGGATCAGTGATACTTTTGCATTTGACAGTTGTATGTTTCTGTACTCAATGCATGTCTTGTGTGCCTATTTTGAGATGTATAGGAGATTAAATATAGCAAAAGTCCTTAGGCTCTCTACTTTGTTCTTTCCACAACAATGGCTCTAGAAGTTTGGTGAGTGCAGCTCTCAAGTGCTATTTAGAAGGTCCGTGGAGGACCTTGGTCTCTTAACCCTAGTTTTGAGAATGATGAGAAACTATAGTCCTAAGCTTCTTGGACTGTTTAACATTGGTTTTCATCTTTCTGCCCAACGATTGAAGCTCGACAATGGCACGTCTTCCTTAATTATTTATTTTATGTCTTAGAAGGACAATAACATCATCACGAGGAAATAGTTGATAAGCTGATTTGGAGGTACCCTTCTTTAGTCCAGCTTTGTGTACTACTGTTATGGTAATCTTTCTCCAGGCGCTCCAAGTTTCGCAGGGATCAGGGTTTTCCTCTGTCATTGATTTCCTTAAATCTTTCATCTCTAGCTGAAAGCTCTATATTGTTATCATGACTTAAACTGATTTTTTTCTACACCACAAGTAAACAAAAATGCTAATAATCTGCTAAATAATGCGTTTTTGAGGTATAAGTCTTAAATAATTTCAGTTAGAGTGTATAAAGTACATGAGGAGCTGACTCATTCAAATAATCTTGTTTAGGTATCTAACTGGAAACCAATTGACTGGAGCAGTCCCTGATTGGATGGTGCAAGTTAAAAATGTGTAAGCTTCGCTGCCTGAAGAAAATATCTTGTTTAATCATGAATTTGCTTCTAGCTTTATCTGGCTAATCTTGCTCTGTACCAAGCAATTATGCATTCACATCTTGCATCTTGGAGATAAATGGAAACATCATAAGTACCTTTCTTCTCGTTGGGATCTGTTAATTGGATGGATGTATGTAACAAAAGAGGCTGAACTGTATGATATGCATGAAAGAATATAAATTGGATTTTCTTGGAAGTGCCTAGTTAGCTCCATTTTCCCCTATACAAAAAGCCATTCCCAGCTGTAGATCATTTTCAGACCTATTGGAATGATTAAAATTATGTTTGGAAAATTTTTAGCTCCTATTAATCCTCTTTGAAAGTTTGTCTAACGTATCACCTGCAGTATATGATTAGTTGCTTGGGCCATTTCTTGCTGATAACAATGCTTTTATGGATTTGTGTATTTGAGAAACTCTACAACCAAAATGAGTGTACTTAGGAGAAGTTGATATTATCTTATGGGTGTAGGAATGAAGCTCTTGTGAGGTAGTTTAAACAGATAAGTGTGGTCCGGATAATTTCTTATTAGAAGACGCGACGTAGTAGTAGGTGGAATCGCAGTTCTATTTAAGCCTTTTTGCCTTAGACATCACGACTGTGGTACTGTTACTGAGTAAAAATGTTTTTATACGCTATAAATAGTTTTAAAGTCTCCGTTTACTTCAGTTAGTTTTTCTCCTTTTCATATTCTAAGATGAGATATTTTCAGTAGGAATAAAATATCAATTTCATCATTTTGTGATGTTTTCACCTTTCATCTTGCCTTACCTGTCCATTTTTTGCAGCTTGTCTGCATTTTTGTACATACTAATCATTTGATGGAATTTTTGAAAAAAAAAAAAAAAAAAATCATTTGATGGAATGACTTTCAGTTTATTCTTCAAATTGATCAGATTTTGGAAATGGTTGACTGTTTCTCTGTGTAGTGATTTATCATACAACAAATTCACTGCTGGAGGCTCAGAATGTCATGAAGGATCTGTGTATGTCCTACTTCCTTCAGTCAGTCCAGGGCTCCCCCCAAATGTGCACTTATTGAGTAACTTATATCCTGTTTGTGTATAATATTTCCATTTCTCTGCTGAATGTTGATTTTGTCTTTTCTCTACAGCAACTTGTTTGCAAGCTCCGAGGTTGAGAATGCGTATGTTTGCGATTAACTTTTCAACGAGAGAGTTGGATTTCTAAGGACCCACATTTTTATTGATTATGTACTTAGCATTAAACTTCATTAAGAATGATGATGATTATAACAGTAAAATCTTTGGTGACTTGCTCAGAACCTCATATTCTGCCACAAGTGGACTTGTCTCATGTTTGCAGAGTCAACGTTGTGCAAAAAGTAAGTTAATATGCTGCAGAGTCATTGTTGTATGAAATGTAAATTGACGTGCTGTATATCCTATGAAATTTTGTGGGACCGCAGCTAATTGTTCTAAAAGTTTAAGCTATTAGATAGTGTGGACATATTTAATTAGGGAGGCAAATTAGGCTTTGAAAGATTTGAACTCATGAAATCCAGTTCTGATACCATATGAGATTTTATAGGATCACAGCCAACTGTTTTAAAAGCTTAAATTGTTAGAAGAATGCGTGATTTTATATTTAAATTATTCTAACATATCCTATCATTATCATCAGATTCTAATATTGCAACTTACTCTCTATGAAATTTCTCATCAAATTTATCTCCTTGTCAACTCTCCTCTTGGCTATTGTGTCAATCTTTGATGGTTGATGCATAATTACCCTAATAATTTCAAAAGCTACCTGCATGAAATAATGGGTTGCTCATAACTTGGGAGTTTCTATGTAATTTTCCAATGAGTGAATGCTAGCTTATTTAGTGTGTCTGGAAAGTCCACTCCATATTAACAAATAGAAGAAACTGAATTTTCTCTGCGGCTGCTTCTTTGCTCCATCCAGGTCGGTATAACCTCTTCATAAATTGCGGTGGGAGCAAAGCAGAAGTAAGGGGCACCACATACGAAGATGACTCACAGGAGGCTACACCTTCAAGTTTCTTCAAGAGTGATTACTGGGCCTACAGTAGCACTAGTTACTTTGCCGATTACAATGTCGCTGCAGTTAGCTATGAAGTTAAAAACACATCCACAATGTCCACGAATAATGCCCAACTTTACTTGGAAGCACGACGTTCTGCCATCTCTCTAACTTATTATGGTTTTTGTCTGATGGATGGGCCCTACAATGTAACCCTTCATTTTGCGGAGATAATGTTCACAGGCAACAAAAGTTATAAAAGCCTTGGAAGGAGAGCTTTTAATATTTATATACAGGTAAACTCGGAGCATTATGGAGTGCTGGTTCTAATATATAAAGCACATAAAGCGTTCGATATGTTATGGTTGGGAAGTTTATCCAAATATCTCGTACTTGCAAATCATGATTTTTTCACAATTTGTACATTCTATGGAGACTAAAAGTTTTACCTTGTTCAGTGTGGAGAAACTCAACTTGAATCAGATGAAATATTATTTCAGGGGAAATTGGTGTGGAAAGATTTCAACATTGAGATTGAAGCGGGTGGAGTTGGAAAGGAGGTCATGAGAAATTTTGCTGCCATCGTGACCAAGGGCACTCTGGAGATACGCTTCTATTGGGCTGGGAAAGGAACCACTGCTATACCTGACAGAGGAGTCTATGGTCCTCTTATATCTGCTATCTCCGTCTACCTGGTACACAGATGGATGCTTCCATGTTTCACTTGGTGCTTCTCTGTTGAGAAAGTTACTCTTATTCATGTTGAAAAGAATACCTATATTTTTTCTTGCACCAGAAGTCATCAATAGGCTATTCAGTTACTTGGTTTGGTTGCAAATGCCTACTGTTGGATTCAGGCCATTGGCATATGTCACTATAGATCAAGTCAATTATGCAAAATAGCTGACCAGGGTCTATTATTATTCTCTTAGAGTGGAAAATTGGTTATAGGTTGCTTTGTGTTCTTTCTATCTGAGCGTGTTTTCTCTATGTATCTTTAATCCTTCCATTTGACTACGAATTGATAGCCTTGTTCACTTTTCTGCTATGGATTACGACCACTGTGCCTGTATAATACAGTACAGCCCTGAGAATGAAGAGTAGAATTTTTTTGTTTTTCTTTTTCTTTTTGCCTTTGTATTTTGTATTACATGTTCCATAGATGATATCTTCCCGTGCTCAATTATCTGATAGTTTCTGTGGAGTACTCTGGGCAGTTTTATGTCCTCTTAATTCTCAATTATTGTGTTCTCCATCAATTTCTTTGTGTTCAACGAGAAGCTACAGATATTTTTCTGCATTTACGTCTACTCCATTTAACTGAACAGTTTTGGTTAAATATTTGTTTGTTCTTTCTTCATTGCAGGCTTGATCCCCCGGCAGGCTTTGATCTGCTGGCCAGCATATCTGCTGGCACAGTGGCTGGGATTCTGGCTGCTATAGTTTTTGTAGTTTTCCTTATCCTGGTTATCCTTTGGTGGAGAGGATGCCTTGGACGTAAAGATAAAATGGCACAAGGTAGTTGCTTACCTGGAATCTCCGCTATTTAGTCCACGTGTATTTGTCAAGAAATATGAGAATGTTATGCACTCTGAATACATTTTCCCCCTTCTGTATTCTGGTGGAGAGGGAGGATAGTCACATTGCTTCATTTTTATTTCAGCTAAATCGCACAGTTGTCCTGTCAAACTGTTGGCACATGATACTACTTCTTCTCGCAAAAAGCCAAAGATTATTATTAGGCGATATACAGCTAAAGTGTCATAGAATCATTTGGTTTGCTCAACGAACTAAATTTTTATTTAGAAATCCAAAAAATGAAGGAATAGACAGTTATAGGGAGCCAAAGATTATTATTAGGCGATATACAGCTAAAGTGTCATAGAATCATTTGGTTTGCTCAACGAACTAAATTTTTATTTAGAAATCCAAAAAATGAAGGAATAGACAGTTATAGGGAGAGTCTACGTTTCAAGACACCAAAAATAGCTGCCAGAACTTCACGTGCATGAGAAATTAAAACATACAAACCATACCCTACGTTTGCAAGGGGGTTCTCTGTATGATTTTTATTTTCCTTAACTATTAAATACCCTGGGGACAATCTCATTTTACTTTTCAAAAATACATACTGCCAACTGATGCCAGACTTCCCTAGAAAATAATTTCAAGATGCTAAGCTATTCTTTACTGAACTTGCTCAGACCAAAACGTCACAAAAAGGTTTTCTGGAATATTGAGAAGGAATTGATAAGTTAGATAGTGGATTACATACTTTAACTGTTGACTTTTCCAAATTCATAAAAGTTCCAAAACGTGTTGCAGATTTGAAGGGTCTAGCATTGCAAATTCGTTTATTTACCTTGCGACAGATTAAAGCTGCCACAAACAATTTTGATGCTGCCAATAAGATAGGAGAAGGTGGTTTTGGTTATGTATACAAGGTATGCTGGAAAATTGGCTAACCAAATTCCCTCAATTCCCAAGAGAGAAGATATGTAGAAAGCAGCATTCAATGTAACTCAATTTTCACAAGATAGATCTGATGCCAAAGTTGAATTGCAGGGTTTTCTGTCAGATGGCACCACTATAGCAGTGAAGCAGCTTTCATCCAAATCACAACAAGGAAATAATGAGTTCCTGACTAAGATTGGGACAATTTCTGCTCTTCAGCATCCACATCTTGTGAAACTCTATGGATGCTGCATTGAAGGAAATCAACTTTTGCTGGTTTACGAGTACATGGAAAATAACAGTCTTGCTCGCGCTTTATTTGGTAATTTGATATCACATTGTGCTTCATTGACTTCTATTAATGACATGGCAGTAAAGCAGCTTTGATGTCTTCTGATACAATTGAAGGTCCTGAAGAATTTCAGTTAAAGTTGGATTGGTGGACAAGACACAAGATATGCGTGGGTATTGCCAAGGGATTGGCATATCTTCATGAAGAGTCAAGGCTGAAGATTGTGCATAGAGACATTAAGGCTACTAATGTTTTACTGGATAAGGATCTCAACCCTAAAATATCAGATTTTGGTTTAGCAAAGCTTGATGAGGAGGACAAAACACATATTAGCACCAAGATTGCTGGAACTTAGTAAGTTTCTTGCTTTTTGTTCCTGTTAACCTAAGTAGGAGCCTGTGACAACATAAAAGCATGGGATAGAAACATATATTCTGATTTAAGAAAAGTGAGTTTAATGGAGCTTTGTGGTGGATTCACATCATCCCAAAGCATGGTGCTCAACAAATTCGGCTTAACCACAAAGCTTTATGACTGTCCCACCAATCTTTACATTAATTAGGAAAAAAATGTAAATTGTGTCATACTCTACCATTAAGTAATGATACTCTGATATTGACTTATGTAATTGTTAATTTGAATATAACTTAGTATTATAGCAAATTCGCCCATGTTTCTATTGTATGCACATGGAAAAACATAGATAAGCATGTTCACATGTTTTAGATATTTGCATTAATGCATGTGAATAAAAAAGAAATTTGTTCCTAAGAATAAATTTGGAACAGAAACAAAAAGTAAAAAAAAAAATAACTTCTTATTCCCAGGAACAATTTCTAGAATATATTTTTCTCTCTCTGCTTTTTTTTTTTTTTTCTTCTTCTTCTTCCTTTTGGTTGGTCGCTAGCCTTGGCCATGGCCAGCATCGGCAACTGATCAGATGAGGGTCAGCGACTTTGCCGGAGTGTTGATGGCCCCTGGAGACACCGAGCCACGGAAAAACTCGTCGACCCGAGCCTCGCCATGGCTAGGCAAGGCACAGCAAGGCTCGGCCTCGCGCTGCCTAGGCGAGGTTGAGCCTCGTGATGCTTGCAAGGCCATCGACGAGGCTCGACCTTGCCTAAATTTGGCGAGGCTAAGCCTCGCGGGGGCTAGGTGAGCCTTCGGCGAGCTCACCGGCCCTCACCTTGGTTGGATGAGGCTCTGGCGAGCTCGCCGAACCTCACCCAACTAGTCGTTAGCGACCGGCCACAAAAGAGGAAGAAGGAGAGAGAAGAAAAAAGAAAAAAGAAAGAAGAAAAATAGGAAAAATATAATAAAAATATTATAAAATTAAAAGAAACAACAAAATTATACAATTTTACTAAACGCATTTCTTTCCCAGGAATATAAATTTTGTACAGTTATCAAGCGCGTTCTTATATTCAGAAATTGTTCCTAGGAACGGAAGTGTTACCAAACGCGCCTTAACTAACTAACCGAAAAAGAACAAAAAAGAAGGGGTTGCTTAAAGTGGAATCCGACAAGTACCTATATCTCGGTGGACCATTACTTCTAGTAGTTACGTTTTTTACTTTATTATCGAATCAATAAATAGAATCTGACAGTTCAATGTCATGCCATTCCTTATCTCTCTCTCTCTCTCAACTTTGCAATAAAATATTAGTAAAAATGGTTCGTTTTATGCAATGCAAGGGCTGAATTTTGGGAACTAAGTGAAGTCGATACCGAGTTGACATTGACTGTTGGTTAGCTTTTGTAACTTGGTTGGGTCAGAGAATGCAAATTGGACCACGTTCAATGAGAGGGCCATCACTATAAGGTAAGATGATTTATTTTTCCATCTGGCTATATTTCTTAAATCACTTAGGTTTAGGTTTGATTTATGACTATAGATGTAATCGTTAGTGAAAATTTATTTAAATAGTGATAGTTGGAAAGATTTTCATTGTCAATTTTATAACTATCATCAGTTTAATAATTGCGTGTCACTACAAAAAAAATGAACTTAAATTTTAATTTAAGATAAAATAGGTGGCAAGCTATAGAGGTAATTTTTCCATGACTCAAGAAAGGGGTAGGCTTTCAAATGAATACTAACGATCAATATCGCAAGAATTTTTAATAGGACATTGGAAGGTTTAGAGATTGGAAAGGAGTTAATGTCAAGAAATGGACAAAGCATAAAAATGATTTTTTTTCAAAATAAGCGGCGGATCTCATCCATTCACATTGTCTTTTAATCCGTGCTTCTCTCATTAGGTGATGGCATGTGCATTTAAGATCAAAATAAAGTTAGAAATCAGAAACATGTAAATCGAATTGGAAAACAAAGGAATAGAGAATTTAAATACATGTGGGTCATGGGTTTCCATGATTAGACTTAAGGGAGAACATGGGTCTCAAAATTTAAGAGGGGTCATAGTATACATTTCGACTCATATTATTTATATGCCGAAAATCATATTCTATCTACCTAATATGATAATTTTCCCGCATTTGACACCTTCGCCAGTTGAATGGAGATCTTCAACCCAACCCGCACTTACTCTCATTGGTGTCCGAATCGACTCTTAGCTACATTAACGCATGTACTAATACGTTCGTAGTGCAATGTGTAAAGACTTTCATGGAAACATGATGTAGATTTGAAAGATTAACATTTCTTTTGAACACGATAAAACATCCGTGTGGAAAGTTTTCTATCACAAAAAGAAAAGAGGGATATCAAAAATTCAAAGAAGCTCTTTAGCATAAATTCCGTGTTCTAGATTATGAACGCAAAAGCAAATTGCCAAATCATGGAGGTCGGGTCCTTAAGTGTCGGCAGGAATGAATAATTGTCTTTGGAGACTCCCATAGTCAATGCATGCGTGCGTGTTTCTCATCGTAGAAATTGTCCCCTCGTTGCATGGTTGATTGGGCAGTCCTTGTTTAGTTCAAAAATCACCGTGCCAACAGTAATAAAAATGTGCAATTAAAAGGTTTTTGACTGAAAAAATAGTAATTAAAAGATCAAAAATCGAATCACATTTAGTGAAGTGACGTCATAGTGTAGTCTACTAATAACGTTTCAGGCGGCTAGGCAAGTAAACTGATGAGGTTCTACTTTTGACGAGTTGATTTTTTTTCATCCAAGTCGAGAATCATAATGACAGAAAGATGTAATATTTTGTAGAACATCAAATAAAGAATACACGAGCTTATTTATAGGCTTTATATAATAACTATCTAAAGTAACAAATCAAGACCAATTAAAGGAAATATACATAACCATATAATAATATGTAGAATCATAGAATATTTTAAATATATCTCTAATAGTCCAGTTGACTAATTAGGGCTTGAGAAGTCTCTTATCTTTAATTAGAAGCTCGAAAGGAGAGGTGATTGAGATTTGACAATTTTCTTATTTGTCTAATTAAGAGATTTACTCCAACCCCATTAGAAGTATAAAATTGTAATAAAGTAATGGCAGATAAAAATGGTTACAAATTGATGACGGTCGAAAATCGTTAAAAAAATAATAGCTTTCAAAATTTCAAAAGTAGTGAAACATACAATGGAAAATTGTTCCAATCTACGTGGTTTCTTGTAGTCAAGGAAGATTTCAAGGTAAGTGACGAGATTCCATGCTTAGAATCCATTACTTAAAGTTAACCTAGAATTTTCAAAGCTCTGAAACTTGCGTGTTGAATATAACTGTGTTGATTGACGGTATTAAAACAACCCTCAACAACTTGACATTAATCTGATTAGACATGCATAGAAGATTATGTTTTGCTTAGGTCTTGTGCATGACGTGGTCCGTGGAACCATTATTGTTTGGTCCAAGTCAACTTTTGTTTTACGTGCCTTGATTTTTCTGCGGTTGGCATCCACATTTATAACATGGAACATAGATAAAAGAGGCCATGTTAGGCCAAAGCAAAGTCAAAGTACAAAACCCCTCCTCGCTAGGATTCCATGACTCGTCCTGTAATTGGAAAATTTCAGCCTCTTTCAACGATGACTATTTAAACAATTAAAAGTTTCTTTCAATATTTACGCACATAATTGGACTTTCAAAAAAAAAAAAATTACAAGCACTTGAAACCTTTCATTTTCCACAATAGTTCTCATATAATCTTTTTATAATTTTTTTAAATATTTGAGTTTAAAAATTATTGGACTTCTCTAGAAGCCAAAAACAAAGACAATTGTGCGTGTGTCTATATATATATATATATATAGACGTAGGTGTCAATTTAATCATAAACTTTTCAACTATATCAATTGAGTCCTAAATATTTTCAAATTTTGCCAATTAAATTCACTGGCTAATTTTGATAGGAAATTGTTGATATGAATATCAGTTGTGCCCACTGGCCATCCTACGTGGCACAGTTGGCGCTCACGTAGATAATTTTTGAAATTTATAAAAATCCTCATTTTTTTAGGATTGAATTGGTATAATTGAAAAATTTACAACTTAATTGATACAAATACAATCGATTTAGAACTTACTTTGGTAATTTTATCTTAAAAAAGAGCGTTGTATAGTTGACTTGGTGAAACATCCGTCAACATCGATAGAGACTTAGATATTCTAATGTACAAGCACCCATTAATGAACGGGATAGACCATGGTGCCAAATATTTCAGTTTCCACAGTTGTACAATTCAATTATTGTCTTGAAAAGTCTTAAGATATTATTATTTTGTCCATTGACATTAGATCCCAAACTCGACATATATGATATGTATATATATTTTTTAACAACTTTAATAGGATAACATTTTCCATTATTTATGTCAACATATATGATACCAACAATGGCGCGCAAACTATATCAAGTCAGGGGGCAAAGGATTGGACTTAACCAATTTGTAGGACTTGCAAGGTATTTCATTGGCCTCCACATAACCGGGTCTTGGTGGCCGTAGCCCTTGACTATTTTTTAAAAGAATAGTAATTTGTTACAATTGAAGTCAAAAGAAAGAGGGGAAAAAAATATTTGTCCCAAAAAAAGCGAATCTAGTTATTTTTTGGACAACTTCATGAGCTGCTGAAGTTTCTAAGAATCGTGGAATATGGACTTCGCCTTCAATAAATTGTATAATAATCTAAATCTGAGACATGGTCATAGCAAACTTAGAGCAATAAACAAGACTATTGTCCCTAGAAGAAAAAAATTAAGTAAGAAGAGTTAGACAAAAGCTTTACTACTTCATTCTAAATGGAATATCCCTACATTGGAGGAAGACATGAGGTTGTCTCTCTCTCTATCTCTCACTTTCAGGCATCAATCTCTGTCTCTGACTTGCTCTCACTCTTGCTTTCCATGAAGAGTTGGACAAAAGCTTTACTACTCCATTCTAGATGATTTTTTTCTCTTTCTTTTTTTTTTTTTTTTATAACTTTTTTGCTTTATTTTTGGGTTTTTGGATCCAGGGCAGACAAGAGTTGCCGGCCAACTCTTGCTAGCCACGGGTGAGATTGCCAAAAAAAAAAAAAAACATAAAATATTCAGAATATTATTAAAAAAGTACCACGTCGCATTGGCTATTCATGTTAGTAATTTCTGGTCAAAATTGGCCGGATTGTTTAATTGGCAAAAAGTGAAAAGGTTTACAGTTGAATTGGTAAGAAGTAAAAATGTTTAGAACTCAATTTACAACTTAAAAGATCTAGGACTAAATTGGTAAAAGTGTAATAAATTTAGAATTTCTTGGACAATTTTCCCATGCAAAAGCAAATTGCTAATCATGGAGATTAGATTCTCAGGGTCGGTAGGAACGTATAATTGTCTTAGGAGACTCCCATAGTCACTGCATGCATGCACATTTCTTGTTGTAGAAATTGTCCCCTCATTACATGGTTGATTGGGCAGTCATTGTTGAGTTCCAAAATCACCGTGCCAACAGTAATAAAAAAGGCGCAATTAAAAGGTTTTCAACCAAAAAAACTGTAATTAAAAGGTCATCTTTAAGGAAGCAACGTTATGGCGTAGTCTACTATAGACACCTAAATTTTGGCTACCCGGTCATCCATTTATTGTATAGAAAATTAGGGATTAATTTTTAACCTCTAAAAAAATAGAATTAAAATTGCATAGCATATAATTTTTGTTGCATTTATCTATTTGTTTATCACTTTTGCATTTGACCGGTGGCGGATGAGCTCCAACTGTACAAATTGGCAATTTGATATATTTTGGAAAAGATTTATAATATTCTTTCAATATTCGGTGAATCTTTTGTATATTCGGTGAGGACAAGCATAGGAAGGAGATATTGCAAGTTCATCTTTGCAAGGTTTGGAATTTAGGAAAAGTCTATTACAATCTTGAATTTTTGGCAATACTCGATCAATTTGTGGGCTAGTATTTGGGTTAAAGAAATAAAATCTGCGGAGAATATTCATCATGCGTGGCCCTATGTGGAAAGATACGAGCATATGGAAATTTGGAAGATCAGCATGAGAAGGGAATGTTGGGCACGTTCTACACTATGGGCACATGGATTTGCGAAAAAAGATATATCCCTGCAAAGAAGGCATTCGGTCAATGAGGAAGAGGAAATGAAATAGAATATATTTCAAAGCATGCACAGAAGGAAACAAAATATGCTTTCTTTCCTCGATGGTTTAGACCCTTTCACTATAAATGGACTCTGTTACAGGACAAAAAAGGGGGCATTCTTGATACGAGAGAGAGAGAGAGACACGTGAGAGAGGAAAGAGCGCGAGTCTTCTTGGCCAAGACCCATGCCAACACTTCTGCCGCGGTGCTTTCATCGTCTGCGATACATTGTCAACGAGCTGTCACCCTGTTGAGTTATTACTCGACCGCTTGACGACACCACCGTGGCCCCTTCATCGATGACGTCACTGCAACTCCGCCCCTCGTAGTTGCTGTTCCGACTATTGCCCGAACGCCGCCATCGCTGCTGCCCCGCATCCATGAACCGAGCTGGTTGTTTTCTGGCCACGACCCCGTTGCTACCGCAACGCCAGTAGGCACTGCTCATGTCACCCATCCCAATCAGCCCGATCCTCGGGTTTGTTTCGTTGCGCCCAGACGATTTGCACCAATACTCGCGTTGCCAACGAATTCCAGCGAGGTGATTGAGCTCGGTCAAAATTCAGCAAGCATCCGAGTCACTGAAATCTGGGCAAGAGTAGGGCACACGTTCTTTCAATAAAGGAGGACGTATACATTGAAAGGAGCGAGGATTTCGCACGCTTATTTTATTGAAATTTGGAGCATCTCCCCATTGTGGTTCTCTAGGTCTCTCGGGTAAGCCTTGTTATTGCTACAACAAAAGTTATCGTTTTGCAAATTGCTTCTCGAGGTTTACGCGCATATCGTTGAATCGAGCAATCATCAAGGAGCCGCACACAAAGCCCCCTGGCGAGTAGCCATCCTGTGAGCCTCACTGAGCACCACCACATTGCGTCGCGATAGCCGTTTGAGGATCGGAATTCGGAAGCTATGAAAATCTTATCTACTTTGATTTCTGAAAATTCTGTTTCCTTATTTGAAATATTCGTCGATGCACATGATTGAAATTCCCGATATGCTATTATATCCGTAATTTCGACTAACCTTATAAATTGGGAAATTTTCCTAATTTCACAACGTGTATACGATTGATAGTCCAATTTCACGCTTGAAATATGACTCGCAATCACATGGAAAAATCGCCAATACGATCTCACGCTCAAGATTTTGTTAAAATTGGTCAATTCGATCTTATGCGTGAGATATGATTCATCAATTTATTTGGTGAATATCAATCATATCTTGCATAATTTGCAGTCATATTGTTTGAATCGATTTTATTTCCATAAAAGAAAAATCCAAAAAAATATATATTTAAGTTAGATTAGGTTCATGTTAGAATATTGCTTGTTTTAAAATAATTTGCATATTTAGATTAAGCATTTTATTTATTCCGAATTTTTGAAATAAAAACACCAAAAACATTAATTGAGGATGTTAGATTTTCTTTTCATTAATTGCATGTTCAATTATTAGGCAATTTTAATTTCGAATTCTATTAAAAAAGGAAAAGAAGAAATAAAAAACATCATGCGTGTGTAACTTAGAATTAGGTCATTTCGTCATCTAGTCATTGCATGTTATGTTTAGGATCGAGTGCGTCACATATTAGGATAATTACATTGTCATTAGATCATGTCGTGACATATAGTTCGCATGATACGTTGCATATTACATGTCATTTTAGTTAGGCATTTTGGTGTGTCATTGCATAGCATTTCACGCAGACTAAATTTAATTTAAATAAGAGAAAATCTTGAAAAAGAATGAGTGATTGCGTGTTAATTAGAAATCATATTGGAGATGATAATAATGATAAGCATCAAGGATATTCATGATATTCAAGCTAATTAGTTAATTTATCTCATTGTTACACATTTAGATATTTCCTTTGTTATTGGTGTGGTGAGTCAATTAAAGGAGTTACCAAAGAAGACTCATTGGGACGTTGTTTATCGCATCTCTGGTACATTAAAGGCTCTCCTAATAAGGGGCTGATTTATAAACCTAATGGTTCTTTCACTTTAGTTGGCTATTCTGATGCTGATTGGGCTGGGTTAGCATGTGATCACCGGTCCACGACTAGGTATTGCACTTTTCTTGGTGGTAATTTGATTACTTGGAGAAGCAAGAAATAGACAACTATTCCTAAGTCTAGTGTGGAGGCCTAATATCGTGCTAAGTCACATATTGTGACTAAATTGTTGTGGTTGAAATCCCTTCTATTAATCAACTTATGATATGATGTGTGATAATTAAGCAACTATTTATACTGTTAGGAATCCTGTTTTTCGTGAGCAAACTACGTAAATAGATGTTGACCGTCACTTTATTTGTGATGTTGAGTTGACCGTCACTTTATTTGTAATGTTGTGAAGCAAAAGTTGGTTACTACTCTTTATATTGCCTCTAGAGATTAATTGGTTGATATGTTTATTAAAGTGTTCTTTTGTCCTGTCTTTGTTACTAGTTGTTCCAAGTTGGGTATGAGTGACCTATATACTCTAGTTTAAGGGGAGTGTTACATTACTTGAGTGGTGTTGGTTTTATTTTCTAGGTTTTATTTCTTTTTACATACATAAAGGTATCATGGTAATGTATAATTTATATTCAATGTAAATATATTGCAATAGGTATACGGTTTCAGTAACACAGAAATGAAGCACCCCTTGTTGGCTTTTAGGATTCATTTCTTCCTTCCTCTTCTTCTCTCTATTTTTTCTCCCTTTCTTCCTCTCTCTTGGCTACTTACTGTAGATTCTCTAATCAACTTTGCGATAGAATATAAAGTTTCCTATCATTTTCTATCCTTTCTTGCATATCATTAAAAAGGAAAGGTGATTGATTCCCGAGTTGGGTCGATTTCACTTTAGAACTGGAAACTAGATTAATTCCTAGGTTAGACCGGTTCGGTTTAGGATTTTGACAATTTCCTTTTCTTTACTCTTTAAAAGAAGAGGGTAGTTAAAAAAAAAAAAAGAAGACATATCATTCGAGCAGTTTGATTCCCATATGGAATTAGGAATTGGTCTGATTATTCCTATTCAAAAAATTTGGAATCGAGAATAACCAAAACTAGCCAATTCAATGTGGTTCCCGTGTATACTCCTATTAAAAAGCGATGTTTTCTTTCCTCCAAAAAGAATATTGTGATGTCATTTCTTATCACAATAATAACCCTTCTTCATATGTTCATTTTACTTGTTTGTTTTTCATATCACTAGAATTCCTTTGAGAATACTTTAGCATAACTAAGATGAAATTGAAAATGAAAAACTTCCAGTTGAAATCTTAACACCTTTTAATTATAAAACGAGAAAATAATAATGATTGAAAGGAAAAGATCAGAAGTACCACTTTTGTCGCAAATCATGCATTGCTGTATCCAGTTCTGCTCTTTTAAGCTCTTTGGGATTTTTTATTTTTTTTGTTAGACTTTGCGACATGTAATTTTCACCTTTTTTAGGTCAGTATTCTTCCCCTTATGGCCTTGTTGATCGTAATTGGGCTTTGAAAGGTGGAAATGTGTTCCTATTCTTTTGCATATCGTAAGATATGAGTAGCAATTGAAGATATGTTTTGTTGTTTTCTCAGGTTCGGCGATGTGCACAAGAATGTCTTGAAAAGGTTTTTAAATGCTTTAAGTCCTCTAGTGTTGTTAGGAAAGCAAGCAAGCTGGTACTGTCTTCTTTTGAATGTTGCATTTCTTCAGCAGATTGGTCAAGGACTACAAGTTCTGAGGATGGATCTACAGATGATAACTGTTGAAATCCGAGAATATAGGATTCTTACATATGCTTAATGTGCTGGTATCTGTTTGTCCGTATCTGTCTGCCAAAGTAAGCATTCAGATTCTTTCAGAATTAGACAAGCTTATGAGTCTCGGGTTCTCAGCGCTTACAACACTGATTCTTAAAATCATCGAGGCATTATTGGAAACTCTAGCAGTGGGAGATACTGTTCAAGAGATAGAAAATGTCATCACTTCTCTTGCTTCTTATGTTTCTTCAAAAGAGAACTCGGTGGACACTGTCATGACTGCTGCAAACTTGTTAAGAGTTGCTCTGAATAAATTCCACACTGGAGGATCAAGCTTGTGGATTAAGAACCTTCCTGTAGTTTGGGAGTCTCTAGCAGGTATGCTTCTTAACTTTCTTGGGGCAGGAGGTGCTTCGACTGCTTCGTTTTGGTAGTTTCTTAGCTAATTTTGCAATCTTGGTTCTACAATCATGTCATGTTT